>JANBXA010000392.1:140000-712500 GCA_030556225.1 Cricetiscus sungorus
CAGTCTATGGAGCCTCTGGCAGTGGAACAAGCATTTATTCCTAGTGCATGAATGGGCTTTGGGAGGCCATTGCACGTGGAGGGATACTCTCTCAGTCTAAATACATGGGAGAGGGCCTAGGTCCTTCCCCAAATGATGTGACAAACTTTGATGATCCCCCAAGAGAGGCCTCACCCTCCCTGAGGAGTGGATGGGGGAGTGGGATGAGGAGGTGGTGGGGAGGATGGGAGGGTGGGAGGGAAAGGGAACTTGGATTTGTTATGTAAAGTAAGATTTCTTTAATTTAAATAAAAATTAATTAAAAAAGAAAATGTCACAATTAGACCATCGCTTTGTATGTCCACTAAAATACTAAAATGAATAGACAAAGGAAGAAGGATACACGATCATCTAATTTGATGCAAAAGGTAATTTGGTAAAATTCAACATGGTTTCATGATTAAAAATAACCCAGCAAGCTAGAGTTTGTGTAGACCTTCTTGAGTATGTTAAGGGTCATGTGTGAAAAATGAAGATGACATCAAGTTCAATAGTAAAAGGCTGAAAGCATTTCCTTTCTAGATTTACCAGTTTCCCTTCAAGACAAGGATGTCTGCTTTCACCTCTTTATTAAGCATCATAGACTCTATCCAGAGAAATCAGACAAGGGAAAAAAGGAAATCAAAAGGTGACACACGTACAGTTAAAGTTCTGAATAATCTACTAGAACCCATTTCTTTTTCAAGATTATTTTGATCACTATGGGCCACTTGAAATTATAATTTTCAGTATCAACTTTCATATGTCCTTCGTGGAGGCATAATTGAAATTTATAAGATCAATATGCAAACAATGAAAACCACCACATTTTAAAAAACAATTTAATTTACAGACATATCATTGCAATACAATTGTCTGCAATAAATTTAAATGAAAAAAATAAAAGATGTATGCAAATGACAAACTTTTTTGGAAAAAATACAAAGACATCTTTGTACCAAAGTTGTATTGCTAAGATGTTAATACCCACCCAAGTTCATGTCATTCCTTTCAGTATTCCAACAGCCTCTCCTCAGAGCATGGGAAAGCTGATACTAAAACTTAAAAGAGATTTTTTAAGTGGCTCACCATACCCAAAATAATATTGACAAAGAAAAACCCATTTTAACTTAAAAGGAAAACATTTATTTTATCTTTTGGTTTGAGGAACTTCAAGTCTGCCAAGCCGTGGACTCATCCCACAGAGCTATAGAAACTAATGTCAAAAACTAAGATACAGAGAGCTTGGTTCGTGGAAAGCAGAAGTGGGTATCACCTTCAAAGCTCATCAGCATAGCCCACCTGCCAATGTCTCCCATCTCAAAGGACCCATGACTTCCTAAAACAGCACTGCCACCTGGGGAAGTGTTCCAACACCTGAGCCTGTGAGGGACATTTCACATTCAAGCCATAACAGAGGAGCCGTACTTCCTATTCAAAACTTCCAACAAAGATGCAGTAAGTAAAGCAAGGCTGTACTAACATAGGGATAAACATATGGACTTGTAAATTAGAATGAAGGATCCCAAATTAAATCCACCATTTATGGCTAGTTGCTTTTGATATAGGTGCCAGTCTCATTCAATGGGAGGAAAATACTTTCTTTCACAAATGAAAGGGCAACTACAGAAAGTAAAATAACTTACACTCTGACTCATGTGCATCCAAACTTTATGTATCATGGATGGATGAACCAAACAAAGAGCCCCAAGCATTTAACACTTTGAAGCACTGAGGTGTTTCACGGAATTGAAAACAGAGTAAATGACAAATACCCATAGAAGTTACAACACCAAACTAGTCCCTAATTATGATGTCCCATGTGGGTTCATAAATTGTGGAACCACCTGAGGAAGGATTTTGACAATGGTAGATGCTGGGAATATATGGAAGACCTTTTACCTTCTTGTAAATTTTTCTGTGAACCTAAAACTTTGATGGAGGAGGAAGGGAACAGTGGGCTGGAGAGATTTCTCAGTGGTTAAGAATACTTTTTTTATTTTCCAGAAAACCTGGATTCAATCACCAATACTAGTTGGCACCTCATAACTGACTGTAATTCCTGTTCCAGGACACCTGACATGATTTTTGGCCACCTTGGGCACTAGTCACATAATCACACACACACACACACACACACACACACACACACACACACACACACACATGCATGTACGCATGCAAAACACTCATACACACAAAGTATAAATAAATAAATCTTTTAAAATATTGAGGAAAATAAAATAAGCCTTGAAATAAAAACTTCTAGAACTTACTTTTGTCACAAAGACAAAAACATAAAGCCCAACGAACTTAAAAATATAAAAAGGCAAAGACATTCCTCAAAAGAAGACATAGAAATGGGCGATACGTTCATAAACCATAAACATTGACACCACTAATAACTAGGGACATGCTAATCAAAGCTGTAATAAAGGAATACTAGTGAGGACATAGATAATTCAGGATCCTTTAACATTGCTGATGAGAACTTAAAATGTCGCAACTATAGTGGAAAAGTGTGAAGCGTCTACAATGTTAAATGTATTAATTATACCATAATTTGGCAATAGAGTTCCTAGACATGGATCACAAAGATATGAAAATATTGAGTCAGGTACTTAGATACCTAAGTTTATATTATAAGCCATGTCTATCAACTAATAAATAGACAAAATATGGTCTAGCAATACAGTGGAACATTACTCAGTCTCACAACTGAATTCTGATACATGCTACAATATGAATAAATCTTGAGAGTTTTCCAAGTAAATAAAACCCTTTATAAGTTTGAACTTGTCAGTGGTACCCAGAGTGTGAAAATTAGTGGAGTCAGAATGTAGAATTGTGGTTTCCAGGGACTGGAATATGGGAGAAGGAGGAGTTTGTGTTAGTGGGTAAAGGACTTCAGTTCAAGAAGGTGGAAAAGCCTGGAACTGGATGATGTTGACAGTAGCAGTACAACTCTCTGAATGTAGCTAATATTGCTTACCTTTACTCTTACCATTGCTTATGATGGCATATTTTATATCCTTAGAATTTTACATCAGTAGAAATATAAATCTGGGGCTAGAGAGTTGGCTTATCAGTAGAGAGCACTTGTTCTTTCAGAAGCTTAACTTCAATTCCCAGTACCCACATGGCAGCTTACGACCATTTATAACTTCAGTCCCGGGAGATCTGGCACTCCCTTCTGACTTCTGCAGGCACCAAGCATGTACGCGGTGCATATACATACATGCAGGCAAAACACTCATACCCATAAAGTACTAAGATATGTAAATCTAAACATTTTTCCTCAAATCTGTACATGGTGGTACACTCCTGTAATCCAAGCAATTAAGACAAGAGGATGTAATTTCTAAACCAGACTGGGCTATAAAGTGATTCTGTCACAAAAGACAAACAAACAAACAAAAAATAAGCAAACAAACAATATTAGAATCGGTTGCTACTGCCTTTTGGCTACTTGGCTAAAAGAAAGCAGAAATGTGAGTTCAATGCTTTTTTTTTATGGTTGTGATATGATTCCTGCATTAGAATAGAAGTGTCTGAAGCCAAGTGTGCTAGGTGGCACATGCCTGTAATCCTAGCTCCAAAAAGGCAGAGGCAGAATCACTCATAGTGAGGGAAAATTACCTCTACACAGCTCTACACAGCCTGGACACTTGTACAAATCCACTGTGACAAGATCTTATCTATCGTTCTTGCCTTCCTTATAGCATCTATCCCCTGTACCAGTTGTCTCAATATCTTCCAAGCAGCTATAGCAGGCTTGCTGACATTCTGGTTTGGGAACTTGGACAGCAAATGTGAGTAGGCAAAATTCTAAAGATAAATTCCATAGTCACCACAGTTCTCAGCAGAATGCAAGCTCAGTCTTCTCACACACAAAAAAAAATCCTAGAATGACACAAACACACTGAAAATGTTGAGAGATTTTTGGTGTGTGGTTTTGCTTTGTTATGAGGCAAGGTCCCATGTAGTCCAGACAGGTCTCATACTGGCAGATCGTAGCTGAGGTTGACCTGGAGCCCTTGGTCTTCCCACCTCTGCCTCTGAATGCTGGGGTTGTGCTTTCATGCCTGGTTTTACTCACTGCTAGGGATTAAACCTACGGCCTTGTGCATGGTGGTCAAGCATTCTACCAAGTGAGCTATGCCCCTACTTTCCCCTTACCGGTACCCCCATTGAAAAAATTCTAACTTATTGAAATGGCATTCTCTGCCTTTAGTTTTTTTCTTTTTTCTTTTCTTTTCTTTTTTAATGATTGAGAATTTCACACAAACATATGATATGTTCAGATCAAGTCCACCTTATGCTTGCTTCCTCCCTGTCTAACTAGACATTTTGAACATTTGGACAAGGACCATGCAAACAGCATCAATCAAGAGAGGTCTTTGTGTCTGCAGCTGGAAAAGGAACAGAACTGGCGGAGGAAGCTGCCTGTCTACAGGGGCCCTCAGTCTCCAGATCCACTCGACTCTGCTGGTACTCACCCTGGCCTGGTGACACAGGACTTACTGAGGTAGGATTGAGTGACTTTCACAAAACTGCATTGACTACTTCTTGGATTTCAGAGTTTGGTGCAATGAGACAAAACCTCAGTAGTCAAACTAAGTCAGAGCGCTGGCCTTGTCACCACATTCATTCTACAGGACCTCTACCCTTCCTGTCCCTCCTGCTCCTGCTTCAGTCAGAAAAAGAAACACATAACTTTGTGAAGGTTTCAAAGGAACTTTTGTCTATCTTTTCTACTATACCCCTCAGCACATGTGGCTAATTGTGCTGCTCACTAAGGGTCGGAAAAAGAAACACATAACTTTGTGAAGGTTTCAAAGGAACTTTTGTCTATCTTTTCTACTATACCCCTCAGCACATGTGGCTAATTGTGCTGCTCACTAAGGGTCGGGGCTGCTGTGTAAGGTCACTGTTCCCCTTCCGCTTTGGTGTGCACTCCCCTCTTCTCTGTCTCTCCCACCCTCCTCTCTCTAGTCATTTTTTTTTAACAGGAAGCACCTGCCCTCCCCCTCCATGATGTACGTAAGACCAAGGAGCCAGGTGCTGTCCTTGCTGTGGGAGGCCACAGCTGTCTTGCATAGCTTTGGGTGAATTCCCTTAAGATCTTTTGGACCCTCTATCAAGTTAAGGGTTTGATTCATTGTATCTGATTTTTGCATTTGTTTCTCAAATAATTTATACAGCCTTTACAGGAAATGAAGATGATAAATTTGCATTCTGAAGACCAAACCACAACAGTGGGTTTGATGTTCCTTAAGCATGGAAGACATTTAAATGTAAACAAATAGAAAACCAGTCTACAGTGAACCAATGATACACTTGCATGAGACTGTCACAGTGAAAATAAAAAGAAAACCAGTCGATATCCTTCTGTAATGAGCTTTTCCCATGGCTGAAATCAGTATGTCAGATTTAGTTTTAGGAAAGAAAGAGATGTTTACTTATTCTTTCTGTCGTTGGGGTCTATAGGAGCCTAACTGCTGACTGGAACATTAGATTGATGAGTTGCCAAGTAGGAATAAAGGTGTAACATTTCTACAGGTAAGCACAGGCTTTCCCACAAAAGTGTGGCCTTTCCCACATCAACTTGGGCAATGTCACTGAATCCTTATCAGAGTTCATTTTATGAGATGGGGTAATTTACAAGAAAAAGAGGTTCATTCTGCTCACAATTCTGGAGGTTCAGAATGTATGCCTGCTTGGTTTCCAGTGAAGACCTCAGGATGCTGAAGCTCGCAATGGAAGCACAAATAGACACGGTCAAAGAGGCATTAGTTTCAGCAACCCCGCCCCCCACACACACATTGAGATAACTATTTTGTCCCTTTGAGGAGTGATTCAGTCATATGAGAATGACATTAATCACTCTTAACAAAGGACTTTATCGCCTCTTACAGACCTCACCTTCCAACACTGCCACACTGGTAACCAGATTCTCCTTGAGATTTGGTAGTGACAAACCACATCCAAAACGAATCCAAAGCTATTGCTAGAACTGATCATTGATAGACCACAGAGGAGGTCTGACTCGGCCTCTACTGAACTAAGGCCTCCAGTGGGTATCTTGTTCTTGAGACAAAGGAAGAGGAGCAGCTATGGATTTAGGTTTCTCCAAGTTAATCAGATGAAGGTCTGTGGTAGAATGTATATGAGCATCCTGCACAGTCTACACACAGACAATCATCCCCATGGAAGAAAATGTCAGGAGTGAACAAAGACACATATGGAGGCATGCCAGCCATCCCCAGGAAACGTGAAAAGGCTGAGCTGAGTTTGGATCCAGGAACAAGAGCAGGCACAAGGGGCTGCTGGGAAGCCAGGGGATCAGTGCTAGGCCACTTGCTTACACAGTCTCTTTTCTGTTGCCGCCTAACTTGCCTGCAGTGAAGGACTCAGCACCTGGGGCTACAGAGTTCCTGTGTGTACACCCAACACATACACACCTCTGGCTAACAAGGACATTTTAAGGCCATTTCTAAAGGGTTTCTTTGCCCTTTATGCTCACAGGAAGTGTCTCTTAGAGGTCCATCCCAGAACCCATAGATGTATTCTTTTTTCAAAAAATAAGAAATAATTTTATAGCAACAATACTTAGTTCTATTTCAACTGTTTTCTTGCTAGCATTTCATTTATAAGAGTAATCTTTAAATCATGTCAACTTTATCAGTTTTAGAACTATCTATGCATTTTAAACAACTGAATAGTTTTCTAAGTATAAACAATTCTGTATCTCGGAAAATGTATTCTTTAAGGGAAAGGCTATCTGAGTGAAACACTGGTATTCTCTTAAAGGGGGAAAATAGAAGTTTCCTTTTCCCCATGATGATAAAATCAGAATTGGAACTATCGCATCATGAGGACATTTCTTATGATTAGTCAACCAAAAGCAGTCAGAGGAAGATCGAGTTAATTTTTAAAAAGGAACTGTCTCGGGAAGTATGACTTTTTTCTAGAATACCTTCAGTGCTTAAGAGGAAAAAAAAATGTGTTAACTTTACTAACAGGCATGGTATAGTAACACAGGTAGAATTCTGGTGCTGAAAATTTTCCCAAAAGCTTTTATTCACATAGAATGTTGCCTTATCTATTTTAATTTTAAAATAAATGTTGTCATTAAAAACTTGAAAATAAGTGAAAATACCACACATCAAAACTATAGGGACTGCAAAGTCTATACAACTCAATGGACTTCTCTACATAGTAGGAATATGCATTCCGGAAGGGCGCTGTGGAGCTCCATATTAGATTTACACTTTCAATATCAAATATATTTTATGGACTTATCCACTGTAGATATTTTTAGAAAGATGATTACCTTAAATCTTAAAGAAGACAACATCAATGACTTCTTCCTTTTAGAAGGTATCAAAAGACAAGATGAACTCTGGGGAAAATGTACATTTGTCAGAGTTTGTGTTTTATAATATTAAGTATAATTTGACACTAATTATGATGCATTTATATGAATATGATACACATATTTCTGTAAAGAGCTGTTTACTGTGAATAATTTAAAATAGCATGTCATAGCTGTCCTCCCACCGTCTCCTCATGCTGCCTACGTGGCTGTCCGCACAAACATCCATCTGTCATTTCTATCAGGCACCCACTGAGGACTCAGCCTCAGACTACACATGCTACTTTCAACATAGCACTCATTACCCAAACCTGGGGGTAGTAAGAACTACAAGCATAAATCAGGTCAAAACATCACCACCGGAAAAAAAAAATGTAGATAAGATCAGCAGATAGTTCAATGTATGAACTCCAGGCCCAGTTGCAGATTGGACCAGAACCAGCACCTGGGTGACTAAACCATGAATGGTCCTAAATCAAACTTGGTTTGAGTCTGACTCTAAGCTCTGAAAGAATGTGCACCGTTAGGCACCGTATACATGTGCCATTAGTGACACCTGAAGATTGATACTCCCCAGAACAGGAAGTTGGGGGTCCCCCTGCCTCCAAGTAATGGAGAGTTGTTGAGCCTCTTGTAAAATGAGGAAGGGCTGATTGCAGGATTAGGCTCTTTGAGTTCTTAAATGCCACTGTTTTCCAAGAGATACTTTCTTCAGACTTTAAGGTTGTAACCATGGAGAAGCAAACCACAAAACATCCTTTCTGTAGGCTCGGTCTGTTCCTTACTGATGTCAATACTTTTAAAGGGATGTGAGAATCTGTAAGAACGCCTAAAAGTCACTAAAAAGTCAAAAACAATGTCACCCATTGTCAGTTCCCTCTTGTCCTCTCCCCCTGAGAAAATGCAGGCTTGCAGCAGGACTGTGTCTTCTGTCTACTGCATGCTGCTAAGCTTGGTGGGGTCAGCGTTCAGTGCCAAGTTTCACTGCCTTCTAGGAACCTCATTTCAAAACTTGGGTGACTTATGCTCTGCAGTTTATATCCTTTTAGTTTCTTTTTAAAGCCAAAAGGTAGGGTTCGCTTGGTGAACCTGTCTTTCCCAGAAATTTCACTTTTAGTTGGTTATGTTCATTTGTACAGTCACTCAGAATGCTTGTAATGAGTGTTCACTCAGGGCTCAGAGATTGGAGTAAACCAGAATTAGTCATGGACCCTGACAGAGATGGAGGTCAGATCTTTCCTAGGCAGGAGCCTTGCCTGTCCCAGTCTTGTGAGTAGATGCACCAGAAGCCACCTCAACCTCCACTCCAGCTTACTTTAGTAGAGTAGGACTGAGGTAGAGGGGACTGGTACAAAATCTGTCATTTACACTTCTTAAGAATTTAGAATAGAGAGCATTTGTCTCCTCCCACATACAATGTTTATGTCTAAGCTATTTTCTATCAAGTAGCAAATTGAGCAGAAGTTGAGAATGAAGAATACTGACAAGAGAAAGGAGGCAACAGGGGTGACATATCTTCCTTTACCTCCCTTTCTCCCTCCCTCCCTCCCTCCTTCCCTCCCTCCCTCCAACTTCCTCTCCCTCCTCCTCTCCTCTTCCCCTCTTCTTCTCCTCAGCACTGGGGACATAATCCAGGGCCTTGACATCCCTTCCCCAGGCCTGTAAAATGGGTGAGACAAATTTCTGGTTTTGTTTCACACTCCAGCTGAGGCATGGGACCTATGCTGAGTCCCAGTGGGACTGTTGCCAATGACTTTTAAGAGCTACTCAGTCCTTACCTTGGCTAAAGTTAGATCTATGCCTTTGGTGTTCATGATCACAGCATATCCTTGCCCATACAGAGACAAGTAAGTAGTAAGTAGGATGGCAAAGTGCACTGGAAAATGTCACAGTGTGGAGAGACACAGGGAGGAGCTCTGTGAAATGCATGTTGACCCTGTGACCAAGCTGCTGAAGGAAGAACAGTGGGACAGGTCCTTCACCACGTTTTCCCTAGGTTCCTCATCCAGAAGGACCTTTAGAAATAACTTTTAAGTATTTATTTCCCAGAAGAGGAACTTGAGGCCCAGAGAGGTAAAAACACTCTGCAAGGTCACACAGCCAGTTCACAGCAGAACCGAAAGTACACTCTTCAATCTACCACTGTACTTCACCCTGGCCTGGCATACCTGCTGCCTCATAATCGGTACCCGAAGCCTCCTGGAACCAGGCTATCCCTACTTACCTCACCTCCCTCTGTACAGATTCTTAATTTGGCTGCCACTCAGGACAGCTCATGGTGCTGCCTCAAACCGGGTTCTACCATGCACAGACACTGTTCAGATATAACACCCAGAGTATGGTGTCAGGAAAGGTCCCAATATGAAATTATCAAGGCAATCCATAGAAGTGCCCACCGGTTTTATTAACAACTGAAATGGGATTATTATGTTACTTTTCTAATCATACAGATAAATCTAGAGCATGTCTAATTATAAGGGCCTGGGAGGGACTTAAAGTCAATCAACCAATCGGCATTCTACTAAAAAAAATACCATTTTTTCCCCGCTCCTCATTTCAGTATTGGGAATGAAACCCAGGGCTTTGTGTACAAACCAATATGTATGGCGTTTATAACTCCAGCACTAGGAAGGCCAAGCAGCAAGGGTGGTGGGTTTGAGGTCAGCATGACCTACAAAATGAGACTATGTCTCAAAAATAACAACAAACAAGCAAAACACCCAAGCTAAACCAAAGAAAAGATACAGTGTGATGATAAACAAAGGACCCAGGGTAATACTTACCATTTTAAATGTTGGATAGGGAGAACAGGCATTAAGAAGAAAGTAAAACTATAATTCAGTTATTGTAGTCCTGGCTTTTATGTTGATGGTAAGGTTTATGGGTCCTTCTAATGTTATCAGAAACAAGTAAATGAGAACATTTTTTTTAAAGGCCATGTATGGACCCAAACTCATGCACCAAAAATAATGAATAATCCAATTTTGTGCAGCTGAAGCCTAAGGATAAAGATAAAAAGAACAAGGCAAAGAAAGACAATTGTGGTGTCAATATAATATCTTTATCATTTCTCTCCAGCTATCAACTATTTCATGGCATTCTAAATCTTTGAGTGTTTTGTCAATATGATACATGGTGAAACAGTCACTTTGCCACAGGTAGAAATGAAGTGTCCTTAATTTGCTTCATATCTGAGCTAAGCTACTGATGCGAATCCATGAGTCATAACCTTGATTTATAGAGTGAGACAATACCTGGCCTACCATTCTAAAACTAGACTCTCTACTGAACTTGGGCTTCCTGTGTGTGGCTTACAATACCAGGCTGATGCTCAAATTGCTTTAGTTTCAGTTATGAAATAATTAAAAGCAGACTTTTCCGGCCCGTCAATGTTTTTAATGATATAAGGAAATACATGTCTAAAATGTTCTGAAACCGGATTGGAAAGCTAGAGGTAAGCTGTGAACAGCAACAAATCTGCTTGTTGGATTGTGTGTTTAGGATCTGGCTTGTGTCTACTGTGTGGTGAAATGAGAACCTACATTCCATAATCCATCCTAGAGATCACACCTTGCTGAGAAATATTCATGTAGACAAGGTGAATCTAGTAAGAAATGAACATTTTGGGGCTCTGAGTAAAAGGGATATGGGGACTATAGACACGAATTCCGAAGCTTTTGTGTAAGTCTGAAATCATTTTGGTTGGTATAACAGAGTTCTAAATAAATAATTGCCGGGACATTTTATAACAAGTATTCTGCTGAGGGAGCAAACTGGACAGTTCATTTGAGATGCTTAGAATTTCTCACTTCAGTTTGAATACAGTTTAGAAAGGTACATTCATTGTGGTGGTGCTTTTTTTTTTTTAAGGTGCATTAGGGGAAAAGGACTTATCCCCTGTGGTGGTTTGAATGAGATGTCCCTCACAGTGTGGGGCATTTGAATACATGGTCCCCAGTCAGTGATGCTGTGTGGGGTGGCTTAGGAAGTGAGGCCTTGTTAGAAGAAGTCTGATGTGGTTGCAGATTGGAGGCGGGACTTGAGAGTTTAAAGACTCACTCCATTTAGAGTTCACTCTGCTTCATGCCTGCTGTTCAAGATGCGAGGCTTCAGCTTCAGCTGCCATGCCTGCTGGTTGCTGCCATGCTCCTCCCTCTGAAACTGCAAGCCCAAGTGAACCCTTCCTTCTATAAGGTGCCTTCGCCATGGGGCTTTACTATAGCAGAAGAAAAGTAACTAATGCATCCCCTTTAAATAACAGAATTGGAGACCTCTCTTGCAATAGTAAAATGATGAACTGCCTTCTGTATCTATTCAATTACTCTGAAATGAAAAGACGTGCATACTTGACTTTGTTCTCTGTGATAGTGATTCTCCATCAACACATGAAACATTTTATTCAACAAGAGAGGAAAGAAACTTGCAATTAACTTTCAGGAAAGATGTAGTGTTTCTCTTACAAACAATTCTAATGAGGAAGGAAGTGTAGAACTTCATTTTCTCAATTCTGTTGAAGTTATGAATCATCACAGCTTTGCTAACAATTACATTATGTTTTAGGAGAGCTTTCCCGTGTTCTCCTGGGCCAGGCCAACTGGTGAAATTTGATGTTTCTTCTCTTTTATCTATAAGACCTTTGCAAACTGCATTCATATCTCAGCAGGGTAATAGCTCTCCTCTCACTTATTTGTTTCTTCACAGTGGAATTTTAGAGAGGACTTAAACAGTTGGTTATGTGGAAGACACCATAGTACTCTAACCTAAACAGATCTGCAACATGGAGCATTTTTGTCTTCCCCCTTTTTCATTGTTCAAAAGATGAGCCTAATTCATAAAGAAAATAAGTGAGTGATGTGGAGAAAGAGAAATTCAAATACACTTTTATTTTAATATGTGTGGGTTAGGGGATACCCTTCTATACATATATATTTCTCTTATTGGTTGATGAATAAAACACTGTTTAGTCAATAGAGGTAGGAAGATAGGTGGGACTAGGAGACAAGGGGAATTCTGGGAAATGCAGGCAGAGAGACAACAAAGAGATATCATGTGGCCATCAAAGGAGTAACAAGTCTGGGCATTCTCTGGTAAGCCAAGACCACAGAAATACATATTTATAGAAATGGATTAATAATTAAGACAGAGCTAGCCAATATGAAGCCCTAACCATTGGCCAACAAGTTAATAATTAATATAAATTTGTATGTACTTATTTTTGAAGCAGCCACAGGACTGCTTCACTGGAATTTTTTCCAGTGGAAAAATTTTTTCTTCACTGGAAAATTTTTAATATCTAAAATTGACATAACAATAGCCTCTCATAAACTCTTTCAAAAAGGGGAACATTAGAGAGTACTTCCCAACTCATTCCAGGAAGCTGGTTACAGACATCAATATAAGGCCACCTCATCACAAGAAAGAAAAATACAAACCTATATCCATTGTGAATATAGACACAAAAGCCCCCAGTAAACTACTTAACCCAGTAGCATATAAAAGGTATTTATTTCAAAGAAATGTGGGCAACTGAGTGAAGCTGGGGAAGGTGTCCTCTCCAGAGAGGGGCACACCAATTGGACCAATTGGTTGTCCACTGCCAAATGGTCAACCCTGAAAACATATATACAGGTGATATTGTATGGAATATATGTATATGTACATATGCATATATATATATGTATGTATGTATATATTCTCAAATATAAGCTGTTGAGTCCATATAATGTCCAATATATGTATATACAAATATAGAAATACATACATGCATGCATAACAATTAGTAAAAATAAAGAGGCCATGAATTTGAAAGAGAGTAGGGAGAGGAATAGGGGAGGATTTGGAGGGAGGAAAGGGAAGAGAGAAATATTGTAATTAAAATTCAATTTCAAAAATTAAAAAAAGTTCAATTTTAAAATCAGTTTATTTTGTCACATGATAAAAAAGTGTTAATTTAAGAGGAATTTTTGATGGAATATGAAAATATTTTTCTATCTTTAAAATCAATTAATATACTGGACTGGGATAGAACAAATCCCTGGGTCCTTCCAGCAATAGGGTGTTTTACAAAATCTAATAATTTTTCTCAATAAATACCCTCCCTCTCAAAAAAGCTAGGGAAGGAAGGGAACTTTTTCAAATACCCCAACAAAGTATCTATATGTTCATGAAGAAGACAAGACAAGAATGTTCAGTCCCACAGTGTCTTGAAGGATCAAACGAGGACAGACAAAGAAGGAAGTAAAAAGCCATCAAATGGGAAAGGGAGAAGTAAAACTACCTCTACTCTTGGATGGTGTGGCCTTATATGTAGAATTCTGAGCAATCTACAAACTAAAGCATTATAATTAATAGATTAATCACACAATACACAATCAACACAAAGAAACAAACCTGCTCTGTATACTTTTAACAAACAACCTAAAAATAAAATTAAGATAGAATTCCTCTTCCAGAATTGTTAAAAAGAATAAGATACTTGAAGTGTACATTTAACAATAACAATGACAATAATTAAAAAAAAAACAAGGAGTTTAGCCTGAAGTAGAAAATAGAAAAGAGCACTAAAGAATTAGCAAAGATTTAAATCAATGGAAAACCACCCCATTATCACAGAAAGAGTATTTAATGGTCTCTATTAAAATGACAACACACCTCAATTTTACCCACAGATTTAATATAATCCCTTTCAGAGCTCCAGTGTATATTTTGTAGAGATTGAAAAGCTGATCACAAAAAGAAACTGCAAAAGATCTAGTAAAGTTGTAGGACTCACACATCCCGATTTCAAAGCCTATCATGATGTTGTGTGGTACTAGCATACCACTGAGGCTGTAAATGTAGAAAAGAATTGAGAGCTCATAAATAAACTCTTATTTGTGGTCAATTGATTTTGACATGGTTTCCAAGATGATTCAATGGGGGAAAATCTTCAAGAAATAGTTTGGAACAACTGACTGCTAAGTGTAATTAAATGAAATTGGACTTTCTTTTATGTAAGAATTAACTTATGGTCATAAACATTGTTATATGAGCTGAAACTATGTAATCTTAGGAGAAATAAAGGGAGTATTTTATTAACTTTATGTGCATGAATGTATGTATGTTCACCTGAACTTACCTGAATGTATGTATGGGCATCACACATGTGACTGGTGCCTGGGGAGGACAGAAGAGGAAATTGGATCCCCTGGAACTGGAGTTATAGATGATTATGAGCCACCAGGATAGTGATGAAAATCAAAGCTGTGTCCTCTATAAGAGCAGCAAGTGCTATTAAATACTGAGCTTTTTTCAGTGCTGGAAGAACTATTTATCTCTAGATACATGAATGGATGGATGATGGATAGATAGATAGATAGATAGATGATCTCTAGATACATGAATGGATGGATGATGGATAGATAGATAGATAGATGTGTGTTAGGTAAGATTCATAAGTATAAGTGACCCCAAATAACAAAATTTGTCCTGTTTGATCAGAACTGTAAAATGAATTAGCTGAAAACTCAGATGGCAGTTTTCTTGACTCAGACTCAGTTTTCTTGAAATGGCCTTGTGGATGTAGGTGTGTGACAATGCCTGGCCAAAATTGAGAGGTTGTTCTGCAAAGACATCATCCATTGAGGATATAGACACACAATCCTGTAACAAATTACTGAGTTCAATGACACAAAACTGTGTTTATTCACCAGGAGAATATGAAATTATTTTGCAATTAATAAAATGAGAAGAGCCACAGAATGAGATTTCAAAATGTTTATAAGCCAAAAGTTTTCAGCATGACTTGTATTCATAATTAATATAAAATACAACTCAATGTTAAGGAAAGAAACCATTTTAACAATAAAACCCCCAAGCAGGCAAATAATATCTTCAGACATCTCCCCCCAGATAACACATAACTAGCTGATAAATATATGAAAAAATCACTAGCCATTAAGAAGAACGAAAATCCCCAATGAAATACCACTTCACACCTCATTGAATAACTGTAAACAATAAGACAAATAATGACAGTCATTAGGAAGCATGTAGAAATATTGGACACTTTTGATTTTTTTATGGCAATATACAATGGTGAAACCACTTCAGCTAACAGGTGGGCAGGGTCTCACAATATTTAACAATATTCTGATATGACTTAGAACTCCCTGGATACATTTGAATTTTGACAAAGATGTTAAACACACACACACACATAACACACACACACACACACACACACACACACACACACACTCACGCAAGCATGCACGCATGCGCGCACACACTGGAGAAAAGACAGCATCTTTAACAAATGGTATTGGAAAAATGGATATCTTACCTTGCGTGAAAATCAATCCAGATTGATTGGTTAAACTGGGAACTCTGAAACTTCCAGAAGAAAAAGGAGGGCTACCCTTCAGGATTCAGGCTCAGATTAGTGAAGCTCTCAAACACCATCAGAGATGTTTCTTTGTGCAATGGGTGGTGGTTAATTCAGAAATTCACAACTGTCAAAATACAGAGAACAAGTGTTGGTAAAGTGCTCAGCCACAAATGGGACATCTGAATCACACCCCTTGCCAAGGCACAGGGCTCTTCATGGAAGAAGGGGGAAAAGATTTTAAGAGACAGGGGTCAGGGAGGATCAGGACAAAACACTATCTTCTAGATATGACAAAACCACTGTACTCATGAACTCAAAGTACCTGTGGTTGCCTGCCCAAGAGCTGTACAAGATGGCATCCATTAACAGTCTATGGTGGAGTAAAAAGATGTTTACTACTAATTGCAAAGTTATAGGCAGCTAACGATTGCTGAGAAAGTATCAATATTCTTTATGGATGTGGCTCTCGGTAGGTTGACCTCTTCAGTGAAAGTTCCCACACCTTTGAGTATGTGGACAGCACAAAATTAGAGTTGATAGGTGTTATTTTTTTAAAAGGATATAAAGTTGGGGGTGGTAGGGACTTGGAGTTGATCAGGGAGGAGATAATGGGAGGAGTTGGCATGAATATTTTCAAAATACAGTATATGAAGTTCTCAAAAATCAATAAGACACTTGAATTAGAAAATAAATTCTTAGGAATATATCTGAAAGAAATGAAAATGTATGTTTATATAAAATATACATGACTGTTAACAACATCTTCCATAAAAGAACAGAGGCTTACCCAAACATACGTCAACTGATGACTGGATAGAGTGTGGTACATTCTTAAAACAGAATACCAACCAATCATAAACAAAGTGAAGGTCTAATACATACTAAACATGGTGAATCTGAAGACATTTTGCTGAGTAAAGAAAATCAGATATAAAAAAAAGGTCACATACTATATAAAACATGTACTGGAGGTGTTTAGAATAAGTAAATCCATAGACAAAAATAAGTGACTGTCAGTGACTGGAAGGGGGAGAAATTAGGAACTGAATGGTAATAAATATGAAATTTATTGAGAGATTAAAAAAGTTGTCTAAACTAGGCAATGGTGATAGCTACACAATAATGTGAGTGTGATAACCACCAAGTTTCATGCTTTCAAAAGGTGATTTATGGTATGCAAATAATATCTTAAAATTATTGTAAAAAATGCCTGTACTTTCTGTTTTGTTTCTCTATCTTGCTAGACCTTAAATGCATATTTCTTGCATTTAATGTGTTCCATAATAACGACTCCATTAAGGAGCTTTTTCTTCTTCTCCTTCCTCAAGATTTTGCTCCTAATGGTTGGAGAGAACTCTAGTTCCTCTATACCCAGTAGTAAACTTCACAAACCCTGTCCCTGCTAAGTGATGCTTGCTTCTTGTTCCTTGGTAGGTCTTAATAAGCTAATATAATTCTGGGGACGAGAATGTGTGCTTGAATGTCACACACATGTCAGAGTGACATTCAAAGGTGAGAACATGAAGATGACTCAACTCAACTGGGAACAGCAACATGAGTATAACCCTTCTAAGTCAGTGTCATCATGAGTGGTACCTAAGCTGTAATGGATGTGGGAGTGCGTGGGTTGCTATGTGGTTGTGGGGTGGGGTATGTGAAATGTAAGAAAGCTAAACGCAGAATCTTTGGAGCCCAAATACGAAGAATCACAGCTTTGTTTTGTCTACTTTTCCATTTTGATAGGAAAACGTAATTCAGATTTTCAAAAGAAAAGGGAAAGAAATTCCCCTCTTGAAATGATTTTATTCAAAGCCTGAAACAAAGCAGCGAGAAGTAAGACAGAATTTCAGGCTGCATCTCCATCATGATTCTGAGTCATGAATGAGACATGCAAGACCTCACTGACCAAGGTGGTCTCTTCTAATGGGGTGACTGCATTTCAGAGCAACAGTTGGGTTTATTTATGTTCTCCCAGTTCATGAGCTTATAAATACCAAGAACACTGCATCAGCTCCCTTCATGACATTTCACAAAACTCTCAGAAGAGAGAGCTTAAAGAAACAACAAAACAAAACAAAACAAAACAAAAGGCCAGGTACGCATTTGATCCAACACTTGGGAGGCGAAGACAGGCAAATCTCTGTGAGGTCAAGGACAACCTGGTCTGCAAAGCCAGGTTGTACAGGCTCCAAAGTTATACAGAGAAACCTTGTCTCAAGAAACCAAACCCAGAAAAATAAAAAAGCATAAAGTCCATATGGCTTTCTGCTCATTGCCAAGTAACCCAGAGAACTCTTTTAATAGTTTAGGTTTTTCTCAGTGTAAATGTATGTATGAATTTGTATGTATGCATATGTATTTAGCATATAGGCATGAGATATGTATGTTTGTATATATAGTCTACATTGAAATACACACACACACACACACACACCATTGAATCATTTGGGTTTGCTGATAATTTGCTAATATTTTCTTAGAAAATATTAAGTTAATAAAGCTCAACTCAAAAACTGCACAATCTAAAAGTTTGCATGAGGTGAGTATGAGAAGTTGGTGACTCCAAACAAGTACCCAAAAGGTTAGATTTCCACAATGAAGCTCCTGTCCTGTTTGGTACCCTTTCCTACCATCAGATCGTCTCAACTAGTCAAAGGCATGCGATTTAAAGAGTTGTTTTAGATTTATCACCATCTCAGAAAGTGACACAGCTATAAGAAAGGGAAGAGTTATGAATAGTGATAAAATGGGTTAAATGATGATTTTTCTTTTACATACGTTTTAAAAGGGGGTAAAATTAAGTCACATATGGTGACACAAACCTATCATTGCAGCCCTTTGGAGGCTGAGGCACAAGGATCATGAGTTTGAAGCCAGCCTCGGCTACATAGTGAGACTCCTATCTTAAAAAAAAAAAAATCTGTAAAATAAAACTCTTGTATAAATATACAATGAACACACTTTAAATTTTAAATTAAATCTATTATTTGACGATGTCATACATCTATATAACACATTCTGATTGTTCTCACCCCATTTTCTCTTGTCTCCCTCCTACCACCATCACCCCCTGCACACACCACACACACACACACACACACACACACACACACACACACACACACACCGTCCCTTTTTTATATTCATGCCTTTTTGTTTTGTTTTGTGATCCTCTGGGCTTAACTGGGGACACCCATGACCATGGGTGTGGAAGGATCCACTGGAGAATGGTGAGATCGCCAGCAGGTCCACAGTTGAGGACAATGAACTAGACTTACACAGGCCCAGTGCTAGCAACTAGAACTGCTACAAGTGTTATGATTGTAATATCTGTGTCATGTACAGAAGACAGCACTTTACAGGTCTTCTCCCAGTCATCTGCACTGTAAATTCTTTCTGCCCTGTCTTATGAGATGTTCCCCAAACCTTAGAAAGGGTGCTATCAATATCCTGTTTAGGGATGAACAATGAACAGCCACTTATCCTCAGCATTTTGAGCAACCATGAATGTAACTTGTCTGAGTATAAACATTAATATTTAAAAGAATATTTGATACCATGTTAACTTAGTAAAATAACAGTAGGAAGTTCTCTCCTATAGCCTATGATGTCTTCAGCTGTAGATTTTGACCAGGTTTGCAGTATTGGGTATGAGCTCTCTCCTTTGAAGTTGGGCTCAAACCCAACCACAGAATGGTTAGGTAGCCTCTTAACAGTTGTGCCACTATTACACTCATGGTTCCTTCTCGCCTGGCAGGTTGGTATGGAATGTAAGGTCCACATTTAGGTGAAGTGTTGTAAGTATTCTAACTTATCATCGGCCTAACAGCTTCTGGCAGTACATACATTATTCAGCAGGGAGGGAGGGAGATTTTTATTTCATTCCCTTTGAAAAGAAAAAGTAGCTATTATAATTAATGAAGAATGCCAGGAACTCAGAGTATGTATGGAGGGAATTAGGAATTATAAAGTGATTTTACAACATTTTAAAACTGTTATTTGTCTGGTTGACATGCCAGGCTGTCAAAAGTTGATGGAGAATCTAAAAAAGAATCCTCAACAGTTCATCCAGAGGATTTGCGTAGATATTATAGTTACTACCTGATTCTGCAAAAATAACAGTTCTCTTAAAAAAAAAAAGTCAATTCCCCCCCCCAACAATACAGTGAAAATTATGACACACTATGACTCCTCCTCTCAGAAGACAGGGGCCAAGACCCCAGCGTGGTCAAGAACTAATCTTGATCTGAGTTTTCAACACACCAGACAAGCCAGACAAATACAGTGGCCCCTTCTCTTGGTAGTTCCACAGTAAGGATGTTCTGGCTGAAGCTAATTAACTATGAGTTCTAGGTCCTAAAGCACTTGGAATTCCCATGTCACTCTTACTACCATTCAAAATGACAACCGCAGGCCTTACCCACATGTCTTTTGTGTCTCACTGAAGGATCATTTACTTCAGAAATAAAAACATTTATGCATAATTCTCATTCAATTAAAAATTTTAAATGAGTGTATTGGTTCCAGATACTTTTTGGTTGCTATGATAAAACACTGATGAAAAAACCACCTTGAGAGGTAAAAGGTTTATTTTAGCTTAGGAAATTGCAAGCAGGCACTGAGCAACAGAAGAGTGCTGCTTACTGGCTTGCTTTCTATAGCCTGCTCAACCTGCTTTGTTGTAGAATACAGGCCCTTCAGGGCTGGCACCACCCACAGTGCACTGTGTCCTTCCATCACGAATTAATCAGGAAAACACCCCACAGACCAATCTGATGAAGGCAAATCCTTTATTAAAGATCAGTTTTCTCAGTTGCCCCAGTTTGTGTTAAGATAACAAGAAATTGACTAGGAAAACTGAAGGGACTCTGGCCAACCCAAGCAAGGCACACGCGGCTCTGGCAGGCCTCGTCCTTGTCCTCCATTCCACCTGCCTTGCTACAAACCACTGGATTCCATTCCTAAAGCCACACACCTAGGTCTGTTGACTTATTTGCCCACTTTCTCTTCCTGAGGCTGACTATCAAGGTCCAGCTATCAGGAGATTGAAACCAGCCTCAGAAGCCCCCTTTGGCTCACCTAATTGACATTCCCAATTAGAACTGAACATCTCATTCTAATACGGGATTTCTCCCTTTGCTTTTGTGATCCACCATTTGCAGTTCTGTCTCCTCTCTGTCCAGAGGCAGTCCTTTGTCTCTGACTCCCTGCCTTTTCTTCCTCTGGGGCAAGTAGATCTCCTTCTCACTAAGAACTTGGCCTTTAAAAACATTTTCATGAAAATAGCAAAACATTTTTTAAAATTACTAATACCTCTGGCCATACAGCAAATTTACTTTTTAAAAAATTCTAATTTTTGTGGTGGCACACACTTTTAATCTTAGCACTCAGGAGCCAGAGACAGCCTGGTCTAAACAATAGAACCCCAGTTTATCCAGGACTACATAGTGACTCAAAAAAATAACTGAATACTGAAGTATAACTGAACAAACAAATACTGAAGTGTAAACAACATAGTGTAAACATTTTATAAAAACAACATGCTTAAATTGCTAATAATCTGGAGAAAGTATTATTTACATTTGTTTAGATCCTTAATTTTTTTCTATTTATATATAAAAATATCTTTACAAAACAACTCAATAAAATATTATATCATGCTTTTATCAACATATTATTGATATTTTCATGCAGTGAAATATGAATTACAATAAACTCTAATAGTTGCATAGCTTCTCTGGTGTTTGGGAAGGCTGTAAGATACTTTACAACTTTTTAATGTGGTATCAAATTTAAATTATATACTATTTAAGCATTTTATACATATAATGTTAAAATGAATATTAAATTCTTCCCAATAGGATTGAAAGGTGTTCAAGCATTACGATTTTTTTGCTTGCCATCAAATCACCATCACAAGGATACTGTACCATCCAAAGTCCTCCTGCTAGAAATGAGGATGGGATGGGCAGGAACACACTGCAACATGTTCACAGTGGCAACTAGGGTGGGATATTATCAAACACTGTGTACAAAAGGAATGGTATATTTGTATTTTGTTCTGTGCTAAAACCTCAGTTTAGGGTTGTATTGTGTGTCAAAACTTTTCCTGGGGAGATGCAGCACACAAGTCCACCCACCCATGGTAGGAAACTCAGACCAAAGTACAAGCACCAAAAAAAGTCCAACTTGGCAAACTAAAGAGCTTGATTGGGGTTATTTACAGGAATATGGGAGGGATTACTTACAGGACCAGAAATGACTCAAAGACAGCTGCATCACCAAAGCCCACTCCTGCATAGCTAAACCTGGGAGCCTGGAGCACACTGTCTAGCCTGCCTGCAGGCAGCTCAATAGGTTGGGGGGGGGGTGACTCTGGTCTTTAACCTCTACCAGGCAGCTCGGATGATCTCTGCTTTTTCTAGGTGCTGGTATGGACCCAGAGTCTTATTTGCAGGTTATCTTTTCTGAGAGTGCTCTCAGCTTTTTATTCGTCACTCTGGCACAGACAAGCCCAGTGAATTCTGGTCAGTGTCAGGGACTCCAAGAAGCTATTTTGAGTTGTCTATCTACCTGTTTAAAGAGCTTCCCTGGAAGATGGGATGTTTCAATATCAGAGGACACTATTGCACAAGAGGTTGAAAAATAAAAGAATGCAGAAGTCAAGTAAGCCAGTAACCTTCTAGAATCGCCAAAGTGCCACGATTTGCTACCTTGAGGTTATGCCTGAAGCCTGGGTAACCTGTAGTCCCATGATAATAGGAATGGGGACAGATTAGATAAACATCAAAGAAAATCACCAAGAGAGAAAAGCATAAACATAGTGTCTGCAGGAAGAGAGGCCAGCACTGCCTTAGGCTTTGTGTGGATGCTTGTACAGCACCAGCAGCAAACATACTTCCTGTGCCCCATCAAATAGCTCTGAAATGAGCTTGGTTCTTGGGCACAGGCACAGTCTTGGGACAGGGATTTGGTATGAAGACAGACCTGAATGAGCATGCCTATGCCCAGAGGAAAAACCCATTCAGGCAGAAGCAGCTCTAGCCTCAGGAGAACTAGACAGTTGTCCTTTCTGTCCATGTGGCTTCAGGGGCAGAAACAAAGCTTCCATGTGCCAGCAACTCTTTCCAGACCACTCCTTTTCTCCTGCCTACCGTGGATCAGATTCCCTACCTTGGTTTCCCAGGACCTGGTCTAAGTGCACCATGGTGGCCAAGATCTGGACTGGTGATGTCCGCCCTGTGGTTATCTGTTACGGCAGGTTCCTCCCTGCCGGCCTCCCGGTCCCGCCATCAGTTATCCTTCAATGCTTTGGTTTTCTAACCTGGCTTTATAGACCCCACTCGCCTCTTGTCAGATCAGATTTATAAATAATTTGACCTCTCGCTCTCTGTTCTCCCAAGTGGGAAACTCTCTGTAAAGAAACCAGACCTCTTCACACTTGTCAGTGTGTGGGTGGGTGGTCAGTTTAAACAAGCTAAGTTTCTTTTCTGCCCCTTGATGTCGGGTGGAAATAAACTGAGAAATGAGACTCTGAGACAGAGACAGAGAGTATCTACAAGGAGACAAAGAGAGACAGAACATGTCTGAGAGAGAAAGACATGAAGAGAAACAAAGAGCTAAAGAGAGTGAGAGTGACACCGAGAGAGGAGAGGGAACAGTTGGAAGGAAACCAACTCATTCTAGTAAAGTTTCTAAACTCTTTCCTCTCTTTTAACTTTTCTTTCTGAATGGGAAGATATTTGTGTTCACTTATCAAAGGCTTATAAGGAGGGGGTGGTATTATTCTCCGTTTGGTTCACTGGGGATGTGAGTAGTGTGCACAGAAATACAGCCAGAACATTTGAAGAAGACATGAATTCCTGACTAAGGATTGGGAGACAACTTTCTGACTGGAAAACGCTGGAGAGCAAATTCCCAAGTGTGCATGTGTCAGAAAACCACAGCCACTCCCGTTCCTGCCCCCAATGATCCAAGCTCCCTGCCTCCCTGATCTATCCAGGCACCATCCTGGCAACGGTTTCTGCTCCACAGAAACAGGAAGGGGTGGGAAAGAGACTGGTGTGCTTTGGACAAAGCAGCAAATTCCAGGTGCTCAGACAACATGTGTCAGCAGAGGGAGAGACCATTTTTACCCCCATCCCCTTTCCTCCTCTCCATAGCTTCCCATCTCTCTGTAGTTTTGGATTCCCAGGCAGTTTACAACAGGCACTTTCTCTTCAAAGATTCCTAACTGGTATACAAAATAATGGCTCTCCTTATAACATTTACACATGCTTAGCTAATATTCGCAAGTCCCAGGACATGGCCCTTTTCCTCTTTCCCTCATCTTACTGTTATTTTTGCTCTTCACAAAGTGTGTGTGTGTTGATATAAAATATGATATGTACACACACATATATGTCAAGATTACACATCTGAGAGATGTAATGTTTGTCTTTCTGAGTTGGGCTTATTTTGTTCAAATGGTCATTTCCTGTTCTATACATTGTCTTACTAATGGAATAGTTTTTTTTCTTTATAATTGATTAAAACTGTACTGTGTTTAATGCCCACTTATCTGGTCTTCTATTGACAGCCATTTTGGCTGATTCCATATCTTTACTATTGTTGCAGACACTTTCATCCTGGTTACTGTCATTAACAAAGATTACTGGACCAGCAGAGATAGAGTTCAGTGGCCACACACTTTCCAAACACATGAAACCCTGGGTGCAACTCCAATGCCATCAAAAAGAGCAGGGTCAAAGTCCAAAAGAATGAGCACATCTTCTATAGAAGCTGGTAGTGTGGTCTTAAGAGAACTTACATAAGAACAAACCATCCATTGCACACAGAGTCCAGGTCCCAGGCTTCTCTCCCAAGCCTTTCTATTAGGGCAACACAGAGTACAGAACCATTCCTCATGGGCCAATCAATGTTAAGCTCCATAGTGCACTATTTTGTAACTTTAAGAAAATAATTTACCAAACAGGAGATGGTGACACACCCCTTTAATCCCAGCAGTCAGGAGGCAGAGGCAGGCAGATCTCTCTGAGTTTGAGGCTGGCTTGATCTACAGTGTTAGCTCCAGAAAAGCCAGAGCTTCACAGAGAAACCTTGTCTTGAACCTGCCCCCCTCCAAAAAAAAAAAAAAAAGAAAGACAAAGGTAATTTACCTCTTGGCTTCCTTATATGATAAGCTTGCTTGCCATGCATGTCTCAAATATCATGAACTTTAAAACCAAAAATGATGAGAAAGACAATGTCCCCTACCTCACTTGGCTCACTTTTAGCGTGGTTGTAGTTGTTGTTATTGGTATTAAGCTCTATCTAACTCCATCTGTACTTCTGCTAGTCCACTTCTGATCACTGGGAAAGAACACCTGAGATAACAGAAATGTTTTGTTTTGTTTTGTATTGGCCCATGGGTTCAGTTCATGGCTGCTTGAAACTATTACCTTTGTAGCACCACAGCACATATCAGGGAAGATGAAAGATAGGAAGAAGCTCATCCTCTGGTGGCAGAGGAGCAGGGGGAAGAGGGGGGGAGGAAGAAGAGGAGGAAGCACTAGAATCCTACAGTCTCCTTTAAGGCCACCTCTAGTGACTTGAAGACTTCCTACTAAGGCCCACCTAAAGATCCCAGTCCAGGCTCAAGGTGTCACTATTTCCCTGGGTTGAACACCTCTTGGTATGTCCTTTGGCATTGTGGTGATTCTGTGGAATAAGAGCTGTGCTGGCCACTGCCTGTATAAGGTCAAAAGAGGAAGAGAGCTACCCTCAGCTCCCTCTTCTCCCCACCCACCATGTGTATTCTTTGCTGGAGCATCAGTGGCTGGCACATGCAGCAAACTTCTCCGTCATCTGAGCTTACTTAGTGCTGAGAACGGAAGTAACACGTCTGGGCCTCTTGGAATAAGATGACCCCAGTACAGGTCCTTGCTGAAGGTTTTGTGCATGGTTCATACTTTTTGAACACCTGTGTTTATTCCCTTTAACTGTCCTAATAAATCACCACAAACTTGGGGCCTGAAAGCCAAAGCCACATTTATTCTCCCACCTCCCAGTTTTGGAGATCAGAAACTCAAGAAGAAGATGTTGAAAAGTCCCACTCTCTCCCACTTTCCGCTGGTGACTGGAAAACTTCAGTGTCCCTCGCCTAATAGATGTGTCACTCCACCTTCTACCTTGGTTACCATGGGTCCTTTCTCTGAGCATCTGTGACCTCTTCTCACTAGGACATCAGTCATTGTCCCATTCCAGCATGACCTCATCTGAACTTTACTAATTACAATGGCAATGACCCTATTTCCAAATAAGGTCACATACTGGAAGTTAGAATGTCAATGTGTCATTTTAGGTGATGTGATTCAACTCCATATAATATACACTACACAAAATGGAGTTCATGATCTGCCCTTCTTAGATCAAAAGCAACTGAGGCCAGTAGCTATCATAGGTGTTCAATGAATGGAAGCCTTTCTTATTACCTTGGGGCCCTTGATCTGTGTAGATCAGGCCAGGCACAAGTCATGAGGCCTATGGGTAGGCCTCAGATTCTCCAGAAAGCCTCTGTGGGCCCCACCTTAACAGAAAAAATATATTTTCTGAAAGGAAGCTAGTGTATTTATCATATGGGAGACTGAAGGCTTATGGACAATTCAAGCAATACCTTTCTTTATATGAAAGAAGATGGAGAGGAAGGGATGCTATTCCAGTACTGGGTACACTTGAGCATTTACTAGACCATGCCCATTAATTCACTAACTATCTCTGATCAACTCTATGGCTCTGAAAAGATGAAAGGTGTTGACAAATGATCTCCTGGACCCCTATGAGGAACTGACTCTGGATTATGCATTCCTCATATTCCCACGTTGCTCTCATAAAAAATGACCTCAGGAATCTTTTCTGTTCATTCAACAAGAGTTGCTTTTCCACATCATGCCTTGATTTTTTCCATATCCATTGTTCTTTTGAAATATAAAATTATGTAAGGATTGGGGGAATACATTTAAGGATGGGAAAATACATTTCAAATCATATAAAGCCAGTAGGATTAAAGAGTTATTGTCACTTGACAGCAAATAAATGTTCTCACCATGGTAACCTTTAGCATGACTTCAGCCACACTCAAAGGGCACCAAAAAACCACAAATTGCAGACCAAACCCATAGAAGGAAGCATGGGCAGGGTATCATGGAGAATCTGTGTGGCAGACACTATTGGCCTACCCAGCTGCCAGTTTCCTGCTCCTACCTCTATTCTAGCCTTACACTTTGAAACTGTTCATCCCCTCTCTTGCCTCTTAGACAGCTGTGTGAGCTGTGGTCATTGAAGTGGCAAAAGAAATGAATCAGGCATCTCCCTTGATAATTCCTGTTATTATAGTAAAAGAAACAGAAAACAGAGCATCATCTTTTCTTATTTCTTCTTGCCCTTGCCTACAATACCTGGGGTGACAACAGACTGCCTCTCTATTGCATGTTATATAACACAGTCGTGGCTGAATTGTGTTCCCATAAAATTCATATCTTGAAGGCTTAATGCAGTACTTTATGATAGAATTGTATTTAGAGACAGAGTCTTTTAAAATGTAATTAAGTTAATATATATATTAGGCTGAACCAAAATCCAGTCTTCCTGGTGTAAAAAGAAATTAGGAAGACCCAGTGAGGACATAGTTTGAAGATAGCCATTATGAACCGAGAAAAGGGGTTTCAGATATCTTTAGCCCTGCTGACTCTGGGATTGCAGACTGTAGCTCTCACCCCTGTTGGGAAGTGAATTTCTGTTTAGTTGATTTCTGTTATTTATATTTTCTTGTGGCAGCCCTGGCTAATGAATGTGTGATTACTTAAGTCTTTGTTGATAGCTGTGTCCTGTTGCTTTCAATTGAAAGCATTCTGAGTAATTTCTAATTCTTTAGAAGTGTGTGTGTGTGTGTGTGTGTGTGTGTGTGTGTGTGTGTGTGTGTGTATGTGTGTGTGATGGGAGATGTTATTCTGTAAATATGTTTCACATACTGGTTAATTAATAAAGCACTGTGGCCAATGAGAAAGCAAGATAGGCGGGGCTAGGAGACAAGGAAGAAATAGGAAGTAGTAAGGAAGAGTCAGGATGTAGAGCATGGAGAAAGAAGATGCCACTGGTGGCTCTCCGATAAGATGACCACGTGGAAATACTTAGATAAGTAGAAATGGGTTAATAATTAAGACAGAGCTAGCCCATAAATAATAATGGTAACTGGCCAACAGGATTGTAGCAAATAGAGTCTCTAAATGTTATTTGGGGCCCGAGCGCCAGACCAGCAGCAGGCAGGCTGGCAGAAAACAGACATGCTACAGATGGCGCCCAACGTGGCTATAAAAACTTCCACTTAAAACTAATAAAAGCTTAAAAAGGGATTTTATAAACAAAAAACAGAGACTAGCAAGACTTCTTGGTAGCAGCATTTTCTCAGTTGGATTTGTTTTGCTGTAGACAGAGATTTGTGAGGCTCCTTTAAGGGAGGTTTCCAAAATTAATATAAGCGACAAAAAAACTGCCTTGCTTTTAAAGAGCTCTGCTAACAATTCATTGGTGTATATGAGAGCTGCAATGAAGGTTTACACTGTGTTTTAAAAAATACGCTGGCTTGGGAGAGGAAAAAAAAACCAGGATACAATGGTTTAAAAAAAAAAGTAGAATGGCTTGATATGGTGGCACACGCCTTTAATCCCAGTACTCAGGAGATAAGAGGCAAGCAGATCTCTGTGATTTCAAAGTAAACCTGGATTTAAATTTTTTGATTGCTGAGAAAATAACAACTACTAATAAAAGAAATTCTGCTGGATTAATTCAATTTATATATTTTAAAAATGCTCTGACTCCAAAATTTAAGCCTAAGGACAAGTTACTGGGGAAAAGGATTTCTATTTTTGTTTCCACAGAAAATGAAAAGCATTCCAGACTAATGCAGTTTGATCAAGCAAGACTCCCTGAAGCAACGTCAATGGGACATTGCAGCCTTACAGACCACTACAGCCAAGATTTCTGCATCTTCTTAGGATCCCCCATGACAGCACCCCCTACCAGTAGGAAGGAGTTTGGAAAAAACAACGCCCAAATTCCCAAATATTGTTTATACATGTTTGTTTTCATTTAAATGGGCTTGGTTATAAATGGCTATAACCACAAGCAATCTTTTTAAAGGTAAAAAGGGAATTATGGTATAGATATGAATACTTTGTTTTGGAATGGATTTTCATTTATTGATACAAATTTAAGGTCAATTTTGTAATATGTATATTTCTCCTCTTGTTTAGGTATTGTGTTTATATAGCTCATTGGAAAATGTAATGTATAATTTAGTACAGATTATAGAGTTACCTATGATCGTCAAAACTTAGAGTTAAGTTAGTTAGGTTTTCTAGATATACAGAGATGTATTTGAGATGGATAGGCATTCTCCAAACCTTTCTAAGACCTACAGAATATGGCATTTATAATGGTGTAGGGTTTTTCTTGACATGAGGCACAACTGCTCCTGGAAACACCACCTACTTCAGAAAGGAAGATGGACATCGAAGAAAAACATTATTGCTTCTAATATGGCAAGACTAGCCATTTGAGCAAGGTAATTCTCTTGTCTAGACTGTTTGACTATATGCTGTATAAACTGAACATGCAGGACCCATAGAAAAATGACTGCTGATACAAGATGGACAGTGCTACAGGGTTCCTGCTTCATGGAAGAGACAGCCAGACATTCTGCAGGACACAAAGAAAAATGACTGACAAACTGTCAATACAGTTGGACAGTTTAAAGTTTCCTGCTTTGTTGAGGAGTCTGGAGATACACTATGGCCTACAGGCTGAAGATGGAACATTACAGAAGAACTTCAGGTGACTGACCAGGCAATGAGTTGTCTCTGTCATTTCTAGAGTTTATGTATTATCCTTCTGTGGTCTTGAAGGAGTTGAAGACAGATAGTTATGGTTATAGTTTTCCTTAGTTAGGGTTAAAGATAAGTTACATATAGGACTTTAGACTCACAAAGATAGGATAGATGATATTTTCTTTAAGTCTTACAAAATGTTAATGGGCTAAATATTGTTAACTGTGATTCTTATTTGTTGTATGATATATTTTGCTATGTTAAGGTTAAAACCCTTCTCTTTATTTTAGACAGAAAAGAGGAGATGATGGGAGATGTTATTCTGTAAATGTGTTTTTCATACTGGTTAATTAATAAAGCACTGTGGCCAATGAGAAAGCAAGATAGGCGGGGCTAGGAGACAAGGAGGAAATAGGAAGTAGTTAGGAGGAGTCAGCATGGAGAGCCAAAAGAGATCAGATGCGGCCCACCGCTCTCAGGTAAGATGAGCCACGTGGAAATTCTTAGATAAGTAGAAATGGGTTAATAATCAAGACAGAGCTAGCCCACAAACAATAATGGCAATTGACCAACAGGATTGTATCAAATACAAAGTCTCTGAGTGTTATTTGGGGCCAGCACGCCAGACTGGTGGCAGGCAGGCTGGCGAAAAACAACAAGCTACGTGTGTGTAGTGTGTGTGTGTGTGTGTGTGTGTGTGTGTGTGTGCATGCACTCAAGTTGGGAATACAAATGGGATTTAGATCCATGTAAAAATTTTAAATTCTGTCATGTTAAAACAAACAAAACATTATAGATTTTTGGTTTTGACTATGAAATAACTAGGTTTCCCTCTTCAGTGTCAACACAGCTTTTCCACAGAAATTTTCTCAATAGTCTTCACAAGAACCCTTCAATATATAATAATGAAAGGAGTATTAATTAATTAATTAAGCCAAAAAGGCAGTTCTCACTACCATTGGATAAGTAAACTGAAGACTAACAGGGATACTACAGTTCAGGCATCTGAGAGTCAAAAATTATAAAATCTGACACTTTTTAACATTGAGCATTCATGTAATTATCAGCCTTCCTATGTCCTTACGTCATCATCTTTCTGTGTTCTGGTGTGACCATGGGGAAGATGGGTGCTGACAGCTTTGGGCTTGGCAAAGGTACAGCAGACCCAAGTCCATCTACAGCCACTAGACACTTCACAGGATTGTCCTCAGCAGTCCATAGCTTTAGTGATTGTCCCTCTTAATAGCTGTGCCCTATAGTAAAATGGAGCACAGTTTCTGAAAACAAAAAAATGCAGGGGATTTCAAAAATAGTTATGCTGGAGTTGAAGGTCAATTAATTAATTTAAAGAAATGCAAGTCTAAATGCCAAAGCATTATGACTAGTGACAAAACATTGGCAACCAATACATGGGTAAAGTCAGTATCTGTGAGGTTTACCACATAGCTATCATGCAATTGGCAAGAAGATGATTGTGTACAACACTGAGGGTGTAAAGAAGAAATTCACCCTGTGGGTGGATGTTTCTCTTTTCCTCTGTGTGTGTGTGTGTGTGTGTGTGTGTGTGTGTGTGTGTGTGTGTGTGTGTGCAAGTGCATGTAGAGGCCGGTAGATGAGCTATGATAAGGTTCCTCAGATTCCAACTACATTTTTTTATGTTTTTAAGGTAGTGTCTCTTTGTAACTCATTTGGGAAGCAGCTTCTGGGTGTTTGGGAGTTACTGGTGGATGGAAACTTCCATCTGCAACAAAGTCTGGATGGTCCATCAGTGAGTCTCAAGGGTCTGTCTGCTCTGCCTCCCCAACTCTGGGATTATAGATTCATGCTACTATTCCAGAATTTCTTATGTGGGTTCTGGAGAACAAACTTGGGTCCTCGTTCTTGCAAGGGCAGCACTTCACTGGTCAAAATAACTTTCCAGCCAACTGCAACATTATTTCTTAGGTCAAAAGAGATGAAGGGAGGACTCAGCATCCATAAACAGGAGAGAAGTTAGACAAACATTTTGCAGCTATCAAGTAGAATGTGGAGATGTGAAGAAACATCAGATCATTAAGCAAAAATTTAAGGCTTTTAACCGTGTGTGTGTGTGTGTGTGTGTGTGTGTGTGTGTATGTGTGTGTGTGTACTTTGAAGTGTTAACGTCATCTCTTCATATTGTAAAATAGGTGTTAGGGAGGTGGTATCTAAAGTGAACCGAGGTTAATTTGGGACTCAAGGGTCTCTCATCTGGACAACACAAACCACTAGGACTAACTTGTCAACTGCTGACACCTGGAGCTCCTGGCTTGGAAGATGGGTCCTGATAGGCTGTGAGAAGTGCTCAAGTTTCAGTTCACATGGCTTGAAGCACATAGTACTGAAGGGTCAGCCTCATGTACCACACACACTGAGGTGTTTCAATTTGACTTTAGAGAGCTTCTAAACCTGAGGGACAACGTCAACCACATACACACAGGTGAGTTTCATTGTCAAAACCATAGAAACTGGTTTGGATCCACACACCCCTCCCACAGGTTGTCAGAGCCCCTGTCCACATTTAGATATCATGGGAGGGGTACAATCCTGCAACTTGGTCCCCTGGTTTCTGTGGCAGAATTATGTTCCTTCCACTAGCTCTCCTTCTAAATCACCTGCCACCAAAAGAAGGTTTTCCCAAGTAAGGATGCTCAGATGGTCCAACTCAGGTTCACAAAGGTCTTCACACATAGAGAGAAAGAGAAAACACTCCTTTGAAAATCACTTAAGTTTCATGGGGCACATTTTTTTTTAAAATTTTATCCTGTCTTTTATCAATAACTAAAGGAAGCATATCTCTGAAGGATGAAGACCATTTTCCAACAGAGATCAAAAAAGGATTACTAGACTATCCAAAAAGCATGTGATTTCAGTTCTTCTGGGTAAACAAAGGCCCTTGTTTTATACTAATCAGAACACATAGCTTCGATTTATATTTTTAAATATAAGTTTGCCTCAAAAAGTTTGACCACTGTTAAGGTAGAATAAGTTGTATGATAAATAAACATGATCTTATAGGTGTTTTGTAAAGGACAGTGAGTTTAAAAAATATTTACAAGCTATAGTTTGCTGTTGCTGTTTGGTTTGTTGGTTTGTGTCTTTTTTTTCCATGCTCTTTCCTGCCATTGCCTGGTTACCTCCTCCCTTTTGCATATCCTCCATCATTGTTCAGACCCTTGATTGTGTTTCCCACCATCTCTCTTCCAGGGGAACCTAGTTATGTTCAGGTATCACCGTCTGAAACAAAATATAAAAGTTATTTTTTTCCTCAGGTGCTGGTCTAGGAGAGAATGTATTATCTTGTGCTGATGAATGAGATATAAAAGGAAGTGTGCTGGGAGTGACTCAGAAATACTTTCCTCCCTGATAAGGGAGATGGGTACCTGAGGAAAAAGGCTGAATCAGGGCAACCAACTTCCACACTAAACCATGACAGAAAGAGCCTGTTCTCACTGGCATCTTGAAATCCCACATCTGGCTTTCTCAAGACTTAAGTAAATAGAATGTCCCTATATTTTAAGCCCCATTTTTTATGTTACTTCTAGCCAAAATTTAAAAAAAAAAAAAAAAAAAAACCTCATCTTAATGTATACCCAGACTCAAAAACAAATGGAAAAATGTGTCAAATAGAAACGTTATAATAAGTCATAGTAAGCGTGATTGTGTAACTATGACCCCAAACCCCAGTTACAACAAGAATTGACCAGCAGTCCTTTCCAGGGAGGCTCAGGGTACTTGCCTTGAAGAAATCCCATTTCAGCCAGGGGGCGGATGTCCTGAAGAATCTGGGAGAGAAGCTTGGTGCTGTGGGAGGGAAGCTGAGTCTGGCTAATGCTAGGCTTTGTGATAAATTCTCAATATTTACACTCCTATATAATGACTAATCTCAGTGGCCATTGTTTCCAGTTTTGGGCAGGGAGCTCCTAGCTCTCAAGGAGTGTGAGTGCCTTGGATCTTTGTGGCAAACTGACTGCCAATCACACAATTCACTGGGATTGGTCATGCTGGAAAGACCACCTGTGCATTTAGAGTTTTGGGCCTTTGAGCCTGACTGTCATACATGTGAAGGCATCTTGGAACCCAGTTCAACCATATGGCTAATGGTTCAGTCAGTCATGACCGCTAATGAACTACTGTAAAAGCACTAGACAAGAAGACGTGACAGAAAAACCCACTGGTCAACACGATGATGCAGTGGTAGGGGACACATCTTGAGTATACAAGGTGCGTCATGGGTGGAGCCAAAGTGCAAGGGACCTGGGTTATGGAATCTTGAACACTGGGACTGGAATGGCTTCTCTGCAGCCCAAGTCTGTCGGTTGACTGCTGCTTCACACAGACAAATCAAACTAACAAAACACTCCATATTCGGCCACAATGGGCATAAAGGATATAAGTGAAGAAATCTGAGAGAAAGACTGGAAAACTAATGCCATCCTGCCTGTAGCCCTTGAAGGTAGCTCGCTGCTACTCTATGAAGCCTCCTCACAAAGTGCTATCACAGCCAAGGTGTAAACATTCCTCTCGGGGTCCAAATCCGTGTTTTTAGAGTAAATAATAACAACTGTCGTTTATTGAACAACAAGAATGAATAAGGTGCCACACAACCTTGGGGTCAGGGGTTTGTTTCGAGAATGATTCTTCTTAGAGATGCTTTTTTTTTTTTTTTGTGAGTGATGCCATAGTGTATGAAGGGTCTAAGTTGAGCACCCCTTCAGGAGTTCTTTCCGTGATGCTAGCTCTGAATGTCAGCAGAACCAAACTTCAAGTACCACAGCACTGAGTTGTCTCCACCCTAAAATCCCCACAGAGGAAGTTATGTCCTGTTTATGGGGCTTTGCAGTGAATCCCAGAGGCTGGGGTACCTGATGAACTTTTCTCTCGCCTCTCTGCTTTCTCTTCCCTCTCACTCTCCCCCAAGTTACTTCCCTGCAGAAGCTGCATTCACTGGGCAGAGCTTGGACAGGGCACTCAGCATCATGAGAGTAGGTCTGGGAGGGGCAGCAGAGGGGCAGGAAACACAAAAAGGGCTGGGTCCTTTTTACCAGCAGGTGCTCTGGATCCCAGAAAAGTAGAATGGAAGTTCGCTCTTGAGTAGGTGTTGTTGCTCCTACTGAAAAAGCAAGAGCTGTCTTAAGATTATGGGGCATGTGTAGCCATTTTTGGCCAGGACCTGAATCAGTGTTTTTTTTCTTTTTTTTTTTTGACCTATGTTAAAAATAATAATAGTAAGAGGCAGTAATGCAGCCATGTAAGGAGTCAAAGTTGGAGTGGGCCCAATGAAGTATACAGGGCTCTCCCTTACACACATGGGTTCATCCCTTACCCAACTGGGTTCATCCCTTACCCATGTGGGTACCTGGCATGGAGCCCTATATGTATTGTTACAAAAGTTTAACTTACCAATGAGACACAGCCAGGGAGTGATAATAAGAGGAAGAAAATAATAATATACTATAGCAAAACTTGTTTAAGTTGATTGTTTACTTCTATAATTTTCCATTTAATGTTCATAGATCATGGTTAAGATCAGGTAACTGAAACTTTTAAAGCAAAAACTGCAGATAAAGTAGAGGCAGTGAGATAAAAATAAATATATATGTATGAAAATTCCACAAGAAAGCCCATTAGTATGTATCATCCATTAGCACATGCTAAAAATTTTAAAGGAAAACTAAAGTATATGCTATTTTGGAGATTCTTGGATTAATGTGCACTCAGCTTCAATCTGTGTCTTCCTATTTCTACTTCCTCTTAGTCTCCTAATCTCTACAGTGAGATGGCAAGACTGCCCAGTAACATTGATAATGCAAGCTGGCATTAAGGGCAGCTATGAATATGATATAACATTTAGCAAAAAACTAGCAGCCACATAGGATTTAAAAAGAATTGACACATAATGAAAAATAGATGCAAAGAGTTGTGAGAAATATGATACATTCTAAGGAGTTTCCCAGCTAAAGGGTTCAGTAATTTTTTTTAGATTTTTTTTATTTATAATTTTTTTATTTATTTTACATGCAAACCAGTTTCTCCTCCCATTCCTTTGTCTCACCTCTCTTCTACACCCTGCCATCCACTCCTCCCCCATCTCCATTCAGATGGGGTAAGGCCTCCCATGGGAATCAACAAAACATGGCATATCAAGTTTAGGCAGGACCAAGCTCCTTCCCCCCACATCAAGGCTGAACAAAGCATCCCACCATAGGGAATATGTTCCAAAGAGCCAGGTCATGCATCAGGAACAGGTCTTGGTTCTACTGCTAGGGGTCTCCCAAAAGACAAACCTACACAACTGTCATCCAGATGCAGAGGGCCTAGGTCGATCCCATGCGGGGCCCTTGATGTCCATCCAGAGTCTCTGAGCTCCCACAAGCTCAGGTCAGCTGTCTCTGTGAGTTTCCCTGTTCTCAGAAAATTGGGAATCAACCTACCTCAGGACCCAGTGACACCACTCTTGGACATATACCCAAAGAACACTCAACCATACCACAGGGACACTTGTTCAGTTATGTTCGTAGCTTATGTTCATAGCAACATTATTTGTAATAGTCAATATTCTCATTACCCACATCTGCATTTGATAGTCAGGATGCCACACTTTAAAGCCTTGTAAATCAGTGCTACTTAATCAGTGTCATTCAGTGCCTCTATTAAGTTGCACCAGCTGGTCAGCAGAACTAGAAGATGAAAATCAATACCAGGGGTTTTCCACGTTACATTTCTCTGAGAACCAGTTTTTTTTTTTTCAGCCTCTGAGACATCGGGGTGGGAAGGCAACCAGTAGAAAGTCCTGAGTAACAATGGCCATTCTGCCACCTCCTGGGTACATGAGGAAGGCAGCGGTCTGCTGACCCTGACAGCAAAGGCTGAATCAGGCTTGCGATATGACTCAGCCCTCCCTCCCTGAGCCTATTTTCGCGAAAGTCGCTGTCAAGATGTTCACAGGCAAGACAACGACGATGAAGGGTCTGAGTGATTTCTGGAAATAGCTCTACTTTGAGATGGTGCCATTTCATAGAGTCGACAATTTTACCCCTGAGTCACAGATAACAACGCCATCAGCCAGCCATACTTCCCACATGCCAGGCCCTGAGGAGCCACTAGAGAGTGTATCCAATCGGCCCTGTGCCCAGGAAACAATCTGGAGTGGGGATGGTCCTGGTGTTCCTTCTGAGTAGAGCACCAGAGTGAGGAAGGACCCAAAGCCTTTATCTGCTCAGATTCCAGAGGATCTGTTGCTTCTGTCTGGTGTCTACATCGTCATCTTTGCCTTATTTACCTCTAAGGTTGAGACATGTTCACATTTGAGCAGTTTTCTGCCCTGTGGAGAGATGAAGAGCCTTGTAACTTGCCAAGCACCAATTGTTTTTGCATGATAAATGTGAGGTAGATTTTCTGGAGAGTGTCTTTAACTCCTCATCACATGGCCTCACAACCACTTCCTGGGTACTCATTCCTCCTGGGCATCTTGAGAGCAGTCAGCAAATGCCTACTTGTTGTGCTATACTTAAAAACACACCAACTTCTGTTTTACCTCCAAATGCACCCTCTCTGATCCTTTCCTTCCTCTTCTGAGTATGGAGTAATAATTTTATCTTTTTAAAGATGTACAAACATAGATTATCCATAGAGTCTAATTCAGAACCTGAATACAGTCAGATCCTACCTTGGGTGATCAACTGGCTAGCTGTATACAGCATCTGGCCTTAGCAGCAGGAGGGCTTCTAAAACCTCTTGAATGTAGATTGTGGCTAAGCTGTTACTCTCCTGCTATGAAAATGGAGGATGGATAAATGTGTGTGTTTAAAAGAAAATATATGCCTGAACTAGGAACTTGGCTTCTACACTCTTCCTCCAGGAATTTCTAAGACAGTTTTTCATTACAAATTACTCACAATAAACTGTCAAACTGGTATGAGTAATGAAGTATAATCATCACTTCTCGCAAGAAGCCCAGAGATTTAGCAAGGGCCCAACACTATTTGCTGGATTATGGCCTCTTTCTTGACTCTTGAAACTCTAGTATCTTCTAAATGACAAACCTCCCAGGTGTCACATCCACTCAAGACAGAGAAGACACTGAATTTACTTAGGAATGATAGCCTCTTCTCTAAGCTTCTCCAAGTCCTTGCCTCATGGCTGAAGTAGCAGTATGTATAAGCAATAAGACAATTGACATGACTATGAATGCTGTAGCCTACTGGTTCTTATATTTATGGTTGTGAACACAGCCTTTTTAACCACTGATCCATCTCTCCATCCATCCCAGCCCAGTGGGCTGAATGTTCATTATAATTGCATGTTGAGCTTCTACAAATGATAGAGCTCCACTACCAGGTATTTAGACTTTGACGGAGAACAGGAGTATTCTGTAGTTGGGAAAAAATTCATGATGAATGGGTGTAGGCAAGGTTGTACTGCCATGACCAAGACATATACAAAGAAGAGAAAGATGCTCACATCTTTATTGTGGGAGATATCTCGCTGGATTGTGTAAAGTGTCAGCTTTAACCTCAGGCTGAATTTGATGGCTAGGTTTGAAGACTGTAAACTCAACTATCCACCTGCTCTATAATGTTGTTTCTCCTCTGTGTTATATAGTCCAAGTATCCAGTGTGAAACGGTTCCTGCAGCAATTTCAAGAATGAGGTATGAACACCACTAAGTCAATGAAAAGGGCAAGTGCCTCAGGGTCCACATTTTTGTAGACCTTGCCTGCTTATTCCCAGGTTGGTTGGGAGAGGGTATCAAGAGTCTGATTGGTGGGATCAGGGGTGTTGGCTTGGTCTGCAGCAGCCTATTATCATGGGTACCTTGGATTTAGTCTGGAGATGTTTTTGCTCTTTGATTTTTGTAAGAAGGGTTTTGTTGATAGCTGTGCTTAGAAATATGTTCACTCTAAACCAGTTTAAAGAATTCTGAAAGAGACAGGATCTTAAGGTAGCCTAGAGATTTTGTTTTCAGTTACTGATTCTTTAGTAAGTTACCATGCAACCTCAACTGCCCATCAGGATTTGGGTATTATTTACCCACCAAGGTATAAATCTGGACATGTCAAAAAGTAATATATCATCAAAGGGGAGTGGTACATACATGATCAGGCATAAGCAGGTCCTAAAGGTACAAGTTATACAAAGAATTGATGTAAATGCATATGGCCCCCATTCCTGCTACAATGCTCTCTGTCTTCAGGCATGCACCCATGGTGCCATGGAGTACTCTAGTTTTCTTTCTCTTGCTGTGAATAAGTACAGAGACCAGTAAGCAAGTTGGGGAGGGAAGGGTTTATTCATCTTACACTTCCAGGTAGCAGTTCATTACTGAGAGAACTCAGGGCAGGAACTAAAGGCTGGGATCAAGAAGGGGGAAAGTTATTTACTAGCTTGCTCTCTTGCTTATGTTCAGATAGCTTTCTTCCATGACTCAGAATCTAGGGGTTACCCCACTCCCCACAGTGCCTTTTTCCCGACTCTCAATTAGCAATCACCCATAAATGTGCCTGCACGCCAATCTGATCAAGGCAATTCTTCAATTTTGGCTCTCTCTTATAATTCCAGGCTGTGTTTAGTTGACAGCTGAGAGTAACTGAAAAATAAAGTATACCCTGTAATCAGTTGACTGAGAAGGCTAGAAGATTAGGGGATTAGGGAAGTCAGGCTTACAAATGGTTCCACACAGTACACAGGCACTACCCAGGAGTAGACAGCTGCAACAGTATGGTTCCTTTTGGGGACAAGTCTGAAGTAGATTGGTGAAGGGGAGCTTTTGCAGTGGGCAGAACTTCAGGCAGTGAGCATTGTCTTGTACATTTGGAAGGCAAAATGGCCTGTAAGTGTGATTATATATTGATTGATGGTTCATTTGGAGTAATGGTTGAGGACTCAGAAGAAGACTATTTGGAAAATTGGTGAGAAAGACTCTCGGGGAACAAACATAGGTTTCTCCAAATAGGCAAAAGATGTGTAAATACTTGTGCCCCTTGCAAATGCTTATTAAAAAGTTACCTCCACAGAGGATGACTTCAAAAATCAAGTAGATAAGATGACCCCCTCCCCGGGTTTGTTCTGTGATCTCTGTGTCTTGTTCTGTTGTAAAGAGGCAGTAGAGGGAAGAGTAAGAAAGCACTGCTGTGTTTTCCCTGAAACCTCAAAGAAAGGTTGTTGTCATCATTGCAAAGGCAGTTCCCTCATTATGACAAATATAAATTTATTTAAAGAACAAGTATATCTTAACTTCAGTGTGCATTCAACTAAAATGCTTTTCTGAAACTCTTCATCAAAAGTAAACTGTGTCTCATCGTTTTTAAGAAAATTTATACAATAAAAGGTTACCTTTCAAAGCAAAGACTATCAAAGAGATTTACTTGTTGGCAATGACAAGATGGGAAGAAAGGGGACTTCCCATGTAAGGCTTTCATAGAACTTTTATTCCCAGGACCACACAAGGGCATGGAAATTCAAATGTGAGGTTTGAGACAAATACATTAAAGTAGACAATTATACAGTTGCATATATCATTACAACATTTTCCATACAGAACAAAAAGGATATTGACTGTTCATATGTGCCAAGAGAATGTCATAAACTCATACCTCCTGTGGTCAGTGTGCATTTCATTTTGGAAATTAAATAACACTATCTAAGGTTTGCATGTTTCACAGAGAAAGTCATTCCACAGCTTCTGTTTCAAATGTCTACTCTAACTGCATAGAAGACACACATTGAATTGCATAAACTTTAGAACTGATTAATTTTGGTCTGTGATGCTTTTATTTATTTTGTAATGAAGTTTGCAAAATAACAAAACTCTCCTGTTTTCCAAATTCAAAATGGTGTGTTTCCCTTTGGCCATCTTAAAATACCTTTGGCAGTGATGGTCTTCCTTCAGAGGATGCCTGGTGTCTCACTTGGGCTTGTTTTCTTTGTAGAAAATGTGGAGACACAGATGAACAATTGCTAAGCCTAAGTGAAATCTTCACGTTGGTCCCCGTATATTAAAATGACATGCATTCGGTTTTGTTTTGCTTCTGTTCTTGTTAGTCATCTTGCACACACAGAAAAAAAAATGCTTCTTTTGGCAGGATAGGTTTCAGTTTGGGGAATTACAAACACTTCACAGTTTTAAGTTTCAAGGGGGAAAATATGTTCTATTTTCATCAGAACTTGTATTCTCTTCTCTACATCACTGTTTACATTTACACAACTAAAACTGAGCAAGCTGATTCACAAGCATTGTCACCTAGTGACTGTGTGGCCCTTCTCCAGTAGTTCTCAGCCACCATTGAACATCGCTATCCTTTAAGGCAGGATAGGATTCACCTCCAATTTACCGTGTCTATCATCTTTTTAATACATATTTTCAATTAAAACGTAATTTTATCACTTCTTCCTTCCCTTTCTCTCCCTCCAGCTCCTCCTGGGACCCCTCCCTCTAACCCTTCTCAGACACCCTCCTCATTCCCTCTCAAATTGATGGCTTCCTCTTTGCTTATTATTGTTACGCATCTACATAGATAGACACACAGATATTTAAATATAACCTACTGAGTCCATAACTGCTCATCCAATATTAAATAGAACAATGCACATGGAAAAAACAAAAATGGCTATCTTTTTGGTGGAGGCAAAGACAGGAGTGCTCCAGGAATGTTCACAAAAGTAGATACAAATTAGTTCCCTGGGTTTTTGACAATTTTGTTGCATTTTAAAAACTACACCTGTGGCACACACCTTTAATCCCAGAACTTGGGCTGCATTTAGTAGAAAGTTCAGTGCGTAGACCTGGTCTACCCAGTGTGTTCCAGATCAGCCAGGGGTGCAAGGATAAACCCTTGGGTTTGGAAAACCAAACAAAACTAAATCAAGCAAGGCAAACAAACACACACCAAAAACAGTAGTATCTTTCTCTTAACGAATGATCCTAGGGCAGGCTTTCGCCATTTTAAAACACAGTCATTTAAGACTATTTATTCTCTTTCTTCTTTTGATGTCACTCTACTGTCCTGACTGGTCAGCTTTGATTTCACACAATGAACTGAGAAGTGCTCTTGGGTCATTTACTGGAAACAAGATGCTTTAACTAGAACCCTTGAAGTTACGGGTGACACTGTGAAAGGCAAGGCAAACACATGCACACAGTACTACAGGAAAAAACACATTGCACTGTGCAAATATACATAGCTATGTATTTTTTTGAAACCAATAGTAGTTACCTTATTTCCCTGATGATTACCAGATTTATCCAAAGTCAGTCTTCTGCTAGCATTGCATTGCTCAAGGAGTATGAAGGATAAGGCATCATGAAGTCTAGCTTTAATTTGTTTCTTCAGAGTCCATGGGCCTAAGCTGTGAAATGAAGCAATGGGGACCTCAGAGGCACAGACTTGCACTGAAACAGAACCAAGACTCTGCCAATTCAAGTCACGCTGGCTGAAGGCCCAGAAAGCTGACTGGAAATGTCCAGTTCTCAAGAAATTCTGTTCTGAATAAAATTATATCTTACATGGATATGAAATGTCTTGTATGTGATGAGCGTTTTGTGCTTATACAGGAGAGTGTCCTTGTGATTAGGAAGAGCAACAACAGTCCGTCATGTGGGATGTATGATGAGACTTATGCAGCTTACTTTCAAAAGGTTGTAATACAGAGACAGAAACAGAGCAGAAGCTCAAGTATGGCAGAGGGTCACAAGTGATCAGCCTAATGAGGCAGGGAAACAGATAACCCTCATGTCACCCTAATGTCATTAGAAAGAAACTTTCATCTAAAATAAATAAATAATGCTTGCAGTTTTCATAAATATCAGCTTCTAGTCTTGACATTTTTAACTCAAATTTCTCTAAACTTTTAAAATGTAATGAGTTACCAGTTTGAATTTCCTTCGTTCCTAGGGAGTTTTGGGTTCCAAAGAGGCTTGGAGTAAATTTATAGTCATTTAAAAACACAGTGTACTTTCAAATGAGTAATTTTAAAAATGAAGTCTTGAGTTTCCTATCACAATTGTGGGATGTCACTCCAGGAGACTGTTATAAATAAAATTATTTTATTCCCCTGCTCATAAACTACTTTATGTATCTATCTGTTTGTTTGTTTGTTTGAAAGATTGGATTTCTCTATGTAGCCTTGGAACTAGCTCTGTAGACGAGGCTGGCTTCAAACTCAGAGAGATCTGCCTGCCTCTGCCTCCCAAGTGCTGGCATTAAAGGTGTGCACCACCACCATCACCACCACCAAGACCACAAATTACTTTTAAAATGCCTGAATTCCAGGTACATACATTGATTGATTTCTCTTCCCAGATTGGTAAGAAGTGGGTAAGAACTTTGAAATTAATATGCACTTATATTGAGGAGATAATTTTGAAATATAAACACCAGAAAGGTTATTTCACATGCCAATCCACATCTCTGACCCTCAGATACTTTTCCTGAATAGTAAGGAGTGCTGAGTTAATTAAATGGTCAAGATCACAGCCAGTTCTTTAGGTTTTATATTTTATGTTTATTTCTTTTTATGTACATAGCTGTTTTGCCTGCGTGTTTGTCTGTGCACCACATGCATTCAGTGTCTCAGAAGCCAAACCAGGGTGTTGGATCCCCTGAAACTGCACTTTACAGGGGTTATTAGCTGCTGTGTGGCCTCTGAGATCCCAACTCAGGTCCTTTGTAAGAGCATCATGTGCTGTATTCAGAGGGATGGCGAAAAGAACTAAAGCTGCCCTTGCATCCATCCCCCGAAAAAAGGAGAAGTGATGGGTGAAGGATTTTACTTCCCAAGTGAGGCTCGAAAGGCATTGCACAAGGCAGAGCTACTGGTGCAAAGGGAACTCAATGAAGCTTCTAAAAGCATCACACACACACAGTGAGCATGTGTGATGCTTTAGAGCAGGGAATTTACTCTTACAAGGAAAGGCTTGTGAGTGCCAGCACATGTGGTAAAGTGAGCATTCAAGATCTGCCCCTTCTGAGAGTCTATAAAGGATTCAAAGACAAGATTAGGGAGATGGGAGATGGTTCAGCTGATTAAGTAACTGTCACGCAAGCATATGGGCATGAGCTCAGATCTTCGGCTGGGAGAATTAGCAAATGTCTGAAACCCCAGGGTTGCAGGAACAGGGACAGGTATCTCCTCTTTTCCAGGAGATAAAAGGTCAGGGTGTGGATGCTATCCACTGAGAGAAATAGCAGGAGGAGGGAGAGGAGGAAGTCCATCAGGAGACTAAGACTGTTCTTTGGCTTGATTCTGGTCATTCTGAGCATAAGATTGTTCTTGCCTGAATCTATTAATTCATTTCTTCTCCAAAGGCTAGAATTAAACCACACTCTTCATAAGAAACTTCCCCTTGAGTCAACAAGCCCTTAAGGAGAGAAAGAATGGGTTTTGAAGTCTAGCAAGTCTGGATTTGAGACTTCCTCCCTTGACATGGCTGCTGTGAGATTTACCAGCTTGCATTAGGTGCTATGTGGATGGTAGCCACTGACCCATGGTGGTCTCCCTTCAGCCCCCAGGGACTTGAATGCAGGTGGTTATAACATAGGATTTAGAGTGTTTCTTCCAGGAATTTGTACCTGCATCAACAGCCCACAAAATATCAGGGACTTGAGGGGGGTTTCCTATAACCAAAAGATGGTGGTACATGGAGGGGTTTTCTATGGAATTAGAAAACCTCCTTCTCTCTCTTCAGCATAAATATGAAACCATAAAGCTATTTTGACACTCCACAGAGTTAATCTCAAGAACCCTGGGGAGTTACTAATAGTGTTCATATTTGGTCTCATGGATGAGTGATCTGGGCACAGGGGTATAGTGAGGAACAGAAGCTGAAGTTGAATTTGAGTATGGAGGCTCAGTCCTTTTGAGGACATCAGAGTATTTGCAACACAGAGATACTCATCCTCTACCCCTTGCAGGTACCTTATGAAGTTGGCAGCTTCTGAAAATTCTTGATCATCCACTAAGCTGTATCCATCAGGAACCTGTTCTGTTGCCACTCTAGCTTCTGGGGACTCCCTTGGCAAGGACTTAAAGGACATCCTTTCCTTGTTGCATACTTTCCAGAGACTCTTGTTGTTTTCCTTAACTAAACCCACTATTTTCTGAGCAGTTTCTCTGTGTTGGACATGGTGCTAGATTCTATAAGAAAGATACGGTAAGAATATTTCCTGGCTATGGGGCTTACAACTTCTTTGTGAGATAAGATAACCTTAAAACACATGGAAAATGTCTTCAAGTTCTTCAAGGGACAAAATGTGCTAAGATGATCACAGCAAGTAGTTCAATGCTCTGTAGAATAGGAAACACTATTAAAAGACCCAGTAATGAATGATTTCAGAGTTGTGAATTCTAATATTGTATCAGCCTTTCAGAGGAGATGTCTATTTCTAGCAGATAAGGAAATAAAATTACAAAATCAAATAATTTGACCATGCACATAGAGCTGGCAATAGGCAGATGTAGAATTCAAACATGTCTGTTTGGCTTCCTAGTCATCTCAATTTCTATTGTTTCAGAACACCATCAATCCTTGAATTCTATCCTCATTTTACAGATGCAAAGTGGAGGGTTTAGATCCGGGCTTAAGGTCCTATCTTAACTCTGCTCTTCACTCTGGTACAGATCTGTCCAGAGAAACCCACAAAAGATTTGGTGAAAGTGTGCCTCTGATGTGAAGTCCTGAAGATTAAAAAATCAAGGAAGAAAAACACTTTGAAGGAGCTAAGTTTTGGGGTTCTTAGAGAGTAGGGAAGGTTCAGGGATTGTGTGTGAATGGACATCTGGTTGGGAGTGTTGGTGGGTAGGTAAGTACCCTGCTGTAGGTACACCTTGGGACATGTTCATGGGTGGGGTGAGGTTGGAGCCACAGCGGTGTGTAGAGGGCTTGGTAGAGATGAGGGGAGCTGGAAAGATCTGGCAGGTGCTGTCAGTAAAAGCTGCCAGCTGAGCCCAGTGATGGGGACAAGAATGGTGGTAATGCAATGATCACTAGGACAAGGTTAAACCAAGAGAGTGGAAAGAGGGACATTCCAAAGGTAGAAACCATAGATTCCATTGGTTGGCCATAAAGACAGAAGTTGGTAGGAATATATTTCATTGCATTTCCCAGCCATGACATTGAAAAAAAAAATTGTATGAACACTGGATGAAAGAGGCAAGCTGAAGATCAGTTGTATAGGATAAAAGAAAATAAGTCTGTTTTGAGGTTGCCACAACACAGTGTAGCTCGGTGGGAGAGAATGTCAAATTCATAAAGAGTGAGTGTTGAGCTCTGGAAAGAGAAGAGCAGAGAGAATGAAATCACATCCTAGGGTACAGGCTCTCCAGGTTGGTGTTCATCAAGCAGGAAGAGCAGTCACCTGGCATGAAGTGCTTATTTAATGCATACTGTTTCTTTCTCTAAGAGAAAATATTTCCACAAATCTTAAGGTGTTCATCTGAAAAAACATAAGTACTTCTGGAAATCTGAGTGGTATTTCAGCTGTCATTTGTTTGTTTTAAACAAATATCCATCCATTACCTTTAAATGTGTACCAAATAGGCATTTAATTGATCTATTAACTACAGTATCACTCCTAAGCCCAAACTACATGGCTCAACTTACACCATCTAATAGTGAAGAATCTGGACTTTGGATGTCAATGTCTACAACAAAAACTTTACATCTCTGGAAAGCAAGAGATGGAGGAAGACTCTAGAAGGTGGAAAAAACACCCAATGCTCAGGGATTGGTAGAATTAATATTGTTAAAGTGGCCATTCTACCAAAAGCAATTTGGTAGAATTCAAATGCAAATTCTTATTGAATGTAATCCCAATCAAAATTCCCATGACATTCTTGACAAAAATATGACAAAAATCCTAAACTTCACGAGAAACCAGAAAAGACCTCAGGTAGCCAAAACAATCCTGAGCAAAAAGAATGCCAGGGAATTACTTTTCCAGATTTCATGCTACATCACATTAATATTAATATTATTATTATTAATATTATTAATATTAATAAAAATGACATGGTCCCCATCCTAGTGTTTCTATTGCTGTGAAGAGACACCATGGCCATGACAACTCTTATAAATGAAGTATTTAATTGGGGTAGTTTATATCTCAGAGTTTAATTCATCGTCATCATGGCTGGGAGCATGGCTGCATGCAGACAGGTGTGGTGCTGGCAAAGTAACTGAGAGTCCTACATTTTGCAAGCAACAGGAAATGGTCTGAGACACTGAGCATTATCCTAAGCATAGGAAACTTCAAAGCCCACCCCAACAGTGACACACTTCCTCTAACAAGGCCAAACCTACTCCAACAAAGACACACTTCCTAGTAGTGCCACTTCCTGTGAGATTGTGGGGACCAATTACTATCCGTGTCTCAGAACAAAAAAAAGACACGAGTTTCTGTATTTACAACATAAACCAAAAATATACAATGGAGAAAAGACAATATCCACAACAAATGGCCCCAAGAAAACTGGGTGTCACATTTAGAAGAATCAAATTATATCTGAATCTTTCTTTTCTTAATTTAACATTTATACAATATATTCTGATCATGGTTTCCCTCACACATTTCCTCCCAGATCCTCTCCACTTCCCTCACACCCAACTGCGCTCTCTCTTTGTCTCTCTCTCTCTCTCTCTCTCTCTCTCTCTCTCTCTCTCTCTCTCTCTCTTTTCTCTCTCTTTTGGATTTCAAGGGGCAGGGTTTCTCTGTGTAGCCCTACCTGTCCTCCTGGAACTCACTCTGTAGACCAGGCTTGCCTCAAACTCACAGAGATCCTCTGTCTCTGCCTGCCAAGTACACCACGACCACCCAGCTCTCTTTCTCTTTAGAAAACAAACATTAAAATAAAACAGACAACTCAGAATTAATTTTTTAAAACAATCCAATGAAAAATAAAACACAAGAAACACACAGAAACCCCACAAAACATAAAATTATAACCATTACATGTAACATATAAGCAAAAGACCAGTAAGATAAAAATACCCAAACAAAACATTTTAAGGCAAAAAAAACAAAACAAACAAACAAACAAAAACTACAGAACACAATTGAGTTTGTTTGGTGTTGGCTCTCTAATGTTAGACGTAGAGCCCACTTCTGAGTATAATTTATATATCCAGCAAGACTCCACTGAAAAAAAGGAATTTTTCCATTGTAAGTAGTTTTCAATTGAAAATTGCTTCTTGGTTAGGGATGAGAGCTCATGTCCACCTCCTCCATCACTGCTGGGACCTATGTAGGCCTTATGCGTGCTGTCACTGCAAATTTGTAAGTGTGTCATCATGAGTTCTGTGGTCTCTGGCTCTTACAATCTTTCTGCATCCTCTTCCTCATAGCTTCATGAGCCCTGAGGGGAGGGGTTTGATGAAGACATTTATGACTAAATGTCCCAAAGTTTCTCACATTTTCTAGTTGTGGGTCTCTGTATTAGTTTTCATCTATAGCAAGAGGAAGCTTCTCTGATGATGTCTGAGGCAGACACTCACATATATACTTCTCTCTCTCTCTCTCTCTCTCTCTCTCTCTCTCTCTCTCTTCTCTCTCTCTCTCTCTCTCTGTGTGTGTGTATGTGTGTGTGTGTGTGTGTGTGTGTGTGTGTGTGTGTGTGCATGTGTGCGTGTGTTATTACAGAATGTCGTAAGAGTCATTTTATTGCTATGCTCCTTTAACAGAACAATAGTATCTACTGCACTGATCCTTGCTTGGCCATGTTCATTGTCATTCTCTTCACAATAACTAGGAAATGGGAACAACCCAAGTGTCCTTCCACTAAAGGATGGATAATGAAAATGTGGTAGGTATACAAGTGGAGTTCTATTCAACTGTAAGGAAAAAAGTGAAGGTAAATAGATGAAACTGGAAAATATACTCAATGAGGTAACCCAGACCCAGAAAAACAAGTGCCTCATGTTATCTTTTATATGTAGATCCTAACTCTGAATTATGTGAGTCTATAACCCTGGAATAACCACAAAATCTGGGAAAGTAAGAGGGAACCGTGTGTGTGTGTGTGTGTGTGTGTGTGTGTGTGTGTGTGTGTGTTGGGGAGGGGAGTTCTAGAGAGTGAGATAGTAGGACGCAGGTGCTATGAAGGGGAAATTGTGGGGAGTGGGGCTTGGTCTAAGGAAAGGAAGGAAGAGTAATTATTTACCATGACCTAGGTAACTCAAGAAGGAAAGCACTTGATGGGGGTTTGCTTCCAGTTTCAAAGGCTCACTCTAGCATCATGGCAGGGAACACCATGACACCTGGGGCATGGGAGCAGAAGCTGAGAGTTACAACTTGATTTGCAGGCTGTAGAAAGAGAGACCAGGTTTGGCTTTTTAAATCTCAAAGCCCACCCACTGTGACACACTTTCTCCAAAGGGCCATATGTACTCCAACAAGGCCATATCTCCTAATCCTTCTAATCTTACCAAAGATTTCAACTCCCTGGAGACAAAGCATTCAAGTATTAGAGTCTATGGGGACTATTCTTATTAAAACCACAATAATGCACAGAGGGAAGAAAGGAGTTTGTTTGAAAAAGCCATAAGAAAACATAATAATTTATAAACTTACTTTATAACACACACACAATTTGTCTATATATCATATGCATGTGAATACTTATATGCATACACACATACACATACAATAGAGCTATGCAACACGGTGTCATAATGCTTTCCCCAAGAGTCATAGACTAACAACAAACAGTGCCAGGCATGGGAAACCTCCTTTCGATTTCTTAGTGAGGGGAGTCTAAAAGACTCCCCAAATAATAGACTTGGTTGTCCCCCAGAACTTCAAGACCTAACCGATAAAGATACCCCACACTTTGGACAAGACACTTGGAGGAACTGAGCTGAAATTGATGTAGAAATCTACCTGAGGACTCTCTCTCATAGTATCAGAAGGTGATGGGAGCTGTCATTCTGTAAATATGTTTCTTGTATTGGTTAATGAATAAAGCACTGTTGGCCAATAGGAAAGGAAGATAGGCGGGGCTAGGAGACTAGGAGGAAAGAGGAAAGAGTTAGGAGGAGTCAGCATGTAGAGACTGGAGACAACAGAGGTCTGGGCCCACTGTCCGGTAAGATGAGACCACATGGAAATACTTAGATGAATAGAAATGGGTTAATCATTAAGACAGAGCTAGCTGATAAGAAATTAGTAATTGGCCAACAGCATTATATCAAATACAGAGCCTCTGTGTGTTATTGGGAGCTGGCGTGGTGGTGGGCCCAGGCCGGCAGGTAAAAACCTGCACTTAACAAGAAGGTGCTGTGCAAACTGCATAGGAAGAAAAACAACCAGGAGTCCTACTTAGCTGTGATGCCTCTGAATCACATCAATAACAGGCCTAGAAAGTGTTAGAATAGTGATACTTCTATCTTGGGAGTAACCAACAGATATTAATTGGACATAAGGCCCACTAAACAGGCAGCTATTTGTGCCTAGTACTGTAAACATACTCAACTACCAGTGCGTGGAAGGTGTATAAACCCAAGAGGACAACCAAGTACTGAAGTCTTCCTAAACTTCCTTAGGCTATGGTGATGATGTCATCTCATAACAAGGTAATAAATGTTTAGTAGGCACTTTGCACCCAGGACATGTGCAATGACTTCTTGTTTTAACTTTTATTGTTGTATAGCCTTTAGGGAATGGGAGCCCATTGCATAGGAAGGCTGTAAAGAGATCACAGGCAGTTCCATGAATCAGTACACGTGTCATACACCTGCCTATGACTGACAGAGGTTCATTGGAATGTCCTGAAACCCACATAGGGTTGGTAAGCAAAGACCTCTTTCCACACTTCTGACCACTTGGGCAGAGGGATGGACAGATGTCATCACCTCTGTGGTCTGGATATTTCCTCCCAAATCATGTGTGAAAAGTTTGGCTTCCAGTTCTATTGGAAAGTGATAGAGCCTTCATGGGGCATTGTAAACCTATTAGGTCACTGGAGGCATGTACTCAGAGGGTGGCCCAGCACCTTTCTCTCTCTATTACCATATAGCACAAGATAAACAGGCCTTCTCCACCCCTCCAGCCTTCATAATTCACTGTGCCACCAAAGGCCCAATGCAAGGGTACCAAGTGGCCATGGGCCAAAACCTCTGAACCATAACAAGCCTCTTACTGTATTAAGTTTATTATCTCAGGTATTTTGCCACGGTGCTGAGGAGCTGGCTGGCACAATCATCTCCTATTTTCATCACTGAGTGTCTTTACAGCTCACTGTGATCCCTTTGTATTGGAGAAACAATCACCCAAGATACCTCAGGGTATGCTAAACATACCATCACATGCTAAGAAGGCAAAGTCAAGCTGTGAGGTTGCTTTCTGGTCCTCCATATTTCAAATAGCCTCTATGGATATGGATACCTCTGCTTGACTTATCTTCTTTGCCTGATCCATGCCTCCCATTGACCATAAAAAAATGGACATTTTCTGAAAACTTCCCGCATATCAACATTGTATAGCTCTATAAAACACAATCTCATCCAACACCTCTGACATCATTTAAGAGGGAGATGTTATTTTCAACACACACACACACACACACACACACACACACACACACACACACACACACTTGTCCTTTAGACCTAATGCCATTGCCTTAGGGCATACCACTGCTATTTACAAGTAACTTCAACCCTTGAAAACAAGTTGTCTTCCCCTTCTGAGCTTTTCAAGACCCTCCCCATAAGACCTGTAGCATCTCTTTCTCATGTCCACCTGGTGAGTCTACTTCTTTGTTATTAACTTATTATTAATCATAATTAATTTTATTATTAATTTGTGTATATGAGTTCTGTATCTGCATGTATGTCTGTACACCAGAAGAGGGCATCAGATCTCACTACAGATGGTTGTGAGCCACCATATGGTTGCTGGGAATTGTACTCAGGATTTCTGGAAGAGCAAGCAGCCAGTGCTCTTAACCTCTGAGCCATCTCTCCAACCCATGATTCTATTTCTACTCAGCCCTGGGTGTATCTCTCCTCTTTGGCCTGTTGACTTTCCCATATTGTCCCCAGGAAGAACCCAGCTAGATTTCTTTTTGATCCTTGAGGATAGTTGAAACTGGCCCCAAATTACTAACACATGTCTTAACTGCAAAGGGCACAGAAGAAAGAACTGGAAAGAGGACATGAGCTTTGACTATGAATTAAGTACCACTACCTGGTCCTGCCATGAGTATCTCTTGTGTTCTCTCTCCCCAGTGTCTGTCCCAGGGCAGGATCCCTCTCTATCACTTTTCCCCAAGCCCCTGGGCTTCCTAGCTCCTGAACCTAAATACCACTTGAAAGTTACAGAGGTAACCACTGTGCCCACAATGGCATCGAGGGTGACCTTTACATGTTAGCACAAAAGGGAGTGTCTTGTCGGAGATGGCAAAGCTTAAGGATCTCTGCCACTCAGGGGATTTGCCCAAGGACTATGGGAGATACTGATTTTGACACAGTTTTCCACTTCATTAGAAAAAGATATATTGCCAGGTGGTGGTGGTGCACACATTTAATCCCAGCAGTCAGGAGGTGGAGGCAGGTGGATTTCTGTAAGGTCAAGGCCAGCCTTGTTTATAGAGTGAGTTCCAGGACAGCCAGAGCTATACAGAGAAACCCTGTCAAAAAGAAAGAAAGAAGGGAGGGAGGGAGAAAGAGAAAAAGGAGGAGGAGGAGGAGGAGGAGGAGGAGGAGGAGGAGGAGGAGGAGGAGGAGGAGGAGGAGAAGAAGAAGAAGAAGAAGAAGAAGAAGAAGAAGAAGAAGAAGAAGAAGAAGAAGAAGAAGAAGAAGAAGAAGAAGAAGAAGAAGAGAGATACATTCTGTCACACAAACAAGTGTGGTAGGCCCACACACAAGCATGAAAGCCTCCAAAGTCTCATTCCAGATTTAGTACTGCCTCAGAGAGGTTGAGTAGCCTGTGTGCTAGACAGACAGGATTCTTGCCAATGCTAGTTTTTTTTTCTATACTAGAAGTTGCTTTTCATCATTGAAGACACCTTAATTCAAACAGATATTGGTGGATAATCTAAACTAGAACATCACACAGTTAAAGAAATGTGTGCTTACATCACTTCATCGTTTGTTTTAAGACGGGCCTCATGATACTCCCCTGGCTGGCTCAAGTGAGTTTCTTGCCTCAGCCCTGGTACCCTCTGTAGTACAGGTTCCATATCTAGCCACCACTGTACTTAGCTTATAGCAGTGTTCTCAACCTGCGGGCTGGGACGCCCTTGGGGATCAAAAGACCCTTTCACAGGGGTTGCATATCAGATATTTATATTACAATTTGTAGCAATAGCAAAATTCCAGTTGTGAAGCAGCAATGAAATATACTTGAGCGGGGGGTCACTACAGCATGAGGAACTGTATTAAAGAGTTGGGGCATTAGGGAGGTTGAGGACAATGGCTTGGAGGAATAAGTTTCAAAAGAATGCTGAGAGTATCTTATTTTAGTTTGTGCTAAATTTACCACAGAAGTCATTTGGTGGTTTGGGAATGAAACCTAGGAAATTTCTAGGCACATGCTCTGTTCAAACAAGCCACAGTTCAAACCAAAAGAACATATTTTTTCCTGTAAGTGCATGCACTGTCCATACAGAAAAGGAATAATTCATTTGTGAAACATACTAAATGGCTATGCTGTGGGTTCTCTATATGTGTGCATACATGTCCTATATTCTCACTTCTGATTCACGAAGTTTTTTCAAAGTTCCCTTAGTATTAGTGGTACCACATTTATGTCAACTGAGTTCAATTTTGCAAGGCAAATAAGTAATAACTAATATTACAGGAGCCAGATGAACTGTATTAAGTAAAACTTACTTGTCTTCCAGTAAATATCATGCTAAAAATATGTAGACACGAAAAATATATTTTTTTGAAATTGTTTATTGGTTTATAGATTGCCCTGGCCAGCATGCTTGGCGAATATTTGGCATTTTAGAGGCAGAAAAGCTATGAAGACATCAAGTATCATCATTGTAGACTCATTTAAAAAATAAATATGTATAACATACGATTTACCATGCTAACCACTTTAAAATTAATTTATTTCTGACATCTTTCCTCCGCCCTCGCTTTAAGTTCAGTGATGTCACATACATTCACACTGTTGTACCTTTCTCACTGCTGCTGTCCATAGTTCAGGGCTCTGGGCCCTAGGATGAAGTAGAATCAGGTGGTTCTGAAAACTTACATCAGTTTTCAGTGCTGCGGAGCCAACAAACACCAGGTACAGTCCCAAGAAATCTACTCAAAATCTAGGAAGTAACACACAAAACAATTTAGCAAAGAGAACTTATAAACTAGCACCGAAACATGGGAGGCCAGCTGGCCTAGCCTGGGAGGGAGCAGAAGGGGTTTGGGATGAGAAGTTGAAGGAATGGGATGGGGATCACTGTGGAGGTGGGATGAAAGAGGAGAAGCAGGGCGTCAGGGGTTGGGATTGAGGAGACAGAATGATAAATACGGTGAAGCAAGCCTTACTTAGGCTTATGTCAGAACACTATTAGTCTCCGTTTTCACTTACTGAAGAAGCAGGGGAAAGCCTTTTCGAGTTCCAAATGAGCTCTGCTGTGTCTACTATGAGTTATTGAGAATGGGTACGGCTGACATAATGGCCAATGATGACAGCTCTGCTCTCCCTCTGTGCAAGGACAGAAGCTAGTGAGTAAGAGGGAAAGGGAAAATGGAGTATTGCAAAGGGCTTAGAAGTCTCCCGAGGTAGCTAAGGGCCAAAGCTGTTCATGATAGCAGGGGGACCACTGGGGCTGTGGCAAGAAGGAGAACTGAGTTGAGTAGGACCTGGAGCCCAGGCCAAGCAAGAATGTCTAGTCAAGAGGGAAGAGAGTGTGGGCTGAAGAGATGGTTCGGTCTTGAAAAGGACCTGGGTTCAGCTCCCAGCACCCACATAGATGCTTACAAACCTCTGTAACTTTAGTTGCAGGAGATCTGACATTTTTTTCTGGCCTTTGTGCATACATGACCACACACACACACACACACACACACACACACACACACACTCACACGCGTGCACACACACACATTAAACAATAAATTTTTATGGACATTAAACAACAAATTTTAAAAAAGTAAAATATTTAAAACAAAAAAGAGGGAAGGAAATGAGTGGGCCTGATGGGGGAGGCAGGGTGGAGTCTGCACAGGAGTGTGACATAGGCCCAGAGATGGGCAGCGGGAAAGAGGAAGGGTATGTGTGAGGTATCCTCTGACTGATCACTGGGCTGGAAGGGGGAGTGCTCATGCCCTACACTATGTTGCAAAACACCTCAAATTTTGGATAAAGGTTTTGGGCGATGGGATTCAAACAAGATGGATGTTTCCTGTACTTGGACATGCATGGAAGAAAGGATAAAGACAGAGAGAGAGAACTGAGACCATGGGGAGTCTACTGAGGCAGTCACTAGGAGAGCCCCATCTTCTGGAAGAACCACAGATACCTGAGGGAGGTCAGGCTTCCCCAGGAGCAATAAAAGACAAAATTATTGAACCAACCTCAAGGGACTTCAGGCAGAGCTTGACCCACCCTATACATTAATAAAGAAATGTTTTGCTATATGCAATTATTACTCAGATGAAGCAATGAGACATAGACCTGTCCCCTCCCCCCACCAACAGAAGTCAGTTAGAAACAGGGACTCTCAGGGAGTAACTGATACTTTCATTATTTATGGCTTGGTTTCCTGGTATGTACTATCTTCTTCCCTTTCTTCTTCTTCTTCTTCTTCTTTTTTTAAAACCGATCTTAATATTATTTTGAAGATCAATGTGTCATGTAGCTGTTTACACAGCGGTCAATTTGGTGATTTCCTCTCCACAAAGGGAGGCTCCCTTGGGGGGGTTTTCCTGTGAACTCTTAAGTCTCTCCCAAGCGGTCCAGAACTCCACTGATGAGCAAGTCACAGGCACCCCCTTCCCTCCACCAGGCCTGGGTGCCCACCCCCTGCACAACTTCCATCTTCCATCTGGACCATCTTTGACCTTTCTGTTAAAGTGTGGTCCCTGTCCCCAACACTGGCCCCCAACCCTGAGAAGTAACCGTTGACTCAGGTTTCACACTGGGACACACAGGAGATCAGAGCTGTAGTTAGTCATGGCTCTGTTCTCAAATCGCAAAGAAAAACATCATCGTTGAGCTGTTTATTATACTATTGGCCAGGCTTGGAAACACACAGTCCTTCTGTCACGAACAAGAACAGGACTAATGACTAGTAGAAAGGAGAGAGTTCCCTGAGTAGCTCCACAGGCCACAGCAGAAGAGAGTCTGCCAGGGTCTGTGATGAGCTTCCCCGGGTCTACCGCAGAATGGAGTCTCCCCCTGGGAAGGCTGGCTTTAGGAGGAGTCCCCAAGCTTTCTTCAAAACTCAGCTCTTCCTTTTTCTTCTTCCCGGGGGTGGGGGATTCAGCTCTTCCTTTTTCTTCTTCCTGGGGGGCTCCCGGCACAAATCACACACTCTGGCTGCTTTGAAATGGGACAGGTAACCAGAGCCTGCAGAAGCATGGGGAACGCTGGAGATGTGGGAAGGCCAATCCCTCTTCATAGTGGACACTCAGCAAGTGACAATCAGTGGATTCCCACCGCCTAGCTGGTGACATTGAACTAGCTAAAGACAGATACAGTCACCAGGTGCCTGAATCCCAGTTGCCTTGACTACATTTGCTTACTTTTCTGATAACTAATTAGTATCAGAATTGTCACTCTTGCCCTAGTATATCTATTGGCCGAGATGGAGCCTAGAACAGGCCTTGCCCCCCCCCCCGCGCCCCAATGCCTCTTATACCTGGGTAAAAGGTCTGCCACTGCGCTTCTACGCAACCCCTGCCCCTTTGTTATGAAAGAGGAAAAATAAAGAGACAGTTTAGTATATAAAGGAAAACACTCCTGACACTGGAATAACTAGTGAGCTAAGGCCCTCCTACTTCTGCCTCTTCATGATAGGAGCATAGATGTGGCCACCACACCCAGAATTACCTTCCCTAAGTGCCTATAAAACAGGAAGCAGGCTATTTGCCTCCCTCCGGGAGGGGTAGTGAGGAGCACAGTGCGATCATGAAAAGCACCGGGAGCTATAACCCTGGCATGAAACAACTTCATCTGCCCGAGATTGGCGCTCAGACCACAGGGCCTGTCTGCGGCGTGGCTTGAAAATGCACTCCAGCTTCCGTTTTCTGGAAACCCTCTCCCACTCGGCGGCTTCTCCTGCCCACCTCATGCACAATGTGGCTGGATTTTCTTGCCCACTGCTCTCCCTGCCAAGGAGGCTACAGTTTGTGTAATTTCCTTGTGCTGTTACCAACCAACTTCACCCTTTGAAGTGACTTTTCTGATACAGCTGTGTCATTTATGGGTGGCTGCGAGCTTTGGGACACCTCAAGAGAATGCAGAGCCCATTGGGATGTAAAAGATATAAAAGGGATCCTGATGCCCTGTTGCTTTAAACAGAGGTAGCTGAAAAAGTAGGACTTGTGGCAATGACCCAGTCAGCTCTTTCTCCTTGTGAGTGACAAGCATAGCGCTTTGTTGTCCTACCTTCCAGCCCAGAACAGTGCCTGGCGACAATTGCTGGCATTCAGTAAATACTATTTAAACAATTCCAAGATTTTATGTGTATGCTGGGAATCGAACCCAGGACCTCCTACAAGCTAGGAAGGTGCTATATCATTGAACTTCACCCTGCCTCTCATTTTCAGGAGCAAGAAGATTCAGGCAGGTACTGGTTGCCTCAAAGGTGTTCACAAGAATTCAAAGGGCCAGATGGGATACTTCCAGGAGGCAAAGGGAGATGGTTTTGACACTTTGGATCTGTATGATAAGGGTCTTGCTCCAGGGTAAAACTGACCCAAATGTCTATTGGTGCTTTGTCTACTGTTTGTCTGAATCACATGCAAGCAGTGCCCTCAAAAGCCAGAACAGGGTGTCAGATCCCCTGGAATAAGAGTTACAGACAGTTGTAAGATACCATGTGAGTGCTGGGAATTGAACCCAAGTCCTCTGAAAGAGCAGCCAGTGAGCTTAACCACTGATTTATTTCTCCAGCCTGCCCCTTGTTTCTTAAATACTCATCTCTGATTAATCACTATAGTGTAGCAGCAATAGCAAATACTGACAAAAGCAAGTGTTGTGCTTGTCATTCCTTGCAGGCTGGGATGAACACACACTGGCACCCCCAGACACACGTCAAGTTTCATGGGTTTCACATAACCACAGCCTTGTCTGTGTGTGTGGCTCTGGACAGCACAGACCCAAGCTGTTGGGAACCACTTGGAAACAGACTCGGGGTCACTCTCCTGCTTCCTCATGCACCTGCATCAATGGCCCTAGCCCAGCTGATAACACCACCAGCTCAGCCTCTCTGTTGACTAGCAAGCAAAGCTCTATCCCTGTGGAGCATGGTAAACAAAAGACACCAGAGGTTCTTTTGAGGGAAGACTGTCTTTGTGTGGAGTTACCTTGAAAGGGGCTAAAGTTTGGAGTGAGAATTTCCTATACTGGGGTTATTGAGTGCCTTCTGAAATTAGGACTGAGAAAATTCAGGGCATCTGCTATATACATTGTCTTTTTAACTTGAGAAGACATAATTGCCTTGCGGGGAAGAGAGTGGGCAAGGAGCCAGGCTGGTGAACTAACTGAGAGCTAGGTGGAAGAGATGCAGGAGAGAAAACCGACACCTGAGGTAGAGACCACATCTCCTCAACACATGACTTCCCAAACTGTCCCCAGGGAAATGAAGATTTCCCCTAGTATGCAAGATAAGGAGTAAGGGAAATTTTGCCTTAGTTTTGAAACACAGAGTAACCCAAGCTGATATTTGAGCCACAGCACCAGGCAAATTCCTCATACCTGAAATTTAGATTCTGTAGAAATTCTAGGACTTCCCTTTTACATTTAAACGGGGAGTCTTCTGTTCCCACACCCTGACATGCTTAGGAGGAGGCAAGACTTTTAAACAGAATTTCTTTTCATTCCATGCTTCAGGGAGCTTGCACTACTCACTGAAGCCACGGTACACAGCACACAGAGAAATAAACCATCTAATCAACAGGGATCTGGATGAAGATGGGGTGTCTGAGCAAGTGCCAACTGCTCTTGGGGGCAGGGCTCAGCAAGACAGAGCTCACATCAGTAGGGAAAAGGAAATTCTGGGAGCAAAGATGAGTGACCATGGTCTCAGGACACAGATGCACCCTAATGCCATGTCTCAAGGTCATAGCAGTTTCATGAAGAATTATAGTCACAGAACAGAAAAAATCCAAATCAGGGCACTTTTTAAATACATCATTGAAAACATCTGTAAGGCATTGCATCAAAGTTGTGAAATCTCTGCTGTAGGCCACAGATACTATCTGATGACACTTTTAGCTCTGGGTTGGTGGAAACTAGGGGTTGTCTTGTACATCTTAAAAGGATTTACTCGACAACCACAAGAATGTTAGGCCACACAAGGAAATGGGCAATATATGGCTATTTGGAGAGCTGACATAATCCCAAATAATTTGGCTCTGGACCTGCAACATTTAACACTCCATAGCCTTGAACTAATAAGTCAATCAGAATTGTTTAATATGGGTGTGGCTTTTTTCTAATTTGAATGAAAATTCTAGAAAGAAATTGAACTTTAACTGGACCTTCCACATGGCTGTTTAAATTATTACAACTTCAGTGATTATGGAGAGATTGGAAGGTTGCAAATCCAGAGATTAATTACAATTTATCTTGGTATGCCTTTAGCACCATACATTCATTCCTTCCCCATTTCTTGTCATATTCTATATAATTGCTAACAGATACAACCAACAAGATAAAACTTTGGGGGATGCCTCAATTTACCAAAACCTAGTTTCCACCAACCAAACCAACCAAAGTGCTGAAGTGTCAGTATACAGCCTGTGAGGCCTAGGCCTGAGAACTTCCCACACACACACACTTAGTGGTAACCCACCTAGGTAATGTTTCCACCAATATAATTGAAAACAACCTTGATTTGTGACTTTATTTCTATTACTATAAACAGTTAACCCAAACTGTTACAATGTTGGTATATGGAATTTAAGTAGCCTAAACCTGTGTTCAACTTTCTCTTATCCTCTTTGAGGTGAGACCTGTGTTTTTGCCTTGACACTGGGAACTTTAGTTAACCAAAAGTTAGGAAAGAAAAAGAAGAGAGAAAGGAAAGAGGGGAGAAGAAAGAGGGAGGAAGAAGGAAAGGAGGAAGAGGAGAAGTGGAGGGGAAGATGGGATTGATTCTGGCAGACTAGATGGATCCCAGGAATGGTTCAGAGAGAAAGTGTAGTCTGAAGAGTTTCTGAGTCACATTGGTAGAGAGGCCCCTGAACTTCTCCACTGGAGATCTTTGAGGAGACTGAGTTTCTCGGCTTCAGAGTCATATGAAGACAGTGCTTCTCAGCCACATGTGACATTTGGGGATTAGGAGGGTCACTGCCCTAGAGCCTTCTGCGCATTTGTACACCTCAGTCTCTCTCACTGAGTGCTAGCAAAAGCCCCTCCTCGATATGGTAGACAAAAATGTGTCCAGATATTGCCACATATACGTTGAAAAGAAAAGGAAAATGTATTTCAAGGGGCGAGTTACGTGGTCTCCCCACTGGCTTCAAGTCAGCTCTTTGATAAGTGACCAACTAGAGTACCTATGACTGTGTGTTTCTGAGAGTAGACATGCTGACAAAATCCAGGCACAGCTGGTGGCAGCTGGTGGCCATCTGCTCAACAAGAACAGCACTAAGAGCCTGGCTATATGTTAAGGACAGTAAAAAGTATATGTGATTGGGTACAAATATAACCAATCAGTAGAGAACCATGAGCATCAAGACAAAGGATTTGGATATTTTTTTTCTTGCTCAACAGTACACTCCTGATGTACATTTCAGAAAGACCAATTTGACACTGGCATGTCCAGTTGAATGCAAGCAAGGAATAATAGCCTTCCTGACTTTCTATGGATTGTGGACAGCTTCCTGGGGTTCAGGAACCTCATATAATTGTCATGATTGTATTAAACAACTCATCTTCCTAAGGAAGGCTCCTGAAGTGTCTATCAGACCCTCCAAACACTGAGAGGTATTGGGCAGTTCACACTCATGTGTGAATTGAGTGTGACATAAGTGAGCCAGAAGGTCACAGACCACAAAAGCATTCTGGGGATGGCTTTACAGCCATGCCTCTTAGTAGTATGTGCAGTCAGCATGTGCCAGAAGTGGGGGAGGAAGTGGGAGAGGAAAGAACTCATCTGAGAATTACAGGGAAAGAAGGCTCTCATCATTGCTATGACTTAGTGACAAACCACACATGGCGAAGGAAGCCTGGGAGGTGGGTGGGTTAAAGACCCAAACCAGGAAGACTGGAGGCAGGACTAGCTGTGGTTGGAGCCAGAAAAAGGAAGGGTAGGAGGACAATGGGTTTTGGGTTTCAACATGTTGAGTTGGAGGCGTCCAGACGACATCAGAAGAATATTTATCAAGTTCTTGGGTGGTGAGCTACAAATACAGAACTGACGTGTGCAGGAGCCTGGGGGAGAGATGGGCAGACAGGAAGAGGGTCTCCTTTCTCAGCTGGCATGGCAGCACCATGAGGCAGCCTTCTACAGCTCTGGGTTTGTCATGAACTTTCTTTTATGAGATTTTGTACTTCAGAGATGTTGTACAAATTGCTTGATAGCTGAAACCTGGCAATTTAAAGGTTCCTGAAGGGCTTTGTCCAGTGTTACTATTAGTGAGCAACTTTGGGGGCTTTACAGGGAAGGGAGGAATTTGGGGGAGTACTCTTTACCTGGCTCTCCCATCACTAAGAACAAATATAGTCCCGAGAATGGTGTTTGAGCCCACACTTACCATTTCAACAAAGCACCCAAAATGGAGCTAACAGAAAGCTTTCTTTCTTCCTTTATGTTTTTGAGATTCTAATATAATTGCACCATTTCCTCCTTCCTTTCCTTCCTCTAAACCCTCCTATGTTCTCACTCTCTTTCAAATTCATGGCTTCTTTCTTCAATAATTGCTGTTATGTACATATATGCATTTGTTTATGTACATATATACACATATACTCCTAAATATGTACATGTAACTGCTTAGTCAAATATAATGTTATTTACATTTATGTTTTTCAGCACTAACCATTTGGTATTGGATAACAACCCATTGGTGTGCCCTTCCCTGGAGAAGAGTATTATCCTAATTATCCACCCATATATCCATCTACCCATTCCTTCATCCACCCATTATTCAACTTATCCCTCTAGTCCATTCAATCATATACATATACTCTTACCAAACCATGTATTGCCTTCAGTACTTTTTTAATCTCATAAAATGAAACAAAGCACATACGACCTAGATCTGATCTCTTGGATTCAATCTTCCATGCAGATTGAGAAAGTGAGACTGAGAATAGAATCTAGTCACTGAATCAAAAGATGCCTTTTGAGCAGAATTGTCCAATACAACGCTTCAAGTATGGGAGGTTAAGTGTATCTAAGTGCCCCTTGAACTTGAGTTAAAGTGTTCCCTACCCACAGGCCTCTGTTCCAGAAGGAAGTCATATGATAGTTTCCTATAATGAATTTACCAGTGTCTGCCCACCTACACCCAAGATATGGTTCTTCTAAGTGACAGTAGACTTCGATGATGGAGTTCAAAACATCTTTGTTCATTACTACTTATGTGGTTTGGGGTTTTCTTAAGCAAGACAGCAATAGCTAAAGACAGAGATGTTACAAGGTGCTGTGGTTCTGGAAAACACATGTGTTGGGGTCAAAAGAAAAGACAAGTTCTCTTGATATCAGAAAGGTTTGCCCCCCCACACACACACATGGCAGTAGGTGACTCATGAAGTATAAACTTTCTGTTTTCTTTTCAGGGCTCTCAAGGTTTGTGACTTTCCAGCACACTTCTGAGGTTTCTCAGTGTAGAATGGCCAGCATTCTTCATTCTGTGGCCAGCCTTAGGGGATACATGAGCTGGCCACCAAACTTGGTTCTGGATTCCCACTGAGAAAGTCCAATTTTGTGTTGCACCCCCTGCCTTACAACTCTCTCCACATTAAGGAGGAACATTTTAATAGTCTAGAAAAACGTTATTTAGACAATGTGAAATGACACACAGCTACTCATAAGCATTGGATAAAGAGCCTGAATCAATTTACGTCAACAGAATGCTACAAAGGCATATCCAAAGTGTTAAGCATTTATGCTCTCTTCTGGAGGCGCCACAGTTTGTACTCACCATTGTGCTTGACACGTTAGGAGTCATGCTTGCTGTCAGACACTTGGTGCTGTAGAACTCCATCTTTGTAGGTGGATATGTGACAGAAGGCTGAGGGTGGAGGTCAGTGGTAGAACACTGGCCTGGCCTAGGTTGGGGTCCTGAGCACTGCAGAAAGAAAATAAGTATACAACTGTCCCATCTTGTTTTGTTATTAAGATATTTCTGTTCATGAATTCATGTTAAAAGTCAATGACTCTATTTGAGAAAATCTGCTTCTGGGACTTTTTGTTAAATCCATCTGTCTTCAGACAAATACCACCTAGTCTACATTACTATACTTATAATAATTCTAAAATCAGATTTCTACATGCCCCAAATCTCCTCCCTCATTTATTTAAATTTGCTAAAACCTTTTCCGGTACTATGTATTTGAAGATGCTATGACCTCTCCATCCTTGTATCTCCTCATGTACTGACGTGGAGCCTTGGCAGCATTATCAGTAATCCCCATCACCCTCTGATTCTCTGTCTCCCATCACAGCTCTAGGAAAAGCTGCCTTAGACAGTCCTTGCTGTTTTCCAACTAAAACAAACAAAAAACCTGTCCCCCTTATTGACTAAAACAGCATACTAAACAATGACTGTTATCCAGGACACCTAGTGATTACAGGGGCTCTGGTTGGAGCCTGTTCTGGATGTCCCATAACCACACTCACCGCAGCTAAGCAGATACTTAGCTGGGAATCTTGTACTCACTCATAATTTGTTTTTTATGTGAAAGCCAACATATTAGAACTTTGGAAATCAAGCTTCAGTTTTATCCCATAATTGCTTTGAAACCTTGAGACTATTCTCTCATTGAGCAAGGAACTGTTCTAAAGAGAATTATCATTCCTCTGAGTCATGGCTCTTAATTAACAAATTAACAAACTGAAAAAAAAGTACCTCAAAAATTAAATAACAAATATCCCTTAATGTCTCCATGGCTTCACGAAGAAAGAAGGAAACTGTAGCCCTACAATGAATTGATGAGTCTATTTCAGGTGCCTCGGGACATCCCATAAGACAAACACACAGAGCAAGGACTCTGAAAATGTCAAGAAAGCCCGTGTGTCCAGAACAAAAGAATAATCAGCAGCCTGCTGATTCATGTTGCAGTTCAGATTGGCTGGGGAGATTTTCCCAGCCTCATTAATATGCTGAGGATCTTAAAAGTCAGACGAGAAAGGAGGAACCAAAGAGGGGCGGGAAGGAACCCCCAGCAGATGTGCATTAGGGAAGTCACCGGTTGAAACCTGAAAGGTGCAGCTCTCACATGTGCAGGGATCTGGAAGACTGCTTGCCTATTCTAGGGAATTGACTCTGTGTAGGAGTGCTTCCTTAGGAGGGAGGGGATGCCCCAAGGTCTGCACTTCAAATGCACAAAGTGGAAATTGCAACACAGTTATGTCATTCTTCTACCAGAGATCTCAGACAACAGTTTGATTTAGGAATTGTGCTCAGAAGTAAATATGATTTAACAGAGTAACAAATAACAGAAGCAACACTTATGGGTGCTTTATCCTGTCTCAGACAGCTAAGCATAATACATGTTCATTTCATTTACCAGTGAACATCTTAAAAATGTAGATACAGAACTAACACTCCCATTTTATGGCTGGAAAACAAGAGCCCAGAATTTCGCTGTTGTTGTGATTATTGCTTTTAGACAGTGTCTCTGAGTCTCAGTCCTCCAGCTCCAGTCTCTTGGGTGCTGGGGTTATCCCTAGTTTAACACTTAAAAAAAAATGGAGGCAGTCTAAGGTGCTTCTTTAATAAGTGTGTGGCTAATACAAATGTGATACAGACACACCATGGAATTTTACTCAGATATAAATAAAGAAAAGTGAAACAAATTTCCAGGAAGGTGGATCAATCGAGAGAGGATGATATTAGCAACGTGACCTCTCTCACTATGAAGACCACAGCTTACAACGTGTATGTGTATGCATATAAGCTGGTACGCAGGAGGTACAGCCTAAAAACTAGAAAGGAGACTGAGAGAGGCTAAAAAGAGGTGCCAAAGAAGGGGAGGTGGCAAACGAACACGTGTGATATGGAGGTAGAAAGCAGGGGAGGAAACAAGAGGGGAAGGAAAGGGTGGAAATTGGGGAGAGGAATCATCTAAAACAAATGCCCTAATGATAGATAATACTTTGTATACTTTTTAAAAATCCTTACATAGCTTCCTAGAATTCTGTTGTCTTCCGTGGAAAAAGAACAAATTGCAGACACACACACACACACACACACACACACACACACACACACACAATGCATACACACACACATACACACACACGCATGCACACACATGCACACACATGCACACACACGCACACACGCACAATGCATACACACACGCATGCACACACACACACACACACACACGCACACACTCACAATGCATACACACACACACACACACACACACACACACACACACACACCACAGCTTCTCCTCAAGAGACAAGTAACACTGACATTTCTCAATCAACATTGTGTCCTCGAGCACAGATTTGCCTGCGTCTTGAGTTCTTGCGCTTTTGCCTTTTCCCTCTCTCTCCAGTCATGCTCCCTCCTCTCCAAGCCTTGCTTTCCTCTAGGTCCAGCTGCCGATCCCTGTTCACTTAGCACCTTTCTTCTCTGCTCCCTACACTGACGTTTGAGGTGTTCCCTTCCCTCCCTGGATGAGACTGACACTGAATCACACAAGTCACTGGTTGCAAACAGAAACTGAGCTCCAAAGTTAAAGATCACCATTAGCAACGTTTTTATTGTAATACATAATACAAATCCAAAACCCACATCAAAAACTGTTCATTGAATCCATGCTGTAAGTAGGCATCCTAGCCATCACCCCAGAAGGGAAGATGGGTACTGTGAGGAAGAAGACAGTGCAGGGTGTATGCTGGTATCTGCAATGCACGGGTGCCTTGGCAGGAAGGGCTGCATGAGAGCAGACCACAAGGGGCAGCTTAGAAAACTGTGCATTTCTTCCCACGCTAGTCTGGGATACACCCACAAAACTCCATGCTTTGTTTAACATGTGACTGCATTACTGGCATCATTTTGACAATCTTCATCACTTTTGGACAAGATACCCTCCTTTCCAGGTTGTGCTGGACATCTCCCCCATCAACTGTCTTGCTGGTCACACTTGCCTTTGGAGCACAACTGTGCTGGTCTTTAAGTGTCCTGTTCTACGGGCACGAAACTCTGGCTTTTGCCAGTTCTGTTCTTAACTCATACTCAGATCTCTTAAAATGAAAGAGAGCTCTCAGTTAGCTTCATCTGTCACCTCGACACAGCCCAGCTTTATTTGATGGATTCTCAGTAGGGGATTGTCTCAATCAGATTGGCCTGTGGCCACGTTTATGCAGCATCTTCTTGATCATTGATGCAGGAGTGCTCATTCTAATGTGGGCAGTGCTGCCCTGGGGAGGCCATCATGAGTTGTATAAGAATACTAGCTGACAAGAGCCAGAGAGAGCAAGCCAGTAAGCAGCATTTCTCTGTGCTTTCTGCTTCAAAGTCCTGCCTTGAATTCCTGCTCTGGCTTCCCCCAGTGTAACCTGTAAGCAAGGCTCTTTCCTCCCCTAAGTTACTTCAAGTAGGTATTTTATCACAGTGGCAGAGTAGCAAGCTAAGACAGCATCTTTTTCCTTCCTGCCATCTACTGAGACAACCGCCAAGCTCTTGAGAGCTTTTTTACCTCACCACTGAGTCCAGGGCTTCCAGCATGAGCTGAGAGAGGCCCAAACACCTCTTTCTTCTGAGAATTTCAAAACGTGTTTCCACTTGGCTTGCTGTTTCATTGCAAGGTGGTGTCTGTCTCTGACCTGTGCACATAGAAATGGCTCCTGAGAGCTCACCATATCTGACATTGCCCTCAAAGTCATCTGTGGCCAGTGGCTCTCCCTGATGCTGACAGAAATCAAGAAGCCCATTGGCTAGTGTTACTTTGAGCTATGTTTGCATAAGGCCTTCAGCACAGCCAGTTAGATCCTTGCCCTTTGGGATGTAGACTGAAGTACCCTGAATTGTTTTGTGGTCAGCGGCTAAGTTGAGTCACTCTCCAGGAATCATGACCAAATCTACCCAGGCACCTGTGGTGACTATGCCCTGAAGATCACTCCTCTTGTGCAGCAATGTAATACTCCCCAAAGCACTTGGCCTCCTGGACACAAGGCTGTGTACTTGGCAGTGCCTTTCTTCCTTTCCTACTGAGCCAAAGGCCATTTCACCTCCATGCGATCCCTCCCAGTAGGCGGAAAGCCGAGAGTGGCAGCATTAGCCAACAGCATGTAAGGCTCCCTGTGGGCTCAGAGCTCTGCCCTAACATTCAGAAGTATTGTCATTTGCACAGTCACCAGACCACAGTGTCTCCGTGATATTTAAGTTGAGAAGGAAGACAGGGAAGTGATAGGCACAGGCAGCTTGGTGGGACTGACTTATAAGGAAGAAGCCTCCTGATGACAGGACTGCAAAGCTCAGGAAGCCCTCGTGGAAGACAAACGCCAAACAAAGTCTCACTGAAGAAGTGAAACGGGCTGGCCCCCAGTGTAAGTTCTTGTTTGGAGCAGGCAGAGGAGGACATTCTTGGCAGGAGAGAAAATAGCAGCTGACCTGGGAAGAAAGTGGCTTACATGTGATCCCCAAGACTCCACTGAATGGCCACTTACCAGGAAGGCTTCAGGGCAGGGCTGAAGCTTCTCATGTATTGATGGAAATGATAAGAAGCCACTTGTCTAAGCTGAAGCTGCCAGAGCCGTTAACACTGTGAACAGTTTATGATTTCAGGCTCCATCAGTTGGCAGGAGACTAGCTGGGGACAGACAGCCTAGATGTCACCTGCAGAGGGAGGTGCTAAGGAGGATACAGATGGCATAGATTGGGAAGAGACATACTTGAAGATGGGGACAGGGAGTAGGAAGATATAAATCTTGGGCTTCTAGCCAGGGGGAAAAAAAATCTATGACTTGAATCTACTAGAAAAAATTTAAAATTTACATTCAAGTCCAAACCTATACTACATCAGAATGTGATCTTATTGGGGAGGGGGATGTCCTTACATGCTTATATAAACAAAAATTAGTTGATTGAAGGAAACCTCTATACAGTAAGACCAAGAATCTTACAAGACAAGAAAATTTGGAGCTGGTTCCCAGCACCAGCAAGCTGCCTGACTGGAGAGAGCATGGGGTGTACAGCGTAAAAACTGTTAGAGACCTTGGAGCTGAGGCCAGTGGGAATGGGGGATATGGTCATTAAGCATGAACATGGGTAAATGTCATGTAGAGAAGCCAGCAAGTTACTAGAAGCCTCCAGGCCTGGCCTCCAGTCTGCTGATCCTTAGATTCATGATAAAATAAACTTTCAGCTACCCACTCTATGGTAATTTATTGAAACAGTTCTAACAAACTAACACTGTATCTATAAAAGGATGGTAACTGGCACCATTGAGCTGCGGGGCTAGAGACAGCAAGGGCCGTGCAGCATGGGAACTGTTAGAGGCCTTGGGGCAGAGACCATCAGGACTGTGTGTGGTCAGTAAGCCTCGCTGGGACCCTCATTCCCAGATGTGGGTAAGGGGGGGAAACATCTATAAAAAACAATCAAAAATTGAGATAAGATTCAGTGGGAGAGAGAGCTTGCTGCAGCATGCATGAGGGCCCTCAACATGTATCCTCAACACCCATTTGGAAAGCTAGACATGACTGTACATACCTTGGCATCCCAGGGTGGATGTAGAAGAGACAGGAGGATTGCTGGGGCTTGACTGTTGCTAGCCCAAGGTGCGCCATGTTCAGTGAGAGACACTGTTTCAAGGAAACAAGATGGCTAGTGATAGAACTCATGGGTGCACCTACCAATGTGTATACACACAGATAATAGAGAAGAGAGAGAGAGAGAGAGAGAGAGAGAGAGAGAGAGAGAGAGAGAGAGAGAGAGAGAGAGAGGACATAGGAGGCCAGTCACAGAGGTAAAAGTTAGGAGGAAGATGTCCACAGCATGTCCATGAGAAGCAGACACCATCCTGATGTGCCTGTGCACCATCTGAGAGTCCCAGGCAAACAGAAGGTCACTCTGCTTCTTCACAGCATCCCACAGCCACCTGGGAGACTGGGACTGCCTACCACCTTCACAGGACTTAGGGAAAGCTCAAGAAATGCCTCAGAGAGTAAAAGGCCCTTGCTGCCAAATCTGGTGACATAAACTTGATCTTTGGAGGGTAGAAGGACAGGACTGATTCCCGCAAGTTGTCCTCTGCTATTCACACATGCTTTCTGGTGCACTATCTCCGGTAAAGCAAAACACAAGTCATTGTAAAAAGGAGTTAGTGAGCTGTTCGTAATGAGAGCTCTTGCCACAGGGACAGGCTGTATCTTTCTACAAAAGTTGGATTTAAACCCAGCCACTGAGCTTGAAGAAAAGGATGACTTCTTCACTTTTTCTCTTTTATTCTCACATTTGGGTCAATACTATGGGCCGTGAAGGATACACTCGCATTCTTAGTCATCTGAAGAGTCACACTTCTGTCAGCCTGGGAACTAGCCCTACATGGAGGCTGAGGACACTTTCAGTGTCATTTGTCACACAGTTCCTCCATTTCAGACTCCTTTTCTCTGAGTCATATCAAGGGAGGGGGGACAAAACGCTGAATTTTGAAGTACCAGGAGCTTGGAGCAAGCCTCAGAACAGCAGCCACCAGAGCCAGAACTCAAATGTGGGCAGGACTTTGCCCAGAAGGGCTATTGGTCAGTTTTTAAAGGGCAGATATTACTGCCTAAAATCAAGAGCTACCAGTAGATACATATCCTGTTTCTCCATCAAATAAGGGAAATAAGGTGCTTGGAAAGAAAGAAAACTTGTATTTGGGGGAATTATTCACAATTTACATTCAATGATTTGGGGGTTGGCTATGAGACTCTGATTCGGATGAAAACGTGTTCCATTGTAGCCCTGGCAGGACACTGACTACAGAGGTTGTGACAGAGTTTGTGTCTCTCTCACAGTCCTCTGGCTCCCTCCAGAGGACACTTTGACACTGGATTAGTGAAGACAACAGGGTTCCACACAAGTGGAACTCAGCTATGATGTCACCTGCCCAGAGCTGGAAGGAAGATCCATCAAATATCCTGTGGTGAAATTCTCGGCTCACATCCTTTCTCTGAGGGAAAAGCCTGCTTGGATCTCCCCGTGTGGTCTACCCTCTCCTATGTGTGGTGATGCTATATGGACTGGACTGTAGACTCATTGCTCATTGTTTCAGCAAATACAGTAAATGTTTAGCAAATCAGTCTTTGTTGACTTAACAGTAAATGAAATGTTAGCAAATTCAAGCTTCTGGAAACCTGTGGAATAAAGGACTGACACTTGCAAAGTTGCTTTCCTTCAGCTCAGTCTTAAGTCCTAAGAACGGCCATGGGAAGTGAGTATTAGCTTTTTGTAATAGATGTGAGTTAAGAGACTTGAGGCATCATGGGGTTTCCTGGGAGAAGGAAATTGTTAATGAGATGAATAATGTTTTAACCTATGTGATAAAAAATAAAAGCATCCTTCGTCACAGATAAGCACAGAACCCTGAGAGGATAAAACACAGGGCAGAACAGTCTTGATGTAGGACTTACTGGGAAAGCCCAGGAGTGGCTTGGGGTAGGCAAGAGTGAACGGAAAATTTGAGGACATAGAAGGGGGTCTTCATAACAGTCAGAGATATGTGTTGGGAGGACATGTTTGTGACAGTTGAGCAGTGGGGTGGGGGTTCCTTTAGCGGCTTCTTGGTCTTATCCTCTCTCTAATAGCATGTTCCTAGAAGGGAAGGGACTGACTTTAGTTGCATGGTGCTAGGACTAGAACCCATCAGCCAGCTCTTTGCTTCAGAACCTCTGTCTCTATCATGCCTTCAGATTGAGGAACACCAGTGAAAGACTTGTTTGTGTTGTACGGATCATCCCTCTTCATCTGTCTAGTTCATTTGAAGCTGTAGGCTATTAGAAGATGACATCAGCAGTGGCCACTGGGCAGGAGAAATTGGCAAGAATCACCAGAAACTCAAGATGGCAGAACTACGTAGTTCTTCAGATCACAGGAACATCTCAGGGGTGTATCTTTGTGTACATTGTGATTATTAGAGCTAGCTTTGGGCTTGGAGTCCAAGCAAGGCTCATAAGTGAGCTAGGCACAGATCTCAGCTCTGCCCCTGGTTGGTTGGATGATTGAAAGGTTGACTTTCTCTCACTTGCTTCATTTTCCTCTTTGAGACAGTATGTCTCAGTAGTAAGAGCTGTGGCCTGGAGTTGGACCACTCATTTTTATTCCAACACTGCCACCAGGAGCAGGGTGATTGCCAGCTTATTTCTCTCTTTTTTTTTTCCTTGACTTTAATCAGCTATAAAATGAAATGATCAAATTACTCCCACCCAGAACTGCTATGATGGTGAAACAAGTCAACACGTGTAAGGAGTCTGCAAGAGTGAGTGGAACACAGTCTTCGATACAAATCAGCTGTTATTTGTCTTTACTGTTGACAACACATAGGGGTGACATGGTCTTAAGTGATTCACAGGGGAGACCACACCTGCCATGTCTGCTTCTACTCATGCCTCCTACTAGCAGTGTTCTCTTCTAGGTATATGAGACTTCTGGGATCTCAAAGAGCCTCTGCCTAGAACTAAAGACACATGCCCCCCCCCTGCATTCTGTGTAGGTGACATCTAATGCCAGTGTAATTTCTTTTATATGTATAAGGTCTCATTTGAAAGGAAACATCAAGGCCATGAAAGACAAAGCCAACGAGTCTTTTTTTTTTTTTTTATCATGTTCATGGCCCTTACTGTGAGGTTTGAGAGGAGGGAGATGGCCTGATGGTGAGGTACAGGTCTGTGCTCGCTCACCAACGACACCACTAGACTTGGTTGGGATGTCTCAGTCAACTCCTTCACCTGCTTCTCCATCTCTGAAGCCTGAAGTTCTAATCCACAGTGGTGCACATTACTGTGGTGTTATCTCAGTAGATTCTGATGTGTCTAAAATCAATAAGAGATGATTAACCCAAATGTGAAAATTGGGTCAGGGATGTCAGTGTGGACCAGATTTTTGAAATCCCAAAAGGGCCTCTGTGCCCTTGTGACAGGGACACTTTTTAAAACCTAATGGATAGTGTCTTACATATACACAATGAATTTTAGTTAATTTCACCTCCCTTCTCTTTTTCACCACCTCCCCATACCTGGAACCCTTCCTTTCCACAAATCCCCCCTCTGCTACTTTCACATCTTTTTGTGTATGTGATCCGCTGAGTTCAATTAGAGTTCCTTTCTCAAGAATGGGTAGGAGGTCATTTACTTGTGCAAGAGCAACTTGTCCCTGGATACACCACTGAAGAAAATGACATCTTTCCTCCAACTCTTAATTGCCAAGAGTCCTTCATAGAGAGTGGGGCCTCATGGTCACTTCTCATCCCTGATGAAATGTTAAACTGTCCAACTATATAGATGATTACAATTGTAGCAATCTAATGCACACAGTGGCTGTGCCGTGTCTGGAAGACAGCTTTTTGTGGCACATCTGCCTGTCCTCTCGTCTTTGTCTTCTTTCCATCCCCTTTTCCATAATGTTCCCTGAACAATTCAGAAAAGGGACAGGTGTCTCAATGGAACCTCTTAACCAGGGACGGAAAGTCCAGTACTCTCCAACCGCCACCTTTTCCTTTGCAACTTGACTTTTTGTTTCAGTTAAGGCTGGTCTAAAGCTGATTTTCCCCTGTACCAGCATCTGCATACTTGATTAAAGAGTGCAGGGAAACTAGACCCAGCTTTAGGGATGGGCAGGGAGGGATTGTCGGAGGAAAAAAAAGAGACGTGCTGTGACAGAGATACTCTTACCTAATAGTTCAAGTGTCCAGACCTCCAAGAGTGCAATGAAAGAGGCCACATGGAGAGGAGTGGAGGCCCCCCAGGCACGCATAGCACCAACACAACTGAGTTAGACTTCTACGTCTCCAGATGTCTACTGTGTAGACACCAAAGGGCATTTGTGTCCACTCAGAACTGCCCCCCAGGCATTGTGAACATAAATGAAGATTAGTTAAATGAAGATTAGTTTGGAGGAGTGAGAGGAAGAAATGTGGCATGAAATTCAGGAGGCAGTTAGTCTGATTCAAATCAGCTCCAAGTCACTCCAGAATGTGAGCCTGGCCAGTGTCCTGTAGCCTGTGATGGATATTTCAGTGCTTTCTCTGAATGGTTCTCTTTGCCCTCTCCTCGGTTCACTTTGCCCAATGGCCAAGTCTCAGTTCTAGCAGCTTCTACCCTCAGAGACCCAGTTGGGGTAAAGAGCTGTGAAGGTGCCCTATGGAGGATTGCTCCAGCTAACCTTTCTCTGTTACTTTTGATCAGTTCCTCCTATCTTGCAGTTCTTGGAAATACCGTTTTCTCTGTAGCTATGTAATGGCCCAAAAGGAGGCCTCAGGCCTCCTCAGAGGTTGCCCAGCACCTGTTTGCTCAGCACACCCTCCAGCTGCAGGCCTGCTGGAAACAACAGGAGTGAGACAGGGTGTCTCCCCCACCCCCACCCAGCCCTACAGCTGGTGCAGGTTCCTCATACTCTTTACCTAAATTTTCAGATGAAGGCCAGACAAGCTACCGAGCAGCCTTTCCTGGGCCAGGAAGGTGAAGTTCAGAAGGGAAGCTGGTAGAAGCGTGCACGACCCTCCCTCCTCCACCAAGAGGCTCTCAGTCACATATTAGTTCCTCTGCCAAAGTGTCACCTGAGAGAAGAGGGTAATCACCAGGGTTGGGGAAAAAGGCCAAGGAGTGAAAGCCCCAGCTAGCTCCTGGCCCCAAGTGACACTTTGTCAGTGACATTTTTGTGAATCAGGTGGATAAGAAATATACAATCACAGACTTCTCTTAATTTTAAAAGAGGGTGTAGAGATGAGACAGTATAGTGGAAGGATGCCTAAGGCTCTAGCATCTGCAAGTAAGGTTAGGGTCTATCTGAATCTTCTAGTTTGATGAGTTCCTCTACCTAACCTTCCGGAAGGAGGGACCATCGTCACTTCCTAAAAGCCATTGCTGTCAAAAGTGGCCTATTATTTTGTTTTACACAGCCTGTGATGTCAGAAGATGCCACCCAGTGTTTCACTGAGCAGCTCAGGATCAAATTAAGTGCTTTGTCACCGAACAGGACACGAACACCTCAGCCTCAGATGGCTTGTGTTCAGTGTTGAATAACATTAAGTCAAGACCAGGCATCCAGCCTTCAGTAACAGGAACTTTAGAGGACACTGCTGCCTGTGAGAGTTTTAGCCAGTGAATTAATTTTGCCATGGGGTTTCTCTTGGGAAGACACAGCCTGTCACTCCCAAAATAAGCATTCCACTCCTAGTTGAATTCATTTTAAGATGTGGTAGAACTACATGATGTTTCACCAGACAAAACCACAGTATTGCAAGCTGTTAATGATGGCTGTTCTATCATTCAAAAACAAATACTAAATGGCAATTAGGTGAAAGCACCTGAGATCTTCCTTTCTGCTGCCAAGGCTGAACCGTGCTGAGATTGAGATTATAGTTCCACTCATCAAGGATATTTTAAGAGCATGCAGGGGAGTTTTAGAAATTCTTTCTGTGACTTTCATAAAGGAAATGAAAGAAGTATGGAAATTGAAACAATTTTGTCAGGTGTCTGCATGGATCTGATTGCCTTTGAGGGGAGATGACTGATTTGGGCCCTGTTTTCTCTGACTTTGTGCTGAGACCTTATGTTATTGCAAAGCATTCTCTTTTCTGCTGACCCTCCACACAGAAGACAGAAACTCAGCATGCTTTAACATGTGCTATGGACATGTCCTCCAGAGTGGTGTCACTTCACCTCACTGGTCTGAAGCCTCTGTTCACCTCTTGCGTTTCTCTTGTGGAAAATTTATTTTTTTTTTTAACGAGAGAGGGGATTTTCTACTTTTTAAAAAGGATTTTCAGCTCATTCGTTTTATGGGCCTTGGTGGTTTGCCATGGGTGTAGTGTCCCCCTGGAACTGGAATCACAAACAGTTGTGAGCTGGGTCCTCTGGAAGAACAGCCAGTGCTCTTAACTGCTGAGCCGTCTCTCCAGCCCCTGGAAAATTGATCTTTCAAAGCTAATCTTTGTATAACATGTCCCCCAGCTGCCCTACCTGCTCCTGTATGAATCTTTTCTCATAGGGCTTCACATCTCCTGAATAGTCAGTAGAGCATTTAGCTGGTGCACTGGCCAGATTATATCCCTTCAAACCTGATGTGTCCATGGGCAATTCTTCTGCCAGCAGACCTCTTTACTGTACACACTTGTGCTCCCTGCTGTCTATGGAGAAGCGTGTTTTTGTCTGTTTGCCTGAAGTTTTACCCCATATCCATCCCTCAATAAGTCACATTCTGGCAGGGACTAATCATCCTGTTGGCCAAAGGTATTGGGTAGGATTGGTTAGATAATGTTGAAGGCTTATGTGTGCCTGGATCTCCTCATCTCCTGTCACAGATGCTTTCATGGCTACACTGTTAAACCCAAGAATTCCCCCCATCCACGTTTGCTTTTCCAAACACCACATGAGTGATTCCCAGATACATACTTAACTTCTGGTGCATGTGAAATTGTATTTCAAGCTCAAATTTGAAATTGCATTTGAGAAAACATAGAAAATACTATTTGTAACTACGGAGAGCCCTGAGGTTTTTTCATTTGAGATGAATGTTACTGTCTCCCCTCTTTTTCTGATGCTTTTCCATAGAATCTTAAGGGTCCATGCTGCTTTTACTCTCATGTCTGGGGTTTCAGACTTTCAATTATGTGCCACATGCATTTGCCACTATTTCAATTCATTTTATGCCTCAGTTCTCAATCAACTTGAAGATCAAGGCAATGCAATGAGCCCAAAACTAAATTCATCAATATTATAGATTTTTAGGTCAGCCATTGACAAAAAAAAAAAAAACTGTTTTTTCTTTGGGTTATAGTAATATATTAGTTTATCTAATTCTTAATCATGAATACATTCATTTATTTGCTTGTACAGCAATTTATTTATTTATTTATTCATTTATTCATTCATTCATTTATACAGAAAACACTGAGTTCTTCCCCTACACTTTCTGGAAGAGTTGCAGCCATCTTAGTTGACTCTTGAAAGGTAAGTGTGCTCTCCAAAGACTGAAGCATTGGCACAGCTACCAACTGTTCAGAGCAGAAGACACGTTCAGCATTCCAGTGCAGGGTGGCACGTGTGTATAGAGTATGGACAATGACAGTGCTGGCAGATAATACACCTGGAGCCTGGATTTCATTCTGCAAGCAAACTGGTGTGACATGATCTGACAGGTCATGTCTGGGATAACGCTAAGATGCTAAGATAAAACTAGGATGAATACTAAGTAGGAAGGCCATTCACCATCAGACACATTAAGTCAGAAAACAGATTTGGAGGTAGAATTACAAAGTTAGTTTGGGATTAGCTCCAAGCACTTACACTGAATAGGTCTGAGGATTTGGGGGAGATAACCAGACAGGAGGTAAAACTGTCATGAGACCAAGAGCATTGAGTGGATGAGACAGATGAAAAAAGAGAGGGAAGGAGAGGAGAGAGGGGAGGGGAGAGAGAAGAAGAAAGAGTAGAGGAAGGAGGAAAGGGTGAGGTGAAGGGAGAGGAAGGGAGGAGAGAGGAAGACCAAAACAGAAGGGATGGAGGGGAAGAGAAAAAAAAGAAAGAGAGATTTAGGACAGAAATATGGGATGCTGGAATCTGGAAGACAATTAGGGAAAGGGTAGGGCAGGAAATTAGAGATGATGGAGGAGAGGAAGGGAGGGAAGATGAGACTGAGTTGGTAGCTTAGAATATCTAAGAGAGATGATTTTATGCAAATATCCTTGTTTTACAAGTGAGAGGAACTAACCGGTTTGAACCAGTGAGTCAGCAAAGCGTGTATGGGTTGAGGGATGGTGTGCTTAACCTGTGTTCCATTCTGACCTCCGGGCCATACTGGCCCATCAGTAGAAACTATCCAGGTACACAACCACTAGTGTGCCACCATTGTTCTCCAAGCCAGCACTTCCTAATGGCTGAGCACTGGGGGACAGGGAGGAGTGATGAAGTCTCTTCATCAAGGCTCCTATAAAAGATTTAGGAGACCAGGGATAAAGTCCCCAAGAATCAGTAGGCTACAAAACTGCAATTGCAAATACACCTTCTATGGCAGCCTGCAGAGTGGGGAAAGACCTTCACCAACTCCACATCTGACAGAGGGCTGACTTCTAGAATATATAAAGAACACAAGAAACTAGACATCAAAACACCAAATAAGAGCCAGGGTCCTCTAGGTCCAGCCTGCCTGAAGCATCTACAGCCTCCCACCCCGATGCTATGCAGCTCAGGCAAACAAAAGACACTTATGAGGCTGTCTGAGTCCTCATGGTCTGGCCTGCCTAGAGCATCCACAGGTCTGTCCAGCACTGCAAGGTCCTGGGAGGGTGGTTCCACTATGATGAGCACATATATGATGGATAAATGGGGGAGAGAGTGCTGTATTAAGAGGCAGTTCTGAAAAAGCCAAGGTAATGAGGAAGGGGCTGATGTTGGCAGCCTGCTTGCCCCCTGAGACCAGCGAGGCATCCGGGCCTGGGCTGATACCATGGGCCATGACTAGATTTGTGGCCCAGCAGTAGCCAGGGTCTGGGTTGATGTCTATGGCTCCTGATGCCTCTGGGGGATGAGCGAATACCCAGGGTCTGGACCTGAGACAATGTTGGTGTTCCAGGACCTTGCTGCCATTGGGGACATACTGATCTGGGTGGTCTGTGCTGCCACTGGGGCCACTGTGATGCCCAGGCCCAAACTGTTGCAAGGGCATGTCTGGGTCTGTGTTCCTGCTGCAGCGGGGGTCTGTGATGATGTCCATGGCCCACGTTACCCACAGAGGGGTAAGAGGAACCATTCCTGTTGAAACCTGAGGGCCATACTGAGCTGGCCCTGTCCCTCACTGGACACTGTAGCAGGAGAGCTAGTCCTGCCCTCCCATGGAAGAGCTGGCCCTGATGGCATGGCTCCATCCCTCACCTGAGGGGGTGGGCCCAGTGGTCCAGACCAACCTGCTCAGCTACCACACAACCCACATCATGGGCCTTGAGTTGGTCCTCCCTGATATCTACCACATCAGTGACCTGCTGGAGTGTGTGCAATAATTGACCCTAGAACAATAACCACAGACTCTCCATGACCCAGGGCAATAAGAAGGTATCTGAGAGGAGTTTCAGTGAGGGTCCAGTGGTGATGATGTGCCAGAGGCCAAAGATTCATTGCAATAAACATTTGTGGTGGGGCTGATAGGACAAAGGGGTATGCTGTGTGACATACAGCAGCTCCTAATGCCCTAGGATGAATGAGGAAGTGTTGGAGAGACGGGAAAGATGGAGACGCAGGGTGGTTTTTTGTTTGTTTGATTTGTGTTTAATTAATTTTTTGGGAGTTTCTTTGGGGGGGATATTGCAGGGATGAGGGGTGGCTATGGAGGGCCTGGAAGGTGAACAGGGTTGGGATACATGATGTGAAAGTCCCAAAGAATCAATACAGAATTATGTTTAAAAAGAAAAAAATAAATAATCCAATTTAAAAATGGGATACAGATCTAAGCAGAGAATTCTCAATAGAAGAATCCCAAATGGCTAAGAAACACTTGAAAAAATGTTCAACATTCTAAGGCCATCAAGGAAATACAAATCAAAATGACATTGAGATACCATCTTACACATGTCAGAATGGCAAAGATCAAAACACACACGTGACAGCTCATGCTGGAGAGGATGTAGAGCAAGGGGAACACTCCTCCAATGCTGGTAGGAGTGCAAACTTGTATAGTCACTTTGGAAATCAGTATGGCAGTTCCTCACAAAATTCAGAATTGATCTACCTTAAGACCCAGTTATATAACTCTTAGACATATACCCAAGGGATGCACCCTCATACCACAAGGACACTTACTCAACTACATTCACAGCAGCATTATTCATAGTAGCCAGAAACTGGAAACAACCTAGATGACCCTCAACCGAAAAATGGATAAAGAAAATGTGGTACATTTATACAATGGAGTATTACTCAGCTGTTAAAAACAATGGCATCATGAAATTTTCATACAAATGGGTGCAACTAGAAAAAAATCATCCTGAGTGAGGTAACCCAAAGAATGAGAAACATGGTATATTTCATAAGTGGTTATTAGCTGAAAAGTGAAGGATAATCATGCTATAATCCATAGACCCAGAGAGGCTAGTTAATGAGGGCTCAAGGCCGAGCTTGGGAGAATCCTGTTAAAGAGAGGGAGGAAGCATTGGAGGAGCCAGAAGGGTCAAGGGCATCACAAGAAAACCCACAGAAACAGCTAATTGGGGCTCAGTGGAGCTTACAGACACTGAACTGACAACCAGGGAGCCCACATGGGTTGGCCGTAGGCCCTCTGCATATATGTAACAGTTGTGTAGCTTGATTTTTTTTTTTTTTGAACTCCTAACAGTGAGAGCAGGGACTGTCTTTGACTCTTTTGCTGGCTTTTGGAACACCATTCCTCATATTGGATTGTCTTGCCCAGCCTTAATACAACCGGTGGGTGCTGAGCTTTACCACAACTTGATACATTATTGATATTCCTTGGAGGCCTGCCCTTTTCTGATTAGAAATGGAGGAGGAGTGGATTGGGGTAGGGGCAGGGAGACAGAGGGGAGGTTGGGAGAAGGGCTTGGAGGAGAGGAGGGAGGGGAAATTGTTCAGGATGTAAACTAAATAAGTAAAACTTTAAAAAAAATGAGTTCAAGATTGAAAAATGAAAGGAAGGAAGGGAGAAAGGAAGAAAGGAAGGAAGAAAGGAAGGAAGAAAGGAAGGAAAGGAGGGAGAAAGAAAAAGAGAAAAAAGAAAAGAAAAAAGGAAGACAAAAAGAAAGAAACTACACATTCTACTGGGAAGGTCTAGAAATCTCATTATTCAGGCCACATGCAGTGCCTTTCGGAAATCAGGCATTCTCAGAAGTTCCCTTGGCACACTCTCCTTCAAATATCTGGTAAAAACAAAACAAACAAACAAACAAAAAACATTGCTCAGGGCTTTAAGCAGATCTATCTGTTTCCAGAGAACACCTGGAGGTGCTCTGCAGGGCACAGCTGGAGCCCATCTGGTTGGCTTCTTTATATACACTAACCTCTCTACTAATGCCAAACCTGCCATAGCTATGCCCAAGCATCCAACCGAACGCTACAAAGGCAGAGCTGTGCATGAGAATCTGCCGTCACAGGAAACTCTTCATTCTCTCCTTCTGCTATTAGTATTCTGAGTGTTATTTGACTTCATTGGATGATAAGATACCTAAGTAGACGATGAGCACAAACATGGAAGACAGGAATCAAGTGGCAGTTTTCCACTTTCATTTGTGGGTTGATGTTTGATAAACTAACATGCAGCATGAATTCAGGATAAAATGTTTCAGTAGACGAGTTTTAGTGCCCATTTAGCTCTATCAGCAGAATATGAGCTGCTTATTTCCACTGTTGTGGGTTCAAGCCTCAGGATGGGTGCATTGCCCCCCCCCCCCCGCCTGGCAGTATGCAGGTTTCAATAGCTCAACATTCTAGCATTCTAGCAACTACAAGTAAACCTGTTCAAATTCTACAAAGAGTGCTAGCATTTGGATTTAAAAAAAAAAAAAAAACAAGTGAATTTATTTTTGATGACAACAAAATGGCATTTTGGAATTCCTGTGACACAGAAGATTATAAACATTTGCTATAATTTTTAAAAGCTTTCCAACACCCAATGTGGCCCTTTATGTGTCCCATTTTGCTATTACAATATATTAAATCATTTTTAAGAAAGAAAGAAAGAAAACAATAAAGATGGAGAACGCAAGGCAAGAAGGGGTCCAAGGAAGCCAGCTCTGCTTAGGCGTGAGTATAAAGCCCTGGTGTTGGGGTCTGCGATGCTAACTAGGGCTTTGCTATCTCAGCCACTGGATATGAAACTCTTCCATCCTGACCAACACAGTGCACATCTAATGAGAGTCTTGCAGCAGAGAACTAGAAGGGCCTATGGCCACTGACTTGTGCATGTACCAGTTTGGTTGGTTCGGTTGCCATTTATAGCTGAGTATAATTGAGCATAACTAATCTCCATAATAAAGTGCCTATCTAGAGCAGAAGGAATTAGTGGGTAGTCAAGAAATATGTAATCATTTTTCATTAGAGACATTTCAGTCCATGTTTGGACTTAAAGAAAATAGCGAAAATAAAGGTTTGGGGAGGCGGATCTCAGACAAAGGTCCAAAGTGGCTGTTTTCTTGCTTTTTAAATGACTGAAGGGATAAATTACAAGGTGCTCTTATTGACCCTCAAAGCTTGAAGCCTGTAGCAGTCAAAAACCTGTTTCTGTGAAGTCAATTATGCTGTTTTGCCACTGAAGGAGTGGAACTTTAGGAGGGAGAATGGAGAGACTATAATGTGTAATATGTGTAGTATACAGTACAGTTGCTGGGGATTAACTGAATCTGTGTGAATTTTTAAGTATTACCTCAGAAAAGATTTTGAGGTAGCAGAAGTAAAATTAAGGATGGTTTTCATTCGTGTTGGAGCATTGTTTTGCCTCTCTTACACATCTACTCTCCACCTCCTGCTCCAGATCCCCATTTTGGGACCCCAGATCTGCTCTCACTGAGCTAAAGGATCAATCAGCTGTCTAACAGGCTTAGCCATTCTTTGACACTATAGGTAATGTGCAGAAGCTGAAAACAGATACAACTGGGATCCTAACTACATGTGATTCTGTCATGAGCACCCCTGACCCTTCACACCTTGCGATTTTTCATTAGTTTAGTTTTTCTTTTCTTTTCTTTTTTTTTCTTTTTTGACTGATTTCTACAGTTACACAAGGAATCCATTAGCTGTTGGGTAATGTTTTTAAACAATAAAAAGGTAGAGTGCTCTAAATATCCATTTTTACCACTCATATCAGCTTCCTTCTTCATAGGAAACAGCTTTCAGCAAGCCCATGTTTTCTGCTCATCTGTGCATTTACAGGTAGATGCATGTAGGATTTTGAAGAGATAGTTTTCTGGTACATAGTGGTACTGAATCGTATTTACATTCCCTTGATTGCTGGTGAGGTTGGGGACTCTGTCATGTTCATTGATCATTTATTTTACTTCCATAAATTCCTTTGTGAGCATCATTTGTTAGAATGCTTAAAGTGATCACATTTTTCATATTAATTGAGGAACTCTATGTAAAATTAGATATCAGTCCTTTATTAATTGTTAACCTCAACAGTCAGTTGTCAAAGAGTCTATGCTCCTTTTCACTTCTAAGATGACACCTTTAAAATAAATCCCTGTGTATAGTCTGATAGAGAAGATGCTTTGTTGATTAATTTATCCAAGAAAACCTTTGCCTACTTTTAGATTCCCCAGATGTCCTCATATGATTGCATCCCTAAACTCTCTATAGTTTCATTTTGCATCAAATTTTTATGTCAGTATTCTTGAGTGGTTGTGGGGCATTAGTTTACTTTCTGGACTTTAGTAGGAATAATACAGCTTCATAAAATTAAATGTGTTGATCTCCTTTTCTTCTATTTTTGATGTCTGCATAGAATTGGTATTAATTCTTTAATACTTTTTAAGTCTGCAGTATAACTATCTCAATCTAGACATTATTTTGATCGTTATTTACAATTTTAAATTCAGCCCCGTCTGTCCAGTTCCCACTGTCAACAATTTAGTGCCCTCTCCCTTCTCATCAGAGAGGCTTCTCTTTACAATAGATGATGATTATCTCAGAGACTCACAAGTTGTCACCATGCAGAGAATAAAAGATGCTGGAGTGCTCAGCTCTAAGTGGGATGGCTATCTTAGACCCCCATTCCTCTTCACCTTAAGGCTCAGGTATCATTACAGAAGAAGGTGTAGAAAGACCATAAGAGTCAGAGGTTGTAGACATTGGCAGGAAATCAGCATTTACTGAACACAACATTACCTTTACATACATAAATGCACAATGACTATGACTGCTCACACAAGACCCAAACAAAATCGACCCAGCCCTCATCTCATGCTGGACATAGAGGGGCTCATGAAGTCCTACTTTTAACTGAGAAGCTGTTATCAATTAATGGCTTCTGGGGGAGGGGGTGTCAGTTTTCTTTAGGTAGGTGGCTCCTAAGAGGCTACCCATACTTCAGTAGATGGTTTTGCACCCACACACATTCAGATAACACACTCAGTAAACTCAGTGGATTCATGAAACTGGACACTTGAAGTTGAGAGGGGGAAAATGGAGAGGGACATAGGAGAAGAATTAGAGGAGAGGGATGTGGGGTAGATTTGGACAACATAATTAAAGATTTGAAATTCTCAAATAATAAAAAAGGTTTCTTGATATTTGTAAGAATTTTCAAGTTATTTAATATTATCAAAGCTGGAGGTATGCGTTTAATGAATTACTCCATTTCATTCAAGTTGTCAAGTTCAGGTGACTCTTCTTATCTTTTTCATGCCTGTGTGGGTTATAATGACTCCCCTCTTAATTCCTGACATTGGAAGTTTGTGTCATCCCTGCTTGGCTCATATTTAACCAGTCATTGTGGGACTTTATGGGTGTAGATTCTTGAGATTGTATCATCTCTTGAGATTGTATCAGTAGTAACAAAATAAAAACAATAAAAGGATGCAAATAGGAAAGGAAGAAGTCAAGTTGACCCTATTTGTAGAGATATGACCACACAAGTCTTAACACTGATAAGCACATTTATAGGAGATACAATCTCAAAGCATACTCCATGACCCTCTGGCTCTTAAATGTCTTTCTGTACCCTCTTCCACAATGATTCCTGAGGCTTAGACTAGCTTTGTGTCAACTTCATACAAGCTAGCGTCATCAGAGGAAGGGGCCTCATTGAGGAAATGCCTCCATGAGATCCAGCTGTAAGGCATTTTCTCAATTAGTGATCAATGGTGGAGGGCCCAGCTCATGGTGGGTAGTGCCATCCCTGGGTTGCTGGTCCTGGGTTCTATAAGAATGTGGGTTGAGCAAGCCAGGGGAAGCAAGTCAGTAAGTAGCTCCTCTCCATTGTCTCTGCTTCAGTTCCTGCTTCTGGAATTCTGCCCTGTTTTAGTTCCTGTCCTGACTACCTCCAGTGATGAACAGCAATGCTGAAGTATAAACCTAATAAACCCTTCCTCCTCAGCTTGCTCTTTGGTCATGGTGTTTTGTTGCAGCAATAGAAACCCTACCTAAGACAGTGTTAGAGATTGTGGTAGATGTATCCTTCAGGTCTGGACTCTACAACTCTGTGTTTTGGTTGTGGTTTTTCATCCTTCTTTAAATTGATTTTAGGCGATCTAGTGTATATGCAGCTATCTAGTTTCCAGCATTATTTGTTAAGGAACCTGTATTTTCTGAGAGGGCTGGGGAAGAGGGAGAGAGATCTTCATCAGATATTGGATGTCTGTAGCCATATGATTTCATTTCTCAGTTTTTTGATCCATTATCCCACTTACCTTTGTTGTGTCAGTACTATGTTTCATTATTATGTCGTAGTAAAACTTGAAGTATTATAAAAAGCTCCAGCAATTTTCTTTTAGGTCAGGATCACTTTGGCTATCTGGGATCATATCATGTAAATTATAGAACTTTGTCTTTCTAGATCCACAAAGAATGTCATGGTGATTTTAACTGGAGTTATGTAGAATTTATAATGTTTGATACTGTAGCCATTTTTCAGTATCAGATCTACTAATCTATGAGCATTGGAGATCTGTCCCTCTTGTAGTGGAGAGTGTCTTCTTGTTCCACTGTTTTATCACTGTCCTTATAAAGTTCTTTCTCCACCATGGTTAAAATTATGACAAAGTGTTCTCCTAAAGCAATAGGGAATGGGGTTGATTTCCTGGTTTGTCTCTCAATATGTTCCTTATTGGTGTACAGAGAAGCCCCTGATTTTTGTATGTTGATTTTGTGTTATGAAACTTTGCTGAAAATGCTTATCAGCGTTAAGACTTGTGTGGTCATATCTCTACAAATAGGGTCAACTTGACTTCTTCCTTTCCTATTTGCATCCTTTTATTGTTTTTGTTTTGTTACTACTGATACAATCTCAAGAGCTGGGAGTTGGAGAGATGACTCATTGGTTAGGAGCATTGGATGCTCTTTCATAAGACTGATACTCCATTTCCAGCACCACTGGACAGCTCACAACTGCCTGTAACTCTAGCTCTAGGAGATCTGGTGCCCTCCTCTGGCCACTGAGAATATCAGGCATTCTCATGGTACACATATCTATGCACAAGTAAAACATATACAGAAAATAAAGTGAATCTCTAGTAAAAATTTCAAACATTAAATATGAGTGGAAAAAGTGCACACACTTGCTCCTACTTTCAGTGAGGTCTTGAGGTTCCCACACAGTGTAATGTCAGCTATCTGACTTGCTGTAGTTTTTATTATGCTGAGGTCTAGTATTTGTATTCCTAATTTCCTCTTTTATGTTGAGATGGTGGACTTTTTTGCATCTATTAAAGTGATCATGTGACTCCGCCCTTGAGTCTATGTGATTATTTGATTTACATACATTGAAGCATCCTTGCATCTCTGGATGAAAGTCCACCTCCTTACAGGGAATGGTTCTTTTAATTTGTTGAATTAAGTTTACAAGTGTGTTGTTGAGAATTTTTGCCATTATGTTTATCAGGAATACTAGCCTAAAATTTTCCTTTTATGTTGTGTCCTTTTTATGTTTGGTGTCAGGGTGCTACTGACCTTGTGAAATCAGCCTAATAGCATTCTTTATTTTATGTAATCACTTCTGTAGCATTGGTGCTGAACCTTTAAAAGCATGATAAAATTCATCAGTGAATCTATCTGTACTTCTTTGAAATCACTGCCTCAATCTTCTCATAGCTCTGTTTTTGATTTAATTTTTATAGGCCACATGTTTATAAATTTACCAATTTCTTTTAGATTTTTCCAGTTCATTAGAATGAGTTTTCAAAGTCTGTGCTAATGATCTCTTTTTCATTGGTTATAGAGCCTCCATTTGGTCTTTAATCTAATTTGGCTCTTCATCCTCTTTCCTTTGGTTGATTTCACTAAAGGTTTATCAATTATCTTTTCAAAAAACAATATTTCACTGACTTTTATACCACTCTTTTCATCTCCATTTAATTAACTTTTGCACTTCATTATTTTTAATCTACTTGTTTTTCTAAGAACTTGAATTGCATCATTAGGTCATTTGCATTTTATCTGATTTTTTTTACTGTAACTATCAACTTGCCTTGCAAAAACTGTTTTTATTGTATCCTATAGGTTCTGACATGTTGTGCTTGATTTTTAGTTGGCTTCTGGAACTTTAACTTTCTTATTAATTTCTTCAATATTCAGTTGCATTGAATTTATATATTTTCACAGTTTCTTGCTATTGATTTTTAGTTTTGTTCCAATATGATGGAATACAAGAAATTATTTAAAAATTATTTGTTAAGACTTGCTTTATTTAAAACGTGGCCTACTAAGAATATGCATTATGTAGTGGGCAGAATGTTCTGTAGATGTCTGTTAAGTCCATTTGATCTAATAACATCATTTCACTCTAATATTCTTTTGTTCATTTTTATCTAGATGATCTATTTATTGGTGAGAGTGACTTTTTAAGTCACTCACTATTATTTTGTTGTGATGAGTCTGTGCTTCACATACAATAATATTTTAAGGAAACTAGATATGTCAGTGTTTCATTCATACATGCTTAGGACTGCAACGTCCTTTGAGTCAGCATGAAGTGACCTTATTTACTACTTATGATTGATTTTTCCTTGAAACCCACTTTATCCCACACAAGTATACCTGTGCCTGCTTGATTTCAACCTCAGTTTTCTCAGAATGGCTTCTTCTTCTCACCCTTTTGCCCGAACAAAGGTTGTTTGTTTTTTGTCCGTGAGGTACAGTTCTTCCGGGAAAACTTATTTAGAGCGATTTCATACTTATTTCCTCATTGTTTTATTAGTAGTGACAATCATTTTGAATAGGTTAAAGTTATTTATAAATCAAATAAAGGTGAAAGTTGGCTATAATGTGGTGTAAAAGCTGTAACAGGACCTCTTAGGTTACAGGGGAGCTGCAGGCCATCCTGAACTACACAGGTAGATCACATTTCAGAACATGAACAAATGAACAACAAAAATAAAAACTCGATAGAAATCATGTAACGACACAACACAATGGGATTGAAGTGCTGGGTGCAAAAGTATTATAGAAGCCCTGATCATAGCTGGAACTTTGGTCTAAGACCCGAACAATAAGCGTGATGACCCTGATGGGTTTTGTGTTTGTAGGGGATAGGATTGCCTTGCACATGCTAGGCAAGCTGTGCCCTTGTGTTTAGGTTATCTTAGCAACTCGGAAGTGACTGCCTCACCTGTTTTGGTTCTTAAGTAAAATATAGCAGTAACAGTTAAGTCCATCATAGATCATTCTGATGTGGTCTTATTCTCAGTTATGTCCAGTCAGGTTTCAACCACATCTTTAATTTGTCTTAGCTCAGCTGGCAGATAGAAGATGGCCCTTCTCTGGAGAAGCTTTCTCTGACTTGATCCTGGGGCAGAGCAACTTGTAAAGCTAGTGCCGTGTGTCATTGGCTTCTCCTTATGCTGTTATTTACTTCCCTCTGCCTCTATTATTTGTCTTTTTCCAATTTTAAAAGTCATATATGCTCCAACACATGAGCCATATTAAGGCTTAATAAATATGTTGACTCGCTCACTATCTGTGGAAACATTGCCATAAGGTTGTATTTGCCATTGGATTTCATCATGCAAGATTGTGTGAGTGGGCATATGAAGCATCTATCCTGAGTGTCCAGTTGGAAGCTGGCAGGATGCTGGATCATTGGCTCCCCTCATCATTGCATACCTAGTGGCTTCCCCAACCTCCTCACATCAGCTTGTACAAAAAGCTGCATCTTTTTTTTTTTTTTTTCTTTTTCCCCAGCAGTCCATGCTCCATGTCCATAAGTTCTGGCAACATGTCCCTTCTCCAGATCTACCTATTTATGGCAATAAAAATGGGTGGTCAGCCCATGAAACCAGTCTTGCTATTAATAGAACATGGAGTCCTTCACCTCATCCATAAGAAGTTCCATCCAATGTACCCTTGTAGGAGAAACTGTGGCCAGCCTACCCAAGCCACGGGTGCCCAGGCCAGCCTATATGAGCATTCAAGGCAGGCACCTCCTCCCTGAGCCAAACTTGTCTTTACACCCAGAGGCTGCAGATGAAGAAGCACCTGACCAGAGACACTAATGAGGAAAGGACAACACAACAGAGTCGGCCACCTGAGCTAATGGGGTATAAAGGCAGGTCTAACTTCATCAATAAAGGAGTCTGCAGTATGCTCTGCTACTCACTGACTCCCAGTGCCTGGGTCATTGGTGCTGTGTCTTCCCACCCCCTCCCCCAAGGGGTGTCCAAGCAGGGACATTTGCAACAAACCCTGTCTATCCTATACCAGGATGACTTTTTTTAAAGGCACCACCCTAAGGCTGTGAACACCTTAGTAGGAGCTAGCTTTGCCTAGGACCCCTTGTCTTTGATTAGAGAGGAAGAAGATTCCACCCTGATCTGAGATGAGTCTGAGTACACCCTGGCACTCTGTCCCACTGATTGACCTTGCTCACCTCTTCTACAGGACTCACACTTTTGATCCCAGAGCTTGAGAGACCAGAGGCAGGCAGATCTCTATGAGTTCAAGGCCAACCTGGTCTACAGAGCAAGTTCCAGGACAAGCTCCAAAGCTACAGAGAAACCCTGTCTCAAAAAATCCAACCCCCCCCCAAAAAAACCAGCATTGCCTTTCAGAACTAAGCTTCAATGCCAGGGAAGTTAATCCTGATGGGCAGGCTCTGAGAGCGTGAATATTTGGAAGGCCATAGGCCTAGGTTCAAAGCTGGCTTGCCTTTCTGACTGTAGCACCTGCCAGTCTTATATCTTCCTAGGTCTCAGGAAGAGTGATGAATCCACCTTGGAGATGACTGTGCAGAGGAAATGGACTAATTGCATAGTAAGAGCCTGACAGTCAACTTCTGAGTGTGTCCATGTGCTTCCATGTCCACCCTCCCCCCAGTTGGGCCCTAGAGGAAGAAAACAAGAACAAAGCTTAATTTTGAGTAACTCATTAAACAAAGTCAGCAGGAGGAAGTCCTGTTCCCCCCACCAAAAAAAAAAATCATAGACAAACACAAACTTCCTTATGTAATAGAGAAAAAATAATTTTAAGGACAAACGGCATAGTCTCTCACAAACGTCAAGAACTCAGCATCTTGGAAGTGGCACGGTCCTTCAGCAGGTAGTGGTAGATGCTATATGCAAAGAAACTTATGCCAAGGATGATGATGGAGACAGACAAGGTGATGAGGATGTAGATGGCCATCCTCTTCTCCATTGAGCCCCTTACGATGCAGCAGTAGGGGCCAGGACAGCTGCTGGTGCTACAGCTGGCGCTGCCTTGTTTCACCAGGGGTCGCTGTTGAAACAGGAGAGTGAGTAAGAATATGCACTGGAAGATGACCTGCAGGAGAAAGTACAGGAGGTACAATAGCAGGAGAATCTTCTCTCGATGCAAGTCCAGGCTGGATGTCTTCCAGGAAGTACACAACTGCTTATTCGGCGTCGTTGAACCTTCCTCTAAGTCCCTTGCCATGGACATCATGGACACCATGGACTTCATCACCTTGACTTGCTTTTCCCGGAGCTGAGCCATGAAGACTTCCACAAGACAGAAGAGTGCTATGTAGATGAAGTAGAAGAAGTACCACGTTCCCAGTATAGGGATGGGAAATCTTTTCCCAAAACACTTCATCAGGCATGGCAGAGTGATATTTTCACGGCAGATAAAATCTTCCTTGATGTGGACCCAGGGGATGCGGGCCACATACAACACCATGCCATACAGAACAACCAGCCCAAACCACAGTTGCCGTCCAATGTAGTAGCCAGATTCCCTGCTGGCCACTGTGTGCAACTTAGGGATCAATCGGACAATCACTGCGGCTGCCATTTTTTTTTCTTCAGACTGTTGGGGCACCCAAGGAATTGAAGAGTAGCACTCTGATGGACCCTAGGTAGGAAACAAAGCAAAGAGACATCAGATAGTAAGTGAGAGCAGTTGCCAAGCATCCTAAGCCCAATTTTTAAAAAGCCCACTCAGCTTCCATGGCGGCAGTAGACCTCTGTCTCCTGTCTGTACTACTTCTTCCCTAGGCAAGATGCCATTGTCCAATGATGTGTGACTCCCGCCTTTCCAGTTCGGCTTAAACTGAAGATCACCACTTCTGGCCACCAGTCAGTCCTACTCCATTCAGCTCACAAATATAGGTGACGTATAATGTGCTCAGGACCAGGAATCCACACTTTCCTATGTTTACAAAACCCATATTATCCAGCACCAAGCATTGTGTCTACAAGGACTATTATATTTTATAAATGAAGGACAGAAGGAATGTATCAATTCAAAGATTCACACGATGTCTGACTATTCTAGAAATCCCACGGGGAGCTTTACACTTTATACTTTTACTAGGGAGTTTGCCAGGGCAAAGGGAAAGAGAGGTAGAGACTCCCCTGTGTGACTTGCTGACAAGCACAGGGTGTGTGGGACTTCACCTTCCTTCCAGGGTGCCACTGCCACCCCAACTATTTGTAGTGATAGGAACGCTGACTGCTCAGAGACTGTAGATACAACAAGATCTGGGCTGCTGGGCTCTATGTCTTCAGAAGGATTTTCAATCTTCCTTAGGAGCTTAACTTGGGAAGTTGTGTTTCTCCCTCCCCCTTCCCATGTAATATCACCAGGACCCACTGTGTGCTGAGTGAGTGCCGTGCTATTGATCTACCCCCTTCAGTTCTCATTTTTATTTTTAGAAAGGATCTCACTGGGTAGCCCAGGCTGGTCTCCAGCTCTCTGTCCTCCTGCCTCAGCATCTGGAGTGCGGTGATACTAGACATGCGCCACCGCAATTTGCTCTCTTTTATGTCTACTCATCACATCTATCAGTGACCAGTCATTTGAGGTTTAGAGTAGTTAATACATGTCAATGTTGTAAAGTATACATAACATAAAAGCTGTTATTTGAAGTCTGTATTTCTGTGGCATTAAAAACATAATTATCTACCCCATCCATCTCTAGAACTTTTCTTGTCCACCTTGGAAACCGGGTACTCATTATATGCTGCTCTTTTCCCACCTCCTCACCCAAGCTTGACTATTCTGGGGAGTTCATGAAAGTAAAATAGTTTGCAAGGCATTTTTTTTTTACTAGCTTATTTCACTTAGTGTGATGTCTTCATGGTTCATTCATGCAGGAGCACTTGTCAGAAACTCCTCTCATTTAGGGGTCTCTAAGGGAGAAACGACTCTTATGGAGTGCCTTTTCACCACAGACTGGCAGTGATGAACTCATTGTTACCATCAGGTCTTAGACCAACCTTGTAAGATGAGCTCACGTGTTCTTGTCTTATGAAAAACAAAACCGAGACCGAATCTCTGTTTCAGGCTTATTTTGGAGGGCTGGCTCAGCAGTTAAGAGCCCTGGTTGCTCTTGTAGAGAACCTGGGTTATGTTCCCAGTGCAGGCATAGCAGCTCAAAAGACATCTGTAACTCGTTTCAGGCAATCCCATGCCCTCTCTGGTTTCCCTGGTCACCAGGCACACTTGGCTACACACATATATACACGCTGGCAAACATTCATCCACTTAAAAATAAACAACTTTTGCCCTGCCCCTTACTTCTAAAATCTAATTGGCAGTTGGGGCCACAGCTCGCGTCCACGGCTCCTGTTTGCTGGAAGAAGCCTAGCGCTGCTTTTGGGAACCTGTCCCCACTGTCCAACTGCCTTGGAATCTCTCTAGAACGGCCAATGGGCTGTACCACCTGTGCCCTTTGTGCTCTGCTGGAATGACTGCCTGGGCTGCAAGCAAGGAGGAGGCAGGACGAAGGAGGGACCCGGATTCCTCTCATCCTCCCACTCAGCCCATCCTGCTAGATGAGCATGTGTAGGACAGGATTCACAAAAAATGAAAGCTCAACTCTTTTGGTCACTTGTGGCGCAGGATCGCCTGTGGCAATGCTGCATCCCAAGGGACCCCGCTTGCTTGGCCTTTCCTGCTTTTGAGAATATGGTCGGCCTCTAGCGCACCTCCCTGTGGCCTTTGGGACTTCCCAGCTTTCTTCTAGGAGGTGAGACTTGGAAGCACCCGAGACACAGATCAGGATGTGCAGAGGGAAGTGCTGCAGGCTGCAGAGGGGTTTTGGTGGGAATTCTAAGGGGGCGAGCTTAGGGAATTCTTGCACACATGGTAAGCTGAGTCTTTCTGACCAGTATAGAGAACTGGGGATACTGAGCCCGAGTTCCAGGACTCTTCCTCATGGCCCAGCCATAGCTGACCATGGAAGTCCCCATGTAGATTACTTGGGAACTATTAGGGCAATCTGTCTCTAGAGACGCTGAACAACTAGCATGGAGATTGTTCTCTGAGCCCGATACCAGCCTAGTTCTTAATTCTCGGGGTTCTGTGAGCTCTGGTAGTTCACTTGGTTTTTTATCAAATATAAGAATGCCTGCCTGGTGCTTGAAATTTTTTGATTCAGAAGAGAAAAGATGCCTGTGCTACCAAAGGGGTGGGGGGATAGGATGTGGGGAGGGAACCGTTCTTACCTCAAAGAGATAGATTATTCTGGAGCCAAATACAAGTGACTATAGCCAAGTAAAACAGATTTAGTTTACCTCAAGTTCCATGTTCCAACGTAGTAACAGATTCATGAAGTTTCTATAGTAACAGAACAACAACAAATCATGAACCAGCACACTTTGAAATGCATTGGAGCAAACAACAGGTAGGTAGTTTACAACAAAGTGAAGAGAGCTCTGATAAAGGCCTCAAATGCTGTCTGATGACACTCTTAGCCTTGGGATGCATGGGCTACTGGTAGGGATCTTTTCATATATTCCAAAAGAATTTACATAATCATCCCAAGAATGTTGAGTCACACGGAGGAGGTGCACAGCAAACAGCTATTGGAGAGGGCTAAGTCAGCCTCAGATACTAGGGTCTCGACCTGCAGCATTCCAACCTCTCTATGCTCCCTAAAGCTCTATTTAGTCCATCAGTCTTTCTAGAATGCGCAGTGTAGGTGTGGCTTTCTGCTTCTCCAACAGAGGATAGGATGTTGGCTTCTGGAACTAGTTTTGCTCTTGGGGCTACTCAGGGTTTGTGACAGCGAGCACAGTGCTTGATTTGGCAAAGAGCAGATGCATATTTGTGCAAACAAACAAGCAAGCAAACAACCCAGATAATTGTTTTCTGAGTCTAATTTCCTCCTGCCGCCAGACAGCCAACCTGCTGACTGTGGTCCCAGTCTATAAACACAGGTACTACTGTCAATCCCTGTCTTTTCCACTAGAGGGAGCAACATAGCTTCCTACCTGAACAGTAAAGCCACCAAAAAACTTGATTGGTCAAAGTAGGGTCAGGTGCCAGGGAGGCCACAGGTCCTATTGATAAGAGTTGCATAGGACTCCTCCCTGGGCATTTATTTGCAGGATAGCTCTTAGAGAAATGGGTCGACACCTCATTGGATGGACAGGTACACAAAAACGAGTTCATGACAAATTTTCCTGTTGGCAAAGACCAATGAAACTATAAGGGACTTGAGGTCGGGGGCAGGAAAGAGCAGATTGGGGTGTATGGAGGAGGAGGAAGGCAGGAGGAGGCCCAGGCTCTGTTCTTCGGCTTCTGATTTTGCCACAATAGGAAGTGAATTTTTTTTTTTTTTAAGGCAAGAAGATTTTATTCTGGGTTCAAGGGTCCCTCCCTGTGGAGTAGTTAAGTGGCCTGGTTTTCCCAAGGAGGCAAGCTAGAGCCTGAATATCTCGTGGGAGCTTTGCTGGTCTTTATTACTGATGATGAGGGTACTGTAAAGATGGCACAGAGGACAAAAGCACTGGCTGCTCTTCCAGAAGACCCAAGTTCGTCTCCCAGCACCCTCGCGATGGTTCACCATCTGTAACTCTAGTTTCAGGGGATCCCACAGGCACTAGACATGCACGAACACACAGATATACGAACATACTGTGTTTGTTTGTCTTTGTCGTTTTTTTGTTTCTCCAGACAGGGCTTCTATGTGTGGCTGTCCTGGAACTGGCTCTGTAGACCAGACTGGCCTCGAACTCATATAGATCTGCCTGTCTCTGCCTCCCAAATGCTGAGACCCACCTCCCAGCTGGCAAAATGCTCTTACACATAAAATACAGTTTAAAATATTAGAAAATAAAATTTAAAAATTGACAATGAGCTCAAGTTCAAACATATGCAAGGACAAAGCCCCACCCATGAAAAAAAGACTGAACTTTTTTTTTTTTTTTAAATCATGTCTATTGCCTAAAAAGTCCTATCCCACTTATTCTCAGGCAGACACGTAGCTCTGCAGTGGATCTTTGTTCTGGCCACACACACATCCCTTCCTCCTCCCAGGCAACAACCTACAGCACAGGGACCAGCACATTCGGGAACTCAGAGGTGGTAGCTTGGAGGAAATGGTCGCCATTTCTCAGGGTGCTGCAGTGAACAGGTGACGCATTGTAGTAGAGACAATAAGATGTGATGAACATTTTCCACGAAGCTTTGGGTTGGGGTGTGGGCTTCACACCGAATGAGTGCAGATAGTGGAACCACCTTACAATCCCAGCTCCCTTGGGAATCAGGTACACAGCTGCTTCTTGGGGCCTATTTGAACTTTGGTCCAGGTCCTGGTCCAATTTAGGCAAGTGATAAAGTCCCCTTTGGGCTTTAGTTTACTTGGACTTCTGTGTCCTTGATTTAAAAAAAAAATGTTAGCAGATTGAGGATGCCTTTTCAAAAAAGAAAGAATGGCAGAATGAGAGAAAGGAAGGAGGGAAAGAAGAAAGAAAGATTATTGGCAGCTTATTGATGAAAGATTATTGCACGAGTATTTTGCACTCTACAAAATTTGTCTTGAAATTTAATTCTTAAGCAAAAACACTGGTCAGCATTTGAGGTGTTGTTGGAGGAACCTGTTCCCTGGTGTCACTCCATCTTCTACCATGTATGGAACAGTATCCCTTCCTACAGAGAACTCACAAGTAAGGCACAATTTGGAAGTAGAAAGCAGTGCTTATCAGCAGACTCTCCCTACTGGTCCCCTGATCTTGGACTTTTAGTTTCCAGATCTATAAAGAAAAAAAAATTCTATTCTTTAAAAAGTATCTAGGCTCAAAAAAAAAAAAAATGAGGAAAGGGCTGGTGAAGTGCTCAGCGAGTGAAGGTGCTTCCTGCCAGGCCTGATGTCTGCTCCCCTCCCAAGACTCCTGTGCTGGAGGGAGAGAATCAGCTCCTGCAAGTTGTCCTGTGACCTCCAAATGTACACTGCGGCACACTCCTGCCATGACACACCCACAAGCACACATCACTAACTGTTTAGTGATAACAGCACAACAGACCAAGATAGCAGCCTTGGAACAGGAACCCTTCAGCTTTCTGTTAGTTCTGAGAAGCAGGAGAACTGAACCTAAGTCAGAGTCTGAGGCTCAATTCTTGGGAATATTTGCTTGGCTCCAGTTGAGTGAGATGTGGTGGATCATCCCAGCACTGAGAGAGGGTGTGGAGCATCGGCCTCTGATATCCTCAGATGCTGGTGAAGAACAGACATTCCTGGCGCTGGCTCTTCTTTCTTGTCTTTTATCAGAGTGCTTCTCAGATGAAGCTGTGTGGTCCAGGGCCAGCTCAGTCAAATGTATGTGAAGTCATATGCATCCCAGAAAGCCTCATGACCGGTCTCTGATCAGACACTGGTGCCACCAACAGCAGTCAGTGTCTAGCTGAGTGTTTGGTTTCATCAGGAGACAGAGTTACACACAGGCAAGGGTAGTTTGGGGTGGAGAATCTTCATACGGGGATTCAGCCGAGAGAGAAAAGATTAGACTCGACTTCTGCTACATCAGATATTCTCTCGTGGCTCCTTAGAAGAGATACACCAGGAGTGCATGTTTTTTTCCTGGTTATTCCAGGTTCTGTCCCTGTAGGGGACACAAAGAACCAAACATACTCCTCAAACCCATCAGCCCAATATTTATATGCCAGCACATTTACCCCAGCACTCTTTTGAGATTGTCACCACCTCTTCTCTTGCCATGACTTATGCTTGCGTGCTCTCTATCACTCTCTTACCCCTTCCCTTCTCTCCTCCCTCTCCCTGTCTCACCCCATCCAGCACACTTTGGTTGCTACCACCTCCAACTTGTGAGAGGAGGGAGGATAAACAATAGGGGTTTAAAATAACCATGACTCTGAATAAGTGTGTGTATATCATTTATCAAATAATGAAAGAGGAATATTGAAGTAGATGTTGAAAGATTTTTCTTAAAAGGTTAATCTTTATTTAACAAAAAACTTTTTTAAGGAATGGGAACTTTAAGAGAAAATTATAACTATGCCCCCAAAGCACCAGTATTTTCAAAAAGAGAAGGAAGAATGCAGAAGAGGAAGACTATTTCCATAGGTTTTTAAAAAATTTTTTTAAATTTTTTGGTTTTTTGGTTTGTTTGTTTGGTTTGATTTTTCAAGACAGGATTTCTCTGTTGCTTTGGAGCCTGTCCTGGAACTAGCTCTGTAGACCAGGCTGGCCTCAAACTCACAGAGATCTGCCTACCTCTGCCTGCCAAGTGCTGGGATTAAAGGGTGTGCCACCAACACCTGGCATTTCTATAGTTTTAACGTTAAAAATAATTCTCTGTCAAAAAGAAGGTACATATTGCACCATAATTTCCTAAGGAGATTTTCTTATCCATGTTGTTGGATAGGTTCTTATTCACCTTGCTGTGTACCAGTAGCCTCAGAGACAGTAATGCTGGCAATTTAGTTCTGAAGTTAATCGTTACATAATACAAATTCAAATTTCCAGATATTTATTTATTTCAAGGTATTTTAGAGAGAAAAATCTAACATCTTTACAATAAAGCTTCTCACAGACTTGCTTTTCACATGTAAGAGGCTGAAGCATCACAAGTACATGATATGCTGAAGATACAAGTCAAATTGGGAGGGGAGATCTTCCCAGTATCACTGGTGTTATGTATATCGGTGTCCATTACCCCAATTCCATTCTCTGTCACATTCACATTCACAACTCAGAAATCCTTACTTTCCACATATACACAGATCTCTATATGCTTTGTTTCCATCTTTTGAACCTTATACAAAAAGGAGCTAACCTCCCTCCAGAATGAACTGTTTGAGCTGGGAGGAAATTGCTGCACAACAGCATTGGCAACTCCTAGCAAATTCCCCTTAGAGCTCACACCCCTCCCCATCCATTAGTACCAATTTCCCCAGATGAAAGCATTTTAGGAGAGAGTTCACAGTCTTGGATCTAGGGCAGCTGATGCTTCTTTGCATTCTTCTGCTTTTGACAATGGGCCCAGCTTTCTTGTAGAATTGTGTCAACCCAAAGCCCCATGCTCAGAAGCCTCAGTCAGAAATATAGGAAATTATTAAATGAAGTGACAACAATAGGGAAGGACTCAGACTAGCAAGCATCTTCCCTGGATAAAGGCACCCACAATTGTTCCTCTTGTGTGAGGACCCATATCTAACATGGCCAGGTCTCTTGTGTGCAGTTTTATACTGCTGCTATAACAATCATACTGCCTTAAAACAATACAAATAGATTGTTTTACAGTTCCAAAGGTCAGAAGATTTTTCTATTCCTATCTTAACAACTACAGCATCTCTCAGTCCAGAGGCCTTTCCTCCAAGTGTGATTAGGACAGCCAAGCTTCTCTCTCTGGCCTCCGACTTCTCTCCTGTAAGAACCATGTGATGACACTGGTCCACCTGACAATACAGGATTATCACCTTGGCTCAAGGTCTTAATCACTTCTGCAGAATTTCTTTTCTGTGGAAGGTAGCATATTACATAGGTCCCAGAGGCTGGGAGGCAGGCACTTTGGGGAGAGGCCTATTGATATATCTGTATGTTAATTTGTAACTAACAAATAATTCTGAGGTTTGTAGCACTATGAAGCTAGTCCAACAGGTGTCTACACAGTTCTCCAATCTATGAATGCTGACATCAGATTTATACAAACCATGTGTTGTTGTATTTTGCTTGTTTGTTTTTTGTTTTTCTTTAGATTCAGCTCTGGCCTCTTGCCTTTGTTCATGTGCATGCTATGCCTTACAGACTTCTCAGTTACTGAGGATCTAGAAAAGCAGTTTTGTTCCCAGACCTATGCCTATGTTTTTCCTCCTACTTTACAAAATTAATGACAAATGTTTATTTATTATTTCTTATTTTTTTTAAAATTCAAAACATTTTTAAAGGTTAAAAAAAAACCTTTGTGTAATGTGTGCATGCATCATGTGTGTTCAGGAGCCTGAAGAGACCAGATATGGTATGGGTTTCCCTGGAACTAGAATTACAGGTGTTTATGTGCCACCATATTAAGTGCTGGGAACTAAATACCCATCCTCTGTGAGAGCAGTAAGTGCTCTTAACTGCTGAGCCATCCTCTCAGGCCCATCTTCACACAGTTATAAAACATATATTGATTATTATTATCTACCAGTTTAACTCTTCCTTCCGTACTCTTCTTTTCCTCCCTCTCTCAATTTCATCCTAGTTTTATTATTTTACAGCAAACATCTCTTTTTCTAAGCATTTCATATGCATTAGGTCCTTCAATTCCCATAGCAATCTCTGCCCCCACCCCAGGGACTGAACTCAGGACCCCAGGTGTACATGTGATTTACAGTCCCAGCCATCAATATCAATGCCTGCTTTATAGATGAAAAATGTGAAGCTTTGCATTGCCAAGACACACATATTATAAAGGGAGTCTGAATCAGGTTGTTGGAATCTTAGCATTCAAGGAAGTGGTAGACTAAGGCATGGATACTAACAACCCTTTCACTTAAAAGCCAATGAGCCCTCTCCTTACCTTTTATTTGAGATGAGATCCCACTAAGTTCTCAGGCTGACCTTGAGTTTTTGACCCATGTGCCTCAGTCTGCCAATTGCTGTGATTACAGGCCTATGCCGTCACCAAGCTTGCTTTTTAATTTATTTGTTTGTTTATTAAGATGTGTTTCACTGTGTTGTCCAGGCTGGTCTTGAGCTCTCAGTCTGCCTGCTGCAGCTTCCCAAGTGCTGAGATTACCAGCATGCACCACCAGGTCCAGCGTCTCTTAGTTCTTGTTAGAGAGAACGCATGATGTTGCATTTTAAAAGGTCCCTTGAGCTGTCTTTCCTCTATCTAGAAATGAAAGAGAACACTAAAGCTGTGCTAAAGCTTGCTTAGGCAATTCTTAGCTATTCTTTCCCGCCCAAACTATACTAAGATACCCTGTCCCAACTCACAGTCAAGCTTGCCTGCAATGTCATACATCTGATGAATTTTAAAATAATCAGGATGTAAAAATGTAGAGATGAACATGAACATGTTTTGCTATTGGAAAAAAAGAGACAACTATAAATGACAGAGGGAAAGATGAGATCTAGATGGTAATAGGATTGTCCCCTTCCTGGTTATCCTGAAAAGAGGAAGAAGGATTACACATTCAGGGTGTATATTACTGTTCTCTGTCCTCAAATGGCTTGCCTGCCACTCTAGGCTGATGCCTGGCCTTGCATAGTTGTAAACAAAGCTGTTTTGCTTTCCCTTCTCTGAGTCTTCAGTACTCTCATGAAGTGAAGACTATTGTTTCGCACAGTCCATTTAATCATCGCAATAACTCTTTGGAGTGTATGGTATTATTCCCATTTTATAGAAGAAAAGACTAAAGCACACACAGAATTTTCCCCAGGTACAGTTAGTGTGAGTGATGGATACAACTGGGCTTGAACACAGTGTCTAGAGGTAACTATTTCCATACCTGTCATTCTACTGGGAGATTGTGGAGTCCCCCAGGAAGGCCCATTCATCCATTATTAATTCAACCTACATTTGCTCATCATTCTCAGCAGGCTGTTGTAAGCTGGATCTGTAGCGTGTATGTTTCCGCCAGCCTACCAGTCTGGGCCCACAGCCGCGCCAGCCCCAAACAACATTCAGAGACTCTGTATTTGATACAATCCTGTTGGCCAGTTACCATTATTGTTAATGGGCTAGCTCTGCCTTAATCATTAACCCATTTATACTTATCCAAGTATTTCCACGTGGTCGTCTTATCGGGGAGCCGCGAGGCAGGCGTCCTCTTCTTCCCTGGGCTACATCTCGACTCCTCCCTACTACTTCCGCTTTCCTCCTTCTAGTCTCCACAGGTCTTTATTAACCAGTATGAGAAACATATATACAGAATAACATCTCCCATCATCTCCTCTTTTCTGTCTAAAGTAAAAGAAGGGGTTTAACCTTAACATAGCAAAATATAACATACAATAGTTATCAAAAAAGAATCACAGTAAACAATATTTAGTCCATTAACATTTTGTAAGACTTAAAGAAATTATCATCTATCCTATCTTTGTCAGTTTAAAGTCCTATATGTAACTTATCTTTAATCCTAACTAAGGAAAACTGTAACCATAACTACCTGTCTTCAACTCCTTCAAAGACCACAGAAGGATAATATATAAACTCTAGAAATGACAGAGACAACTCATTGCCTGGTCAGTCACCCGAAGTTCTTCTGTAATGTTCCATCTTCAGCCCATAGGCCATAGTGTGTCTGGCAGACTCCTCAACAAAGTAGAAAACTTTTCTCTGTGCCCTGTGGCCAATAGAAAACTAGATAGGTGGGGCTAGGAGACCAGGAGGAGGATAAGACGACCACGTGGAAATACTTAGATAAGTAGAAATGGGTTAATGATTAAGGCAGAGCTAGCCCATTAACAATAATGGTAACTGGCCAACAGGATTGTATCAAATACAGAGTCTCTGAGTGTTATTTGGGGCACACGTGGTTGTGGGCCCACGTGGCGGCAGGACCGGGAGGCCGGCGGGGAGACCTGCTGTAACGTGGATCATTTCACATAAAGCAATCAAATTATGTGTTGCCTTTGGTAGTTGCTCTGACAGTGTGGCTAGGCAGGTCAGATGGCTTTTGACGAAGTAATACTGCCTTGAGAATACCACACAGTCCCTGGGCTATAAAGACAGTGCCAACCACTTTCTGGTTAGTGTGCTGCACTCCTGGAGAGGAGTAGAAATGAACCGACATAGGGATTGCTGCTCCTGTCATGACAACAGATGGGCTCTGGGTAGCTTGGAACATTATATCCTCCCAGTAACTTTACAAAATGGGTAACTTACAGTTCTTCCTCCACTTTATGAGGAAACTGCAGTACCAAGGTTTAGAAACCTGCCAAGGTTGCAGTGTCCACATAATGGCTTATACAAAGCATCATATCATGACCATACCAGAGTATGCATTGCTCAATTCATAGTTTATATGTAACTTGTCTTTAAAACCCTAAACTTGTCTTTAAAACCCTAAACGAATAAACAAAAGAATCTTATGGCGTAGAGTAAAAAAATCTGTATGGATAAGTGCACCCTGTGACAGAATTTCTAAACTCATTTGTCTGCGTGAACTTGAAGTTCACTTTATTCTACTTCAAAAGGCAGAGATTATCAAGTGTAGGAGGAGTTGACATTGGTTAGCACCAAACTGAGACTTTGTTATTGGTGAGATCAGAACTGAAAGAGAAGTTAAAAGGTAGTATTTTCTCACTATGTGAAAGTGGTTAGGAGTTCCCCCTTTGTACCACCCGAAGTATCATTAGGGAAACGCACTAGTTCAAAAACCAGTTCAGAGAAGTGGTTCGGGGCACTACGATGCCCCACTGCTTGCTTGCAGCAACCCATGCCTGTGCAAAGGGAATAAACACCAAAGCTCCTTCACTGGTAAAACGGCGATAGCACTAATGTCACTTCAGAGATCATAATGCAGAAAACCTTCAAATCTAAAGCATAGTATATAATGGACAATCGGAAGCCACTGTCATTGTTAAACTTTGCTCACTGCTTTCTGGCTTTTCTGATGTAAGATGATAAAAATTGTTATAGCAAAACAAAAAAAAAAGTATTTATTCTAAGCGATAGACGTGAGGAAGTAGAAGCTTGTACTTCATTCTGTAATAACTTTTTTTCTCATGCCTAGGTCGTCCCTGGTTAAGCTTTAGCCCTAAATGAAGGATCGCAGTCACCACCACGAGAAATCCTTCCTGGCTTGTTTCCTTTGGGAGCTGTCGCCAAGCCAGACACCTAATGAGAGCCGGCGCCAAGCCCCGCCTTTTCCTGTCCCGCCCCCACCTGGCGCCCGTAGCCACGCCTCCTAAGCGGCGATCCTCCGGGTTCGCGGATCCTTGAGGGATTCCCCTTCCGGCGTCGCGCTGACGTCACAGGCCCTGCGCCCTCCGCGCCTCTTCGGGCCTGCGTAGAAGCGGAAGGTCGTCCCTGTGACCGGCTCGGTGTTTGGAGCAGTTGTCGCCATGTTGTCGGTCGCTGCCCGCTCGGGCCCATTCGCGCCCGTCCTGTCGGCCACGTCCCGCGGGGTGGCGGGCGCGCTGCGGCCCCTGGTGCAAGCCGCGGTGCCCGCCACCCCGGAGCCTCCCGTTCTGGACGTGAAACGACCCTTCCTGTCCCGAGAGTCGCTGAGTGGCCAGGCCGCCACCCGGCCTTTGGTCGCCACGGTGGGCCTCAACGGTGAGCTGGGTTCAGGGTGCCCCGATCTCGTTCCCTGCCGTTCCGGGTCCCGGGCGGTAGAGGAGGACGGTGTGCTGGGATGTGGGTCCCCGGCCGGAGCGGGAAGATGCGGTGCCGGCCTCTGCGACCTTGGCAGGCTGGGCGCCTCTCCGAGCAGGCGCACTCACAGGACCGAATGCCTCTGGGATGCTCCGGCGGCTGCATCCTCCACTCCCCACCTCCCAGGCCTCAGCAGCTTGTCTGCACTCTGGCTGCACTTGACTTCCGTAGTTAACTTCAGGACTAAGCCTCTCACTGTCACCGCTCAGTGACAGACTCTGTTGCTTACAGGAGCTTGACCTTGGGCACATTTCCAAACGTTTTTCCTCACCCGTGAGGTGGATTAGTGTTTATAACAATTTTTGTGTCGGGGGGCTTACGTGAGGGAATTCTATGTAAAATTATTGGTACGGTTTAGGCGATTAAGCTTTCGAAATGGTAAAGAACACATTGGAAGTTGGAGTCCTAGTACAGCTGCCTTGTAGCGTCTTAACTCCCCAGAGACCATCCCCATTCCCCCATTTTTCCAAGAACGAGAAAGGAAGGCACAACCCCTAAGTCAGTTCCACTGTAGAGGGGCAGCAGCATTTCCAGTATCTGGCTCCTCTAGCTAGGACTTTGACAAGCCCTAGTTAGTGAAAGAGGCAGAAGTTGATGCTACTCTTAAAGAAAACAGACCACCAGTAGTGAAGTGAGCCACATAGTGGGGATTCTTTGCAGCGTGGACATCTTCCAAGTTACCTAAATCTATGCTTGGTCTGACATTTGTGTGTGTGTGATTTAAAAATCTGGAAATATTTCTGCTGCCTACCACATTATGGGAAGCTGCACTGGGCTCTGGTTTCTGCTTCTATAGTTGACTCTGGTTCATCTCATAACCTTCACTATGTTGTTACCTACTTCACACCCTTCACTGTTGAGTTTATGACCTTTCTGTGTGTTAATTAAATTAAATTGCCCGCTTGAACAACCCACCCTACCTCTCTTTTTCTCTCCATTTTTCCCCTTTTCCTTTTGAGGCAGGGTCCCACTGTGTAGCCTAGGCTGGCCTCAGACTCATGATCTGCCTGCCTCTGCCTTCCCAAATCTGGGATTATGAGCATGAGGTACCATGCTTAGCTTTCCTGCAGGTTTAATGATCAGTGTTGTGTTTTTTGCATAGCTATATTTTAGCCTTTAATCTTATTTCAGGTCAGATTCAAAATTTTACATTTGCTAATACCGTCACATCATTATAACATGTTAACACTTGACATCTGCTGTTGAGACTTCTGACCTTGACTTTAAGGTAATAATTTTCCGTCTCCCAGAGTCAGGTTTTGTATAAACTGGTACAAGATCTTTTCTTTTTTTTTTTTTCTGAATAAATGTGAAGGAACACTAGTGGATCTTTGAGAAACTGTTCAGGGCAGAGGTGTAATACTCTAGCTTATTCCAGGTCTGTTGAGTTGGGGGGTAGGGAGGTGAGAAATGAGGGAGGAGGAATTGCAAAAAAACAAAAACAAAAAATCAAGTTTGTCAGATAGTCCAAAGGTTTCTTATAAAGACTGGTGAATTATCTGCTTCATAAAAGCATATTTGTCAAAACAGCCAAAACCTTTTCCTGAAAGCATATTTACCTTGTAGCGTAATTTCAAATTAAAATCCATCCAGGTGGTTTATGGAAAGATAGGTAGTGGCAAAGTGGGTGGGTTTGTTTTGGAAGATTCATGGAGGAGTAAGTTTGCATTATGGTAGCATCCTTTCCATGCAGATTTATAGGTACCTTGGCTTTACAATTGTAAATCTACATGCCTCAGATTTCCTTTTTCTTTTCAAGGTGATATTCCCATAATTGATAGTAATAATGCTTAAGGTTAGAATTAAATTAAGCATCCATGCTTAATATGCTTTGTGCAAATTACAAGAGAATGACTTTTGCAACACGGCAGTTTCCTAAATCGTCATTGGTTGGTGATGTCACCCAATGAGTATCACTTTCTGTACCGAGAACAGTCAATAACTAGATTTCTTTTGTCACCATAACATTTTTTTCTTTTGTTAGAATGAGTCATTCTGTGCAGTGTTCTTAATTACCTTGTATTGTATTGTCAGGTTGGATACTGTTGAATGCAGAGCTGTGACTTTGGCTCCTATATGTTTGAGGTAGACAACACATTTTTTAGTGCAATGTCATGGGGAAGTAATTCTTACTTGATTCCAAATATTACTCTATACCATCCCATTGATATTAGGTAAGATAATACATAATATAATGTCAAGTGATTTTGCAAAGTCCTAATTGTGACTCTCAGGTTACTACTACCCATGTCTTATTCCCCCCCCCCCCCCCCAAAAGGATTGGGTAGTAAGAAAAGTAATTTTGATAGATTCCATTCTTGTTCAAATGTGTGACTTCTGTAGTTTCTCACTTTGAAGTCACATGAAAAGTAGGTGAAATACTGATATTTGGGTATTGAAAGAAGACTTAAGATGAGAAACCTCCAAGACCAAAGTAGCACTGTCACTTACAGTGGCCTTGTGTGTCATGAGTAGATCTTCAGTTTGAAAGGATATATTTTTCCAAAAGTGAATAATTTTTAACATTTTTTCCCTAAAAAGTATACTACAGTCCTAAATCAACTTTTTTGAGAATACATATTTTCTATTTATAGGACAGATTTTTATTCTCTCTGTATATTCTTTTGTGAGGAAATTTACTTCTTAACAGTAGTTAGAGAAGTTTGCTAGTAAGCCCATTGTTTTTGTCTGAGATGTAGAAATGGCATGAGAGGGAGGACATGCTACCGCTGCTTTCAAACTATATATAAGCAGTAAATATTCTTAAATGTCTGTTCATTTGTCACAAACATTTGGCCCATTTTATAACATACAGAAAAGTGTCCCATTCAAAGGGTCCACAATATAGAAAAGAAAAATATTTTTTTTTTTTATAGATGCTGTTGTCCTGTTGAAGGGGGAGATATATGAAAATCACCTCCCTTTCCCCTTATTAAATTGGATAATTACTTTGTAGATTCCATTGAGTATTGCCTATTCTGATAAGTTTGTTGTTCTTTGACTACCAGTGGTTTTATTTGAAGATTTATGCCCTGGAATTGAAAATAGCAGTCCTTAAATTTTCTACAACTAAAGTTTACCAAGTCACAGGAGGGTTACTGTGTTGTAATTAGTATGTTATGAACTTTAGTAATTCTTTCGGGGAGCAAATAACAGATACAGACTAGAGATTTGCTTTGAGATGACCACACAGGAATTGTTAGGTGGACTAAGTGAATTTTGAGACCTAATCTAGAGAGAATGAGAAGTAATTAGCATAGATGGGTAGTCTGTCTAAGCAGTTGATTAAAAAAAAAAAAGATCTGTTTATTGCGCTATTTGTCATTATGACTCAAAGTCTTTGCTGATGTGTACGCCTTCTAGGACATCTTTTAATTGTAGTTTTCACCTGTTTGTCTTGCAGTTCCTGCTTCTGTTCGTTATTCCCATACAGATATCAAGGTGCCCGACTTCTCCGATTACCGTCGTGCTGATGTTCTAGATAGCACAAAGTCTTCTAAAGAGAGCAGTGAGGCTAGAAAAGGCTTCTCCTACCTGGTTACTGCAACTGCTACTGTGGGTGTTGCGTATGCTGCCAAGAATGTGGTCACCCAGTTCGTTTCCAGCATGAGCGCTTCTGCTGATGTACTGGCCATGTCGAAGATCGAGATCAAGTTGTCTGATATTCCGGAAGGAAAGAACATGGCTTTCAAATGGAGAGGCAAACCTCTGTTTGTGCGCCATAGAACCCAGAAGGAGATTGCCCAGGAAGCTGCAGTTGAAGTGTCCCAGTTGAGGGATCCCCAGCATGATTTAGAGCGAGTAAAGAAACCTGAATGGGTTATTCTGATAGGTGTCTGCACTCATCTTGGTTGTGTGCCCATTGCAAACGCAGGAGATTTCGGTGGCTATTATTGCCCGTGCCATGGGTCGCACTATGATGCCTCTGGCAGGATCAGGAGGGGGCCTGCGCCTCTCAACCTGGAAGTGCCTACCTATGAGTTCACCAGTGATGATGTAGTTGTTGTGGGGTAGACACTGGACTCAGGCCTAGGCTTCTTTCAGTCTTCCTGTCCCCTCAGAAGAGTTGAGAGTAAGCCTTGTGTACTTCTAGGTTGGTTGATTTAAAATATTTAAGAATGTGAATAATGTATTGGCAAACATTAATGTGAAGTAATTGAATTCACTCTTAAATATTGTCAAGCATTATCGTAATGAAGCCACTGTTGAACATCATTAAATTCAGTACAGACTTGAAAGGTGCAATGTCTTTGATAGCTAATTCTAATAAAACCTTACAGATTGTTGTACAAGATATTTGTGAAATCTGTAAATGGCTTTCTCATTATCATCTAAATTTCTTCTCATATCTTCAACTTGAAAAGAGGTGGGCATCAGTTTTTACTTCCAAGTGAATGGCAAAGGTTATTTTAATGTCAAATGTTTTTGTTTTGATAATTATACTTTTCACAGTTTGTGAAATGATAAAGATAAAAATATTTTATTGAAATATTTTCATTTTTAAAGACTGGATTTTATTTTGTAGACAAACTGGCTTCAAACTTATAATCTTGTTGTGCCTCCTGAGTATAAAATGACAGGCATGTGACAACATATCCATTACTTAAGTTTTTTTTCCATACCAAAAATAACAGAGCACTGCCTTGAAAGCCTAAGAAAGATAAAGAAAGAAAACAAATCTGTCAAGATCATGCTCTTCTCAAAGATAAACATTCCTGGTTTTTGCATGTGTATTGTTACAACATTTTTGTAGTTGAATCTCTGAGCCTTTCTTGATAAGAGTTATATCCCCTGTGCAAAATCAGTTATCTTGGGGTTAGTCTCTCTCTGCTAAAAGAGAGAGCATCCCATGAGACTGCAATTATCACAGACAACGCAGAAATTGATCTCCTGCAATCTCTAAAGCATTTGATTAGAAAGAATCTTTTAAGTAACTGATAAAAATAAATAAAAATCTTAGTTGTCTCCTAAATCATCATAAGTGCTGTCTTTAAAAGTCCGTGGATGATTTGCTTTTGGTCAGGCTTCCCAGTTAATGTAAGCAATGCTTGTCTGGCATTTTGCGTCTGGTCTGCCCCAAACTCCTTGTATCTGACCTGGACAGAGTCCTGTCCTGTCTTAAATTTGTTGAACCGATTTTCAGTTTTGCTTGTGGGTTTGCCTCCCAGCAAACAGTAATCATGCTGGTGGAGATTTGCAGGGAGTTTTGGTTACAAAAAAGAAAGAAAAACTAAGCAAAATTTTTTTTAAGTCACAAGTGTGTTCAACTCCCTCCACCCCAAATTATTTAGAATATTTATGCTTTTTTAATAAACATGGATCACTTTGCCTATAGTCTTCCAATTGATGTTGGAGAGTTCTTTTCTAATGTGGAAGTATCGATTTTGTTGACAGTTTTCAAACAGCTAGTTATTATCAGTGATCCTGTGAAAAGTCTCCATATTAATTCTGGTCACATCAGAAGAAAGGCACCCACCAAGGATAACAATATCAGCTCTTATTAGTTCCATGTGACCATTCATAGATCTTTCCAGGTTGCTTCAGTGGGGTACTCTGAGGTCTACATAGTCCATCCAGAAGCTGGGCTGGTTACCTGAGATAAAGTTGCAGTCAGCGCTGCCTGAGTCTCAAGTACAGACAGGTGTTAGGGTCACTGACAAGTGCTATACTTTGCTCTCCTAGTCACCTGCTGAGAGCCCAGGAGAGTGATGCAAGGTAGGACTGAAACTATGAGCCTGGATTCCTATTGAAGCCCTCAGGGCTCCACTATCTATAAAATTTCGTTTCGAGAAGAGCATATTGATTTAGGGGACCTGAAACCCTGCTTTGATTTAGAGGCATCTGGAGGAAGAGGGGCACACTTGTTCTATGGATCTGGTATTCCCATCCAGCCTTGGACTCAGCGGCTGCCAGGTTTTCTGCCTTTCCGGCCTGCATACAGCCACCATTGGACAAACCTGTATCATGTAAGCCAGTCAGGTAAATCCCTTTGTAACATACCTTTTCTGCTCTAGAAAATGCTGACTAATAAAGGGGGCTTGTTTGACATGCTGAGAATTTAAGTGCCTCATGCAAACAAAATGGAGTCTTCCAATGACATGTACTATTTCAATGGCAAACATGATGGTGTACATGTTAAATGCCCCCACAGGCTCACTTGTTGAATACTTGAACCCAGCAGGTAGCTGTGGGACCTACCTGAAGGTGGGCCCTGGCTGATAGGTCACTAGAGATAGGCCTTTGAGAGTTATATCCCTACACTGTTAGGAGCAGTTTCCTGCCAGCCTGGTCCCAGTGCCTCATCAGCACCAAAATAACACACAAAGACACTGTATTAATTATGAAGCTGTTGGCTTCTAGCATTTCTTATTGGCTAGCTCTCTCTTAAATATTAACCCATAATCACTAATACATGTATTTCTACATGGTCTGGTCTTACTGTGAACACCAGACTCACTGTCTCTTCCCAAGATCAAATCAAGACTCCACTACATTTCCCAGAATCCTCCTTGTCTCCTTGTCCCACCTATCTTGCCTTCCTATTTGCCAACAGTGCTTTATTCATTAGCACTAAACAACAGAATGACATCTCCCATTGCCTCTGTTTTCTGGTCTGCTGCGTTTCTGCCACCATAGACTGACCTGCTCCAACCTACCTTTGGTTCCAGCCTCCACATCTGCATTCCTGAGATCTAGGCATCCGAGCTAGGTTACCATGGTGTTCATAGTACAGATAACATATGTCAGCTTTGTCATCTTGGGTGTTTGGATCTTTGTCAGGTTGTGAATCAAGTCAAATGGTGCTTGGTTTCCATTGTTAGGGCCACTGGGGTTTTGGGTTCTGACTTTAAATGGTACCAGATCAACATGATGGGTAGAGTAGTTGATAGTTGTACAGGTAGGTAAAGGGGACTGGCTTTGGGTTTCTGGGTCAGGCTCCAGGCTTTCAAGGAACCTAGCATTGGATTAGGGTGGCAGACAATAGGGATGAACTGGCTTTGGGAGTTGCTACCTGAAGTTCTGGTTCAGACTCCAGGTTCAGACTCCAAGCTGTCCTATCACAGGTGGTGATGAGGGGGACTGGCTGTGGAGGTCATTAGGATTCCAGGTCCAGCTCCACATGGTCCTAGGCCATTGTGGGTCAAGTGGCTTACAACAGGGGCAGGGCTAAGTTGTGGATTTGCTTTGGGAATTCCTTTCTGATTTTCTGTTTCAAACTCCAAAATCAATATATATATATATATATATATTTGAATGAAAATTTAGGTTCCATTGGGTAGTGTCTTACTTAGGGACTCTTTTGCTATAGTAAAATACCATGACCACAAAGCAGCTTGGGGGACTCCGGGGAGTAATTCACTCACTTATGTTCAACAGTCCATCATCAAAAGAAGTGAAGGCAAGAAATTAAGCAGGGCAGGAACCTGGATGTAGAAGCTAATATAGAGGTCATGGAGAGGTGCTACTTACTGGCTTGTTATCCGTGGCTTGTTCAGCCACTTTCCTTTAAAACTGGACCACCAGCCAGGGGCAGTAGACAGGCCCTCCCCTACCAATCACTAATGAAGAAATGCCCTTCAGGCTTGCCTGCAGCCTGATCTTATTTTCTCAGTTGAGATTCTGTCCTCTCGTATGATTCTAGCTTATGTCATAAAACTAGCCAGCACAGGTGGGTCATCTGTATGTGGCCAGCATATACATAGTTAGGTGGACAATTCATTGTGTTGAACAATGAGCTTCATAATATGCATGGTTTCCTCTTAGTACTGGCCATGTATCATGTCATGGGTCAATAGCCTGGATGTGCTAACGAGAGTGGAGTTCTCTAAGGGAGAGTCAGGAACCCCTAAGACAGACTGCAGCTGGGGCTTTGTGATGGTTAGCTTTTTATGGTGAGATAAATTCTAGCTCAGAGTTAGTAGTGGACTCACCCTACCAACCCTCCCATGAGACAGTAGTGGCCATGTTCTAATGCTAAAGTAGCTCCTATAGCCATTGTCCCAGGATGGTGTCTAAGTGTGTACTTAAGCTTCTTAAAATCTAAAAGGAACAACATATATTTGGATCTGTTAATAAATATGACCCACTGTTAGACTGAAAACTGGCAAATCATTCAAAATTATTTTACAGTCTTCACTGTAAACTATGGTTACCAAAATTTCTTAATTTACATCGACAGTTCTCTTTACAAAACAAAACAAAAACTTATTAAAATGTAAACATTATGTAAATGTTCTTTTATTAGAAAAAATAATTTTATCTAAATTGAAGATTTCTTAAAATAGTTTTTCAAAATGTAATTTGTTTTATTTTGGGATACAGTCTGTATCATGAATTCTAATTGTTCTTAATAAAAACTCAGAGACAGATATTGGGGTTAAAGCTGAAGATCAGAGAAACAAAGCAGCAAGATACTAGAGAGTTCTCGCCTCTAACAATGCTCAGACCGAAGGGGCGATCCTGTTCTCAGATTACATCTCAGACTGCGCTGCTCTCCACAAAGCCTCAGAGGCTTCTGACTGCACTGCTGCTCAGACTGCCCTGAGTTCCTGTCTCCTCCCACCTTATATTCCTCTCTCCAGCCAGCCATAGCACTCCTGTCTCCACCTCCCTCATGCTGGGACTAAACGCATGGAATCCCAAGTGCTGGGATTAAAGGTGTGAACTCCTTTTCTCTTTTAGACTGGATCAGTTTTGTGTAGTTCAGGATGGCCTGGGACTAACAGAGATCCATCTGCCTTTGTCTTTCCAGTGCTGGGATTAAAGGTGTGTGCCACCACTGCCTGGCCTCTGTGGCTAACTGGTGTGGCTAGCTCTGCACTATGATCTTCAGACAATCTTTATTTGTTAGATCATAAACAAAATAGCACCACAAAAGTCTCTCTACTTAGCCTGACTATCCTGAAATTCACTATGTAGACCAGAATGTCTCCAGCTCACAGAGATCTGCCTGCTTCTGCCTCAGGAGTGCATTACCATGCCTGGCTTCAAAATGTAATTTAGGAAAAAAAAAAAAAGGCAACAAAAACAAAAAACTGAAACAAGTCAAAAGAAATCAATAATAGAAAAAGTTTCTAAGTAATAATATGACAAGAAATTTAAGATTTTACATAAGAGAAATATAAAACATGAGTTTATTCTAAAATACCTCTGACAAGTAATTAAAAATATATAAAGCTTGGTAACTAGAATACATCCTTGGAGAGTTTCCCAAAGACTAGTACCTCTCCAAATCTGTAGATTCTGAATCAATCCTTCTCGCCTGAAAGAAACCAACAGGTGCAGCTAAAGAGGAAAGTCGGGTAAGTAAATAAGTAAGCTGCCTTGTTTGCAACTGCAGATTAGTCTCAGGCAACTGGAAGGAAGAAAGAAGCCATCGTGGAGCATTGCCTCATCTCTGGTCCAGAAACAACGGACACAAGGGAAGCTGGGGCTAGAGGAGTATGCTTTATGCATGTAGGAAGGACGTTGGAAGAAGACTTGCCCAAGTCAGCCTCAGAGAGCGTTAGAAGAGCAACGAGTACCCTCTTAGAGAAGGCAGGGTTGATGGTGCCAAGAGGCACCCACTTGTCTCCCATTTGCACAGTTCAGATTTTCTTTGAAGAGACCTGGGTTAGACACAGACACATCTAAAAATCATGCTGAGTTTTACTCCATATTAGGGTCTCATCCAACCTGATTACTAAAAAGTGCACTCTGACCAAGAGAGGACACATAGGATGGATATTGAAACAGAGGCAAATAAGTTTTTGAGTCTCTAGTCTGCAAAACAGGTTCAAAGCGTTTAAAGCACTGATTTCTGCATGTTCCCGGGCCACCTATTCTTTTAAAAGAGATTCCCTAAATTATGGGACAGCCTTGTAACACAAGTAAAATGACCCAGTGACTGATATTAGGGTTCAAACTTCAAGCTGAATATCAGAAGCAAAGCAGTCCCCACTAGCTCTCACCTCTAGCTCAGGCTGAAAGGGCTGAACCACATACAAGCTCTTCACCATCTCAAACTGCCGTGTCTCCTCAGTGTGCCTGGAGAATGAATGCCTCTACTCTACAGCGTGGCTGGAGAACGAATGCCTCTACTCTACAGCGTGGCTGGAGAACGAATGAATGCCTCTACTCTACAGCGTGCCTGGAGAATAAATGCCTGATGCTGAGACCTTGCTCCTGTCTTATATGCCTCTCTAATGCTGGGATTAAAGGCCTGCAATCCCAGGTGCTGAAATCATCTTTGTGTGAGCTGTTTCTCTTTAGGACTGAGTCAATCTTGTGTAGATCTGGGTGGCCTTGGACGCACAGAGATACATCTATCTCTTAATCCTGAGTCCTAGGATTAAAAATGTGTACCGCCATCTCCTGGCTTCTGGCTGCTGGGATTAAAGGTGTGTGCCTGGCTTCTATAGTTTGTGCTGACTTTGCTTTTTGATTTCTCAAATGCTTTTATAGCACCACAATCCAACTTTTTCATACTCTGGAGACAATGAATAATCATTGACTAACAAACACAGATGTTACAGCACCAGATCTAGTTCCTAGATGCCCTTATCTGGCTATAAATCCTTGTCAGACACTGAGCACAGTCATTCTACCACCTGTGTCAGAAGACAATCTACAAGATGATCGTTCAGAACCTGATCACATAAACCCAGAGACAATGGGCTTTCAGAATTAGCCTCTTGTAAATGCTCAAAGGTGTAGCTGCTTAACACCAATAACTACAACCCTCTTTATTTGGACAAGACCACTGGAAAGGTCTCCCTGATTCCCAGAATTTCAGCTCACACCCTGAAATAATAATAGTTTAGCTATTATTATTATTCCAAATTAAAAGCAAAGGAACATTAGCTCTATGTAATTTACAAATATTCCTTCCAGTGATCCAAACTCATGGAAAGCAAGAGGGAGAGGAGGTGGGGAATTTTTTTCCACCTCTCTGTGACAGTTTTACAATGTATAGAAAAGCATAAAAGAAAGAAATATGTGCTTGCCTCCATCATTCATTACAGAGTTCTTTTTCACATTTGTGCTGGAGAAAAACAAGTAGAACTGAAGACCCCCCTCTTTCCCTACCCCCCAAAGTCTATTAATAAACTAAATGAAAATCAAGTGATAAAGGACACTTCATTCTAATCAAGGACCACACCTCGGCTTTCTCTCGGCCTCATTGCATTTGATTTGTTAAGCGTCCTCACATCATCTTATCTATTTAGTTTTAGCACAGACTTTCTTCTTCACAGTAGAAGCTCTGTACCTCGATTCCTCTGTATTTTTGGCATGTTTTTATCATGTCATTATAACCACTGCCAGAACCAGCAGCTTTTACTGCTCTGGGGGAAATGCTGGACCACACTGTCTGCTTTATCCTTTCTTTCCAGTAGGGGGAAGCAGGGGATAGAAAGAGGGATTGGTGTTGATATTTTTCCTGGTAGCAAGTGAGAATTAGGGTCTTAGTGATACAGTTGATCAGAAAGCCACATGATTTATTAGCAACAGAATTTCTGTTTCCTCCAAACTATGGGGTTGCAGAAAGCAATGCCTACCCCATTGTTAGGAATTTCAGAAGTTTGATAATGACACAAACAGTACACTTAAGAACAGGACCCTGTGACAGCACAATCATGGTCACTGGTTCACAGGCTGTGGTGGTTGATTTTGATGACAACATGGTCGAAGTAAGAACAACCGAGAAAGCTGGCAGTGGTGGTGCATGTCTTTAATCCCAGTACTTGGGAGGAAGAGGCAGGCAGATCTCAGTAAGTCCAAGACCAGCCTGGTCTGCAGAGTAAGTTTCAGGACAGCTAGAACTATTGCACTGAGAAACCCTGTCTTAAAAAACATAAATTATAAATGAATTAAATATATAAATAAAACAACTGAGGACATTAGTGAGGTACATCCCTGAGTTCATCTCTGAGTGTTTCCTGAGCAGTTTGATGAGCAGGGTAGGTCCAGACTCTGTCCTAGACTGAATAAAAATGGATAAAAAAGCCAGTTAAGAATCAACATCCCTTCCCACCACCCCTCATATTTCCTGATCTGGGAAAACATATGCCTTCCAATATATTGAAAAGTCATGTTAACCCAACTAAGCATAGTCAGCCACATAAATACTCAATTTTTGGTGCAGATCCTTCTCTTGTCAAAAATGTAATCTTGTTCTCAGCCCAGCTTGAATATTTTAGTATGTTCTCTCTCTCACCCACAAGAATTCCAGTTCTACATTTCTACATACTTGTGTTATCCAAAAACAAAACAAAAAAACTGAGACAGGGTTTCTTTGTAGGCCCATCTGTTCTAACTCGATATGTAGACCAGGCAGGCCTTGAACTCACAGACATCTGCCTTACCACTTTTCTCGAATGCCAGGGTTGAAGGCATGCTCCACCAGGTCCAGCTTGGGATCTAAAACTTCAGTAGGGGCTGTTGTGGACATGTCAGTTATTGACAGGAACACATAATTGTCTCTTTTATTCTGGCAATGCTTTCTTCTCTCTCCTTACCGCTCTAAGGTAGCAACCAATGAAAGCATGGCAATTGATCTTTTCCATTGCACAACCACTTGCAGAACTCTCTGTACTACTTTGTTCTTAAGAATTTTATTCCTACATTTCTACCTGGGACTTAGGACAATGAGTTTCTTGAGGCTCGACATACACCTGGACAATATGTACCATGTCTCCAGAGACATGACATACACCTGGACAGTGTGTACCATGTCCCCAAAGACATGACATACACCTTGACAGTGTGTACCATGTCCCCAGAGACATGACATACACCTGCACAATGTTACCATGTCCCCAGAGGTTTGGCCTATACCTGGACAGTGTGTACCATGTCCTAAGAGGCTTGACATACACCTGCACAAGGTGCACTATGTCTCAAGATTTGGCTGACACTCAGGTTAGACACAAACTTCTACATTCTGTGAGCTGGGGATGAGCACACAGGTAGAATGCTGGTCTGTGATGTGCAAAGCCCTGTGTTCAATCCTCAGCAGCACCTACAAAAGACATCCCAATCTCTGTTCTTCACTACTCTAGAAATCCTATTTGCACAGACTTTGCACAACCTTGGCTTTGAATAAGTTCATGCTCATTTCTTCACGCTGCTATGTGTTTTTGTTGGCTTTTAGAATTTTTAATGTGTTTTTGGTTTTATTTTTGTTTTTCAGACAGGGTTTCTCTGTATTGCTTTGGAGCCTGTCCTGGAATTCGCTCTGTAGACCAGGCTGACCTCGAACTCAGAGATCCACCTGCCTCTGCTTCTCGAGTGCAGGGATTAAAGGCATGTGACTAGAAATTTTAATGCTTTTTAAAATTAAAATTTATGCATAAGTTTTAGTGGTGACAAATTCTCTTCAAGGGGATTTGCCTGCTTGTTCCCTTGTCACATTCTGCAGTAGACTTCTTTTGCTAATTGTTCGACAGACTGTTTTCTTTCTCAAATTTCTGCCCTTCCTTCTTCCCCAGAAATGTCCTTTTACAAGTATATCTTAAGGTCCTTCTATAAGAACATCTTCTCTTCATAATCTTTATTTTAAATCTCCTAACCTTATCTTTTAAAATGCCTTCTGGCTTTTAAAAAATGCTTCTGTTGTTGTTTCAGGTGTCGCTGTCTGAACACAGGCAGATGCTTCACTGCTAAGTTACAGCCCCAGTCCAGTGGGTTTCCCTAAGCATTTCTGGTTTTGGTAGAACCTGAAAGCCAGTATCTCATCCTTTAGACTGATGGTGCTTGTTTTTCCCTTGGGGTCTAGACTTCAGCAACAACACAAGGGAAAGGCTAGACACTTATCCCTATCATTAGAATCATCTCAAGAATTATGGGTGTCGGGGTAGTGGTGGCTCACACCTTTAATCTCAGCACTAAGGAAGTAGAGGCAGGTGGATCTCTGTGAGTACGAGGTCAGCCTGGTCTACGAAGCTACACAGAGAAACCCTGTCTTGAAAAACAAAACAACAACAAAAAAACAATTAAGGGTGCATGCATGTGGAAACTAGCCTGGAAGCCTGGAGAGAGAACGGGGAAAACCAGAGTTAGTCTCCTTCTAAGACCCTCTAGAAAGACCTGTAACTGGACCCCTAAAATCTATAACTGGTTCCCATCCATTTTAAGAGGATGGTTTATTTTCCCAATACAAATTAACAAGTAGTTTTTATTTTTTTGCAAAATACCAATTTTATAAATGTAACGTGCCTACCCCTGTCAGCAAGGAAGACGCAACTCCAGGAAGATCTTCTTCATGCAGTTTTAATCAGGATCCTTGAACATGTTCTTCTGACCCACGAGGCCCCAGGGAACCCCTGCACAGGCTTAAATCCCCTTGTGCTAACGAACCCCAGTGAGCTACGTGGACCCTGCAGATAGGCTACTCTAATGCAGAAGCAGACAGGCTGAACAGACTTAACCAAATAAGGGCTTGTTTACACCAGAGAGCGCTCACCCTTGGAGAGGTGGAAGGCGGAAGCCAGTGCCATCTTTAAGGAGGGGCACTTCGCAGCTCTCTACAGTTCCCCTTTTTGTTTTAATAACACAACAGGCAAGGGTAGTGGTCTGGTCTCCAGTAAAGCAGTGGACATTGTAATGACCCTGAATCCTGGTAGTCAGCCAAGTCAGTGCCACACCTGTCCGGTATCTTTTTCCTGGAGGTGGGGCCTCGGACACCAACCCACATGCAACCAGACTTGCCCTTCTTGGAGTTGCTCACTTCCAGAGCTAACTCGGAGTGCAGTGCTAAGCCATACAACCTGAACGTGAAGGATCAATTCTTGTTCATGACTGTGAGCCATGCTTGGGGAGACTGTCCTGCCTCAATGGCTGTAAATACCTGGACAACCATAGCTGCATACTGCTTCTGAGCAAACCTCATCTTGCAAAGGCACCACAGGCCCACAAAGGAGATAAGCAACAAGAGGGCAGCCATGGCTCCCATTCCCACCCACTCTTTCAGATTATCCATGGCAACGGGAACCACGATGACAATCCGGCAGCCAGTCCCGCATCCACACATGTCGTATTTACTGCAACGATGGCCACTAGCAGCTGTACCATTAAGTCATCAAAGTCAGCAGACCAATTTCCTAAAAGATAGCTAGACAACTGTCATGACAAATTAGCAGCACATGTAAAGTTCTCATATTGAACGCTGGTAACACACAAGCCTGGATACTTCATTTCACATCCCAATTGGGCCAGCTGCCACAAGGTATCTATTTGCTCCTGCACCAGATCAATTCTTTGGTTTACAATCATTAAGCCTCCTTTTAGTTGAGCACCAATTATGGACTGGGCATCCAAGGCGGTAGCCACATTCTTGGACAACTCATTTAGCTTAGAGGCTGTCTGCACCGATGTGCTCATAGCCATGACAGCCATGACTGAATCCACAACTGCAAAAGAGATAGCTGCAACTATGGCTGCTGTAATGCCAAAATCTCTCCCGGCAGCCTCTACCAAACAGGCCATAAAATCTGAAAACGGTTCTATGGGGCCTTGCAGTATCTTAGTGAGGTTAGCACTCACCTCTCCCTTATTAGGTAATGACTTCCATGCTTTTATGGCAATCCAATTTACTTGTTCAAAAACTTGTATTGGGTATCCTGTCTGTTGATTTGCAAAGTGTCCCTGTCCAAGTAACATGTCCCTGTCCCATGCTGCATTTCCAGCTGCCAGGTTAGTTGCAGCCTGTTCATACTCAATTAAAAAGGCTTTCCAATCCAGATACTGCCCGGGGCTTAGGCATACTCGAGCCAGCACACTCCAATCACTAGGAGTCATGCTATGCCTATTTAGGGCTTCAACTTGAGCTACAGTAAAAGAAGCTGAAATTCCATATGTTCACACAGACTCAGCCAAAGCCTTGATGACCTTAAAGTCTAAAGGCTCCTCATATCTATTGCCTTGGGCATCCTGGAAAACTGGATAGGCCAGGCTTAGTCATTTCGTACGGCTTTCCAGACCTCAGGGCAAAAGGAACGCCCTGTACCTGGGCTCCACCCTTCCTCCTCTGATAAGGAGAAGGCGCTGAAGGCATTGTTCCAGGAGGGTCCCTCCCCTCCCCACATCGCCATTTTTCCTCTCCTTTCCCCCTCTGCCCCTTAAGGGATTGTTTCTGAACCCTTTCTATGAGGGCTTGCAATTCTTCCTCAGAATCTGTTTCATCCATACCTGACTCTCCTGTGCTCTCAACCTCTTCTGATCTTTCTTCTTGTAACATTTCTAGTGCAGCTTTCCCTTTTTCCATCACCTCTTTACAGTACCTCTGGTCTCGATACAGCTACTCACTAACAGATCCAAACAGGTCGGACTCCGGAATTTAGCGTCCCTTGTTCCCAAGTAAAATCAAGATCCCTGCCTAACTTGTCCCAGCACGCTACCGTGAGGTCTCCCGAAACTGCAAACAAAGGTGCAATGGCATCGCATTCGCTCAGGAATCTTTCTAGTGTGCTTTTCTTTATTTTATGTTTCTTTGACAAAAGTATCTCTTGAAGAGCCAGAAAAATTGGATGAGACTGAGAGATCCTCATTTTGAAAATTTTAATTCAGTTCGTTACAACCTCTTGCTCAATGCCTGAGACTTTATTGCCACTTATTTCCACGGTATTTAACTTAGTCCCAACTTACCTGGGACTTTATTTCTCCTTACCGGAGAACTGATTGCCTGTTTATCAAGGGCCTTAGCTTATTCCAAACCCGGAACTTTATTGCTCCTTACCGGAGGAGACCTTATCGCCTCTTTACCGAGGGCCTTAATTTGGTCCCAACTTACCTTGGGAAATTAACCAGCACTGCCCTGACTGCAAGAAGTTCTGATCTGAAAAATTCCCCCACGGGCCACCATTTGTAACGCGCCTACCCCTGCCAGCAAGGAAGACGCGACTCCAGGAAGATCTTCTTCATGCAGTTTTAATCAGGATCCTTGAACATGTTCTTCTGACTCACGAGGCCCCAGGGAACCCCTGCACAGGCTTAAATCCACCTTGTGCTAACCAATCCCAGTGAGCTACGTGGACCCTGCAGATAGGCTACGCTAATGCAGAAGCAGACAGGCTGAACAGACTTAACCAATTAAGGGCTTGTTTACACCAGAGAGCACTCACCCTCGGGGAGGTGTAAGGCGGAAGCCAGCACCATCCATCTTTAAGGCACGGCACTTCGCAGCTCTCTACATATAAATACCAATGTAAGGTGAAATACCACATGAAAACATATTGCATCTCCAGTCTTTAAAATGTATATTCTATTTTTTATATTGTTAGTTCTTTTCACTTTCCAGTATGTTGGTTCTTTTTAATTTTTATGTTTTTTGTATTTATTTTAAATATGTTAATAATATCTTAAATGTTTATATCTATTATAACAAATCTACTAAACCTACATTAGTGGAGACTGTTTAGATTGCTCAGAGACTTCTATAGCAACTTTATAAATATATCCTTAAAACTAGGAGCTTAGATTTATTCCCAATAATAAAATTAGAAGACCCATGCAAATGGACATTTTATGCTTTTTGGTGCACATTGCCAAATTTTCCTTTAAAGAAAGATTCTATTCAAATAATAATTTTCTATATTCTTATTCCAATGTATACTTAGTTTTGTATGAACAAACTTCTTATTTCTCTCTCTCTCCCTCCCCTCTGTCTTTCTCTCAATGTGTGTTTGTTTTCCATGACAGGGTTTCTCTGTGTTCTCTGTATTGCTTTGGAGCCTGTCCTGGAACTAGCTCTATAGAGCAGGCTGGCCTCGAACTCACAGAGATGTGCCTGCCCCTGCCTCCTGAGTGCTGGGATTAAAGGCATGTGCCACCAATGCCTTGTCCAAAAAACAAACATTTTTATATGACCAGACAAATCCTCTCCTGCTTTTTATACTACTATGATTATGTTTTTAAGGGTACATTAAATTATGTAGAGAGTGCCACACAGTACTTCATGCCACTGCTATCAAAGACCCTGAATGTGTTACATCTATGTAGTACAATGTAGCTCTCAGGACTTTTGTGAGTATTGTGGCTAGCAAGGACCAACCAGCATTTCACACGTTGTCACGGGCAGTTTTGTCAACTTTACAGAATGTAGGATCATGGGGGAGGGGTATGGGGCACAGAGAGACATTATCTAGATCACTTTGGCCCATGACTCTGTCTGTGGAAAGCATCTTAATTGATGTGGAAAGATCCAGCCTGAGAGTGGTCAGAGCCCTGGGCTGTACAAAGCTAGAGAAAACTAGCCAAGCACTAAGCATACATGCATTCATTTTTCTTTGCTCCTGGCTATGGATGCCATACCAAATTCCTGCTGTCTGGACTTCCCTGCTAAGATGGACTGAACCCTAGAATTGTAAGCATTAACTCTTTCTTCCCTAACTTGCTTGCCACAAGAAAACAGCTCAGAAATATCACATCTTAAAAAAAATAGCACATCTTTAAACAGTGAATCCTTATATTCATTTTTGCTACATAGCAAGCATTTCAAATTCTTGTGGGTTTGTAGTAATAAATACTTTTTTTCCATCATAGATCTATGCTGTAATGTTTGAATGGAAAAAATTTCCCATAGGCTTATGAATCCAAACAGTTGTTCTCCAGCTGTGACTGTGCTTGGGAAGGAGATGCCATGTAGAGACCGGGAAGATAGGACATGTCATGCATTCTCTGGTAGATTAGTAGTTATGGGATTATAATTAAGAGGGAGATAGCCAGTAAGAAGCCTGAATTATTGGCCAGCAGATTATGAATTGATACAAGTCTTTATGTGTTTATTTGGGGCTAATAGGACAAGAACCTCCGCCAGCAGAATCCCATGTGCTAATTGCTGATTTCTAGGAGTTTAGATCTGTGCTTGGCAGTAGCCCTATCCAGGGGCTGTTTGCCAAATTAGCCACTCAAGCTCAGAAACACTGAGAGAAGAGATCTTGGATATACTTGGAATCTTCGTGAGTCCAGGTTTGTAGAGTATCCTCAAGATCATTAGAATTTGAGTGGAGAAGCTGAGCCGAAAAGTGCTCCTGAGGACACACTCAGTTTGGAGCCGGGGAGTTTCAAGCATTTAAAAACGCCGTTTTAAAATGTGGTCCATTGGGTCTGAAAAACCCAGTTTCTGGATGATGGCAGTTCTGGATAAAAAACTAAGTGGAAATAGTGGAGCTTATAAGTGAGAAAATCTAGAGATGGCCAGTCTTAGTCTAACTCAGGTTTGTGGTTTAGCCCAAGCAATTGTGTCAGATGTCTAGGAATTTGCTTGGTGAGTTGGAGTTGTATGGGGCTGACCAGATCCTCCATCTCCTTCAATGTGAAGGGAGAAGTGAAATCCCTTATTGTTGCTTGAGCTATATTGTGAGACACTGGTCCAGGTCTAAGGTGTTGGGAGGGACACTGACTATGCCTCCCATTTTAATCATTTCTGAAGTGTCTGCGTGTCTGTAACCTTTCACGTGTTAGAAGAAAACTAGTTCACTTTCCATTCAAAAGACTTGGGATGATACCTGCTGTAGTTGTACAAGTAAGAATGACCTTCATAGGCTTATATATTTAAATATTTGCCCCCCCCCATTGATGAAAGTGTTTGGGAAGGATTAAGAGATGTTGTCTTGTTGAAGGAGATGTGTGACTTGGGTGTGGTTTGAGATTTCAAATGCTCATACCATTCCCAGTTAGTGTTCTCTCTCTCTCTCTCTCTCTCTCTCTCTCTCTCTCTCTCTCTCTCTCTCTCTCTCTCACACACACACACACACACACACACACACACACACACACACTTGTGGATCTGATGTAAGCACTTAGTTAGTGCTCCTGCACCATGCTTGTTTTCAGGTTGCTATGTTTCCAGCCATAAAGGTTATGGACTCTGACCTTCTCAAACTGTAAGCTGAAATAAACTCTTTCTTTGCTTTGGTTACGATCTTTGCAGCAGTAGAAAAGTAACTAAGATACATGGTCACTGTGAGAGGGAAATGTGCCTCAAAAGTTCAAATCTTAAGACTGCCATTTTCTGGAAACCACAGGTAATGTTCTTCCATTAGATGGCTCTGGGTTTTCTTCTCTCTGAGCAACAGTAAACTATACCTGCTTTAAAGCATGGCAGAGTAATTAAATACACTTGTGATGTAAAGTACCAGTCAGCCCTCTTTCAAGACAGTTTAGTACCTCAACTATAAGAACTGTTACTAAAAGTCTTGGGAAAATCAATTTAAATTTAGTGAAAAAGTAAGATATTTATATAGTACTCAACAAAAAAACCAGCATGAGGAAAAAAAAAACATCTTTAGATTTAAGCTGAGTAGAAGTTATAGTCTTATAGAAGTTTTTTTTTTTTTTTTTTTTTTTTTTTTGTAGAAGTTGTAGTCTTATTACTTGGATGCAGTTGTTTCCAGTCATGATTAACATTAGTTTTATATGGACAAACAGTGCATGAAAGGTTTGGCCTTGTTGTGAAGGCAACTGAAGAAATGCAGCTAGCTAAATATGGGATTTGTCATGGACTAATTACCCAACATATTTTTGCACATAAAATATTTACTCTGATAGACAAGAGCTGTTTCTGTGAATCAGATCTGAGCTGTTTCTGAGTCTGCTTTTAATCTAGGAAATGATAATGACTTCATCACATAGGACTTCCCATGTCTGGTTGAAGCCTGGAAGGGATCTTTTGCTGTGCTTTCAATTTTTGCTGAGAGTGCTTGTTAGACTATTGCTGCTGGGACCCTGGTTTTGAAAACACATTAATATTCGTTATTTTTAAACTCTAACTCTATGCCACCTCTAAGAAATGAGTTTCCTGGTAATGGATTTTTCTCATATTCCAGCTTATTGAAAACTACAAACTTGTACATACAAAAAAATAGATCAACTACCATGGTTCTTCTCAAAGCTGGATGGGGTGCTTCTGACCTATAATTCCAACACTCAGAGACTAAGTAAGGAGGGTTTCTTGGAATTCAAAGCCAGCCTGTGCTATGTTATGAGCCCCTGTCTCAGCAGAACAGAGGCTGGCGAGATGGCTCTCCCGCTGTTGCAGAAGATTCTACTTCTGCTCCCAGCACCCTCACTGTGGCTCATAACACGTGTACCTCCAGTTCTGGGGAACCTGCCTCTTCTGGCCCTAGAGGGAACCAGATATCCAAGTAGTGCATAGTCATACATGCAGGCAAAACCCACATACACATAAAATAAGAATGAAGAAATCTTTAAATAAAAAGCAAAACAAGGTTTCTTTCAAAAAATGCTTTGAATCAGGAAGTGAATACTGTGATGGTCATGTGTTAAACATTTATGAAGGAAAAGAATCAGCAAACTAACTGGACACTTTATGAAAATCATTATTTCAGTTGATTTCCTTTTTAATTTGCTTAGTTAATTCATTTAAGGCGACCAAAGTATGGCTAGAGTCTAGCACTCAAATATGTCCAACTTCGGTTTCTTTCCCTAGGTCTCAGTAGCATTTAGAGACTCTGCTGTAGGCAGGTGCTCTTTCCAATGAGGAGGTGGGATGAGCCTTTTAGTATTTTCTATAGTTCTGAATTCTAGCATGTTTCCACGTGTCCTCAGGGGAAGTAACACCTGTGTGCTTTCAGCGAAGACTGAGGTGAGTCTGGGGGTATGGTGCTGAGGTTCTCATTTCCAATTGGCTCCTAAGTGACAGCCAGTCTATTTGACTGCTTGCATTTGAGTGGTTGTTTTACACATTTGTGAGCTTCGTGAAGTCCAGGTGGACATTTCATTACTCTGCCTCTATGCTGTCTTCTCCCAAAATAAAAATTATTTGAGCCTTATTTAGAACTTAGGGTTTATTTAAAGAGTCTTTGATATAATTTACACTAAATGTTTAACAGTTAACAACAATGTGATGCCCAGTAGTAGAAATTAGGATGCATTTTATTTGATGAAAATAATATCTTGAACATTGAAAAAGAGGGGAAGTCATATTAGCACCTGTTACTATTACTCAAGAGTCATTTGAGTCCAACTTGATGCCAACTCGCCCACAGCTGGCTTATCTCTGTAACTCACATTCTGGCCTCCACTTTCAAGTGTACTGGGGACAATTGGTGACCGATATTTTATATTATACATTTTATGTCTATGCGTGTTTTGTCTGCATGTATGTCCATGTATTATATGCACTGCCTGGAAGAAGCCAGAAGAAGGTGTTGGGTCCTTTGGAACTGAGATTCCTAAGGGTTGCTTGTGAGCTGCTATGTGGGTTCTGGGAATTGAACCATGGTCCTCTGGAAAAGAAGCCAGTGCTCTTAACTACTAAGCAATCTCTCTAGCTACTTATGTGCTCATTTTTAATTCTCATGATAATCTTTATATATAAGTACCATTGCATGAATTTCAGGTGGGTTGATAGGTCATACTTGATAAGTGAAGTCTGTATTCAAACCTGTCTTTGAGTTGCTTAGAAATCCCTAAGTGCTCAACTACATGTTATATATTCAAATGTTGCTTATGTTTATTTTGTTAAAGTATTTGTTTGTTTGTTTTATCAGAGGGATTAGAGGTGTAGTACACTGGTGAGACTGCATAAGAGGATATGAATGGCCCAACATTCAATTTACACACACACACACACACACACACACACACACACACACACACGCACACACCACACACCCCTGAAATAATGTATTTGTTCAAGCTACACACACACACACACACACACACACACACACACTGTACCTGGAATGTATTCAGTTTAGGACAATACAAGGAATGAGAAAACTTTATTAAACTTCCACAAAGTTATGTCATTAGAAAAGAAATACATAAACGGGAATGTGCTGTACAGAGCAGAGTCACTAGGCTGCCCTGTCCAGGGTGACTTGTCTCAAAGACTTCCTTCTGTGTGGAAATGGAGGGGCAGCTAGGTCACCATGAGGTCCAGGACGAGTATGCAGACATTCCAAGGCAGCATAGAGGTTTAGGAAGGAGATTAGGGAATATTGAATTTTATTTCACTTTCCTTCCTGTTTCTTTCAAACCAACTGTCAAGATGACATGACACATGCATGTTATCTTTTCTTCCTTTATCTTTGTAGAAGACTAGTTGAAACAAACACATTTGAGCTTTGTCAATGGCAACCTCAGGGGCTGTCTGCCCATTAGAAAGCCCTCCCTTTATCCCATTACCTATGTCTTCGGGAGTACAGAAGAACCATGTGGCTGGAAATAATGAGAGCCACAGAATTATGCATTAGAACTTTCCCAAAACAAATACTTTGCCGAAAACTTTCCCATTTTACTGCTAAGAACGTTGTTCTCCATAGCCACGGGAATTCACACAATATTTCTAAACCAAAGTGTCTTAGTGGAAAGCAGTCATAGGGAATCAGGCAGTTTTATGTTCAGAAAATGGCTTTGGACTGCATGTGAAATATTGTGAGTTTAATAGACATTTTGTCTAATATTTCTATTATAAATAACTTTATAGTAAAAATTCAGTTCTTTGTGAAGAATATAGGAGGTGTCTTGTGTATTGAATTAGTTCTGTCTGTTATTTAAAATGAACAGAGAGCTTTTTGGTCTTACAGAGTGAGTTTGGATATGAAACTTAAGGTTAAAAGTTAAATAATTTAAAATTCAATAAATTAATGCATAAAGTATAGATATTTATAACAAAAATTCTAATTAAATGTGTAGTATCAAGGTAGAGGCTCTATTGTATATGTTATTTCTGTATATTTCTTTCTTTTCTTTTTTTATATATGAAGCTGTTGGCCAGTTACTAGTGTTTCTTATTGGCTAGCTCTGTCTTAAATATTAACCCATTTCTATCAATCTAAGTATTTTTGTGTGGTCTTATCTTACCAGATAAAGGGCCCAGACCTCTGTTCTCTCTCTGTTTTACATGTTTTACCTCTTCCTGAAACCACCTTGTCTCCTAGTCCCGCCTATCTTTTTTTTCTATTGGCCAACAGTGCTTTATTCATTAACCAATAAGAGAAACATTTACAGAATGACATCTTTCATCATCTCCTCTTTTTTGTCTAGATAAAAAGAAGGGGTTTAACTTTAACATAGTAAAATATATAACAAAACAGTTATCAAATAAGAACCACAGTTAACAATATTTAGTCCATTAACATTTAGCAAGATTTAAAGAAAATATTCCACCATCTATCCTATCTTTGTAAGTCTAAAGTCTTATATGTAACTTATTTTTAATCCTAGCTAAGGAAAACTATAACCTTAATTATCTGTCTTCAACTCCATCAAAGACCACAGAAGGATAATTTATAAACTCTAGAAATGACACAGACAACTCCCCTGGTCAGTCACCCGAAGTTCTTCTGTAATGTTCCATCTTCAGCCTATATGCCATAGTATGTCTAGCAGACTCCTCAGCAAGGCAGGAAACTTTAAATTGTCCACCTGTATTGGCAGTTTGTCAGTCACTTTTCTGTGTCCTGCAGACTCTTCCATGAAGCAGGGATCCTGTAGCAATGTCCATCTTGTATCAGCAGTCATTTTCCTGTGGGTCCTGCATGTCCAGTTTATACAGCATAAAGTCAAACAGTCCGGACAAGAGCAGTATCTTGCACAAATGCTAGTCTTGCCATATTGAAAGCAAACTCCATAACGTGTTTCTTCGATGTCCATCTTCCTTTCTGATGAAGGTGGTGTTGGCAGGAGCAGTTATGTCTCACTGTAAAGAAAAACCCTAAACCATTTTAAATACCATATTCTGTAGGTCTTTGAAAGGTTTGATGAATGCCCATTTATCTCAAATACATCTCTGTATATCTAGAAATTCTAAGTTTTGACTATTAAATATATGTTTTGACTATTATAGGTAAAACCTAACTAAATTTTTGACTATTGTAAGTAACTATCTAAAATCTGTACTAAATTACACATTACATTTTAAAATGAGCTATATAAACACAATACCTAAACAAGAGGAGAAATATACATATCACAAGACACAGAAATTCTGGCTGTAGTGGTCTAAAGGGCTGCCTTGTCCCAGCTGCTTTGAATGTTGGATCACCTGGGATGCTGTTTCAGGAGGTCATGCTTAATCAAACCATGTAAGTCTGGAAGGAATCCACAGCTTTTCATTTTCTGTAGAAACAAAAATAGAAATCCTTTTCCCCAGTACCTGTCCTTAGACTTAAATTTCGAAGTCAAACATTTTTAAAATATATAAATTGGATTAATCCAGCAGCATTTGTTTTAACAGTTGTTGCTATTTCCTCAGCAGTCAAACAATTTAAAGACAATACAATAACATACAATATCCAGACTCTTGTTGTGGTTTCCATCTTTACATGGCTTCATTTCTTTTTTTTTTTTTTTTTGAGACAGGGTTTCTCTGTGTAACTTTGACTGCCCTGGAATTTATTCTGTACACCGGGTTCACTTTGAAATCACAGAGATCTGAGTGCTGGAATTAAAGATGTGTGCCATCAATGCCCTAGTTACTCTCTTTCTATTTTTTTTTAAATCAGCTGCTCATACACACCATTTAATTGTTAGCAGTGCTTCTTAAAAGCCAGGAAGGCTTTTTGCCACTTCTGATGAGTCAGAAAACCTCTCTTAAAGAAGCTGCTCAAATTTCTGTTTCTCTCTTCCAAAACAGAGCCCAAAAGAGAAAAATGCTGTTATTAAGAAGCCTTGCTTGTCTCTGTTCTTTTGTTTCTAAAACCTTTTTTAAAGCTTTTGATAAGTTTTAATTGAAAGTTCTTAGTAGCCACATTGGAGGCCGTTTTGTTATGAACAGGTTTTCCCGCTAGCCTGGTCCCATAGCCAAGCCAGCCCCAAATAACACACAGAGACACTGTATTAGATATGAAGCTGTTGGCCTGTTACTAGCATTTCTTATTGGCTAGCTCTGTCTTAAATATTAACCCATTTCTATCAATCTAAGTATTTCCATGTCGCCTTATCTTACCAGAGAGAGGATCAGGACTTCTGTTCTCTCTCCATCCTACATGTTGAATCCTATTTCTGTATATTTCTAAATTACTTAAACATTTGATGTATTTGAAATGAGCAAAACATAGAAGATCTTGCCTTTTTTTTTTTTTTTTTGCTTGCTTTAAACAGGGTCTTACTGTTTCTCTGGGTGTGCTGAATCTCACAGAGATCTGCCTGCCTCTGCTTCCTTAGTGCTGAGATTAAACGTATGCCACCAAGCCCAGCTTGATTTATTTATACTTTGAAGTTAAAACTGAGTAAATTGCTTTTGCCAGTATGTTTCACAGCTGAGTAAAGATAAGAAAAACTGCTGTTGGGGGAACTATTGGAACCAGAAAAAGGGCTCAGCATGTTTGCTGCACAAGCCTGAAGAGCAGGTGTCATTTCTTGGCTTCCATGGTGGAAGAAGAAAATGGGCTTCCCAAAATTGCCCTCTCACCTCTGCATGTCTGTTGTGTGTTGTGGTATGTAACACACACACACAAACACAGAGAGAGAGAGGGGGGGGGGAGAAGAAACATCCACCCGTAGGGTAAATTTCTTCTTTACACCCTCAGTGTGGTACATGATCATCTTCTTGCCAATTGCATGATAGCTATGTGGTAAACCTCACAGATACTGAGTTTACCCATGTATTGGTTGCCAGTGTTTTATCACTAGTCAAAATGTTTTGGCATTTTGACTTGCATTTCTTCAAATTAATTAACTGACCTTCAACTCCAGCATAACTATTTTTGAAATCCTCTGCTTTTTTTTGTTTTTTTTTTTTGTTTTTTTTTGTTTGTTTTCAGAAACTGTGCTTCATTTTACTATAGGGCACAGCTATTAAGAGGGACAATCACTAAAGCTATGGACTGCTGAGGACAATCCTGTTAAGTGTTTGGTGGCTGCAGATGGACTTGGGTCTGCTGTACCTTTGCCAAGCCCAAAGCTGTCAGCACCCATCTTCCCCATGGTCACACCAGAATACAGAAAGATGATGATGTAAGGACATTAGAAGGCTGAAAATTACATAAATGCTTAATGTTTACAAGTGTCAGATTTTACAATAATTGGTGGAAAAAAAGAAGAAAATTTTAGAATTAGTCTGTACCAGTCATTCTTAAAATGTGGTTCCTGGGCTGTCAGCAGCAGCATTGCCCAAGAACCAAGAACTTGTGGGGAAGGGAGCTTTCCTGCCTCCCCAGAGCTCTTAGATTGAGTACCACAGACTGTTCTTTGGTGACTTGTCAAGTTATTCCAGTGCCCATCCAGTGATGAGAAGCCCTGGGGGTGGGGGTGGGATGAGTATGATGGTGTAGCCTTAGTACAGCTTGATAATTGACATTTGTATCAATTGTGACTCATATTCTAAGAAATAACAAGATGGGGTCATGAGGGCAGTCTTCAAGTCATCCAGTAGAGGGGTGTACTTCATTGCAACCCCCACATCAAAATTTAATTTTGTCCTAAAATCTAAGTTTTTCAAAGTGGAGATTTGAAAGAAAGGAGACTTTAAGGAAAAACGTCAGAGTTCTTGTCAATTCTTTTATATATCAAATGGTATATAGGATTTTTTCCTTTTGTTTCATAGCATCTTTTAAGCCCTCAACAAGTCCACAATGTAAAATAAATCACTAGAACACTTCAGTGATCCCACGGCAATAGCATTGCATGTGAAATATATTTCAAAAAAAAATTTTTTTTTCATTCTTCTAGTTTAGCCTCTCTTGACAGCAGTGAGTGCAAGGTTGCAAATAAATGGTAAGTTGAAGTGATAGTATACCCATTTCAGATTCGATCTTCTGGATGGGGAGCTTTTATCCGAAATTTATGTAAGATGAAATGATAACTCTCAGGTTATGAAGATGAAATTCAAGAGAATCTCCCAAAAGTTTTCTGGAGAGAATCCTGAAAAGGCCTACATGAAATTCACAAGACACTGTCAAGACTCATTATAGAAGAGAGACTGGGTAAGATCAGAAAAATTGCTCATCCTTGAAGAGCTTGGGACTGAAGTTCCCAAGGGACTGAAGTTCAGAAGTTCAGGTCTCATCATCCAGATCAGGTAGCTCACAACTGCCTGTTAGTCTATCTACACACACACACACACACACACACACACACACACACACACACACACACGCACACAACCTATATAGGCATGCACACATGTACACACACAGATATATACATGCACACACTACCACATGCACACAAAAGAAAAACAAATCTTTTAAAAGAGGAAAATGTATTTAAATCACAAAATACAATTGTATTTAGAAGAAGCAAGACAGGGCTGGAGAGATGATGTCTCAGAGGTTAAGAGCACTAACTGTTCTTCCAGAGGTCCTGAGGTCCCAGTAACCATATGGTGGCTCACAATTATCTTTAATGAGAGCTGGTGCCCTCTTCTGGCCTGCAGGCATACATGCAGGTAGAATACTTATACTAAATCAATAAAATCCCAGCACTCAGGAGGCAGAGACAGGCGGATCTCTGTGAGTTCGAGCCCAGCCTGGTCTACAGAGTGAGTGTCAGGAAGGCTCCAAAACAATAGAGAAACCCTGTCTCAAAACAAAACAAAACAAATTAAAAAGAAGCAATATATATAAAGACAATGTTTGAAATGTTGCTTTGATTGCTTTGCATTCTATTTTTTTTGTCTCACTATTTAGACAATGCTACTCTTATTATTGCTTTGTATAAAACCCTTCTAGTTTGGAAGGGTTCAGATGCTTCTTCCAGGAACTTGAGTTTAACCCATAGTTACATGTTACCAGTTAATAAAAAAACAGCATCCTCTTCGCTTAGGTCCGGTCTGAACTTCATACCATCACTCCATGCTGGTTATTGTGTCAGCTTCACAAGAGCTAGGATCACCTGAGAAGCAAAACCCTCAATTAAGAAAATCATTTCACCACATTGGGCTGTAGGCAAGTGTGTGGGAATTACTTTTTGATTAATTTTTTATCTGAGAGGACCCTATCCACTGTAGGCAGTGTCATTCATAGCAGGTGGCTCTGAGCGGTCTAAGAAAGGTGGCTGCATGTGAGCCCAGCATTGAGGTAGTAAGTCATTTTACATGCCTTTGGTTAGTGTGACTTTTAACCCTCAGTTTGTAAGACACTTCCTAGATTCCTTCATCCATTAGGAGGACAAGGATCACAAGCTTTCAAGGCTGTTTTTGTGTCCGTCAAGAGGTAATTTCCTCTGAATACTTCAGATTCAATTGTTTTTAAGTTAATGTACACCATGTTGATAAGAACCAGACTGGTTATTTAAAGCACTGATATTCATCTCTCCTCTGACCAATTGAATTCCTGTAGGATATCTTTTGCTCTTCTGAAAGTACAAAAGTATGTACTTCTATCAAAAAAATTAAAAGTCAAATTACATGTTTGAAATTAAATATATCTTCACATCAAATAAGTAAGAAGCATTAATCTTGCTTATTGATGCTAGTAGAAAGTCAGAGAGAATGCTGTTTTTCAAAATTGTTAAGATGCATTTGTAAAGCACTGGAACACATTTGATTTATTATTTTTATTTTGTTTCTGCATGAAATGATGAATTTCATGGTACAAATAAGATTCTGGAGAAATTTGAAGGGTTCTATTTTCTTTTCATGCCTGCTCTATACCAAAACCCTGAAAACAGTGTTTCCTGATGGGTTCAGATTTCACACAGAGGGGAAAAAAATGCAGTTTGATTTAAAGTTCCATTGTTCAGGTGCTACTGGGACTAAATCAAAATGAAGAGGAAGAATGTAAGACTGTGGAAAAAGAATGACGTTTTGATAATAAATTTGAGGCCTAGAAGGTGGAAGAAATTGTAAGAAAATATATCACAATCCATAATATTAAACACATTATGAGAAAACATAAATTGCATATATTCTCAGTCACCACTGTTAATGATAAGTTCATATAAAATAAATCTCACAGTAGAATAGTTTGATGAGGATGTCCTTCTGAATATGTTTCTCTTAATGGTTGATGAATAAAGCACTGCTGTGTCAATGACCAATGAGACAGGAAGATAGGCAGGACTAGGAGAGGAGGAGAAATCTGGGAAAGGTAGGCAGAGGAGCCTGCCAAAACAGTCACAATGTAGCAGGCAAATGAGTTGCAGGTCTGGCATTCTCCGGTAAGCCAAGATCACTTAGAAATACATACATTAGTAGTTATGGGTTAATAATTAAGACAGAGCTAGCCAATAAGAAGCCCTAGTCATTGGTCAGCAATTTCATCATTAACATAGTATCTGTGTGTTCATTTGGGGCTGATGCAACTGTGGGACCAGGCTGGTGGGAAGAATCATCCACAACAACAGCCCTACCCTTGAACCATCTGAAATCACGGTGGTTTAATGGAGAACTGGGTACAGCCAAAATCTAGCCAAGTTTATTAAATACCCAACATACTCTGAATTTTACTCCAGACACGGCTTCTATTTCTGTATCTCTTTTTCTGGTAAGTTCTTATCATCCTGGGCTTTTAGAAAATTTCAGTCCAATTATCTAAGAATGATGACATTCTTGAATCCTGTATAGTTCTCAGTTCACAGGTCAGAAACTGCATGCAGCATTTGACCCCACTGAACTCATCCTGTTTTGATAATGTTTAACAACTCTTCTCCCATCCCATCTCCGCTTCTTTGCTGTTGCCTTGCCTCCTTAACTTTGGACTGTCCCTGCTCTCCCCATCACCTCCTTTTCTGCTTTTTCTTGTGACAGACTATACAAGCAGACATACACCAACAAGCTGTTCACAGTTTGTACAATGTAGTTATAGTCTGGGGTGTGGTGAGTTATGGCTAGCCTCCTGCTTTTGTGAATGAAGTTTTATGGGAATATAACCATACTTGTTCATTGACTTGTTGTGGGTGGCTGCTTAGGAGCTATGATGTCCTCAGTGGGTTGATTCACCAGCGGCTGTGCTGCCAGCAAAGTCAAAGCTACCAATATGTGCTTTACAGAAAAAAAAATCTGGTTGCTTGTATATAGAAGAAGAAACAAGAAAGTCATGACTAATAAGTCTAAACAGCAGTTCAGTTGGATGGGTTGGTAAACAATAACTTCTTCGCACAGGGAAACAGGACTCCATGATAGTAACCATAGCCCTCTATTATTCATAGGTGAGAAAATGAGCACACACCCAGGAATACCTGTTTTTACTAAATAAATTGGTTTGGTTAAGTTCAATGTTCAAATGCTCAAGTGATTTTTCCTGACACAGAATCTGCACCACACAGGCCAGTTCCCCCATAAATAGAGTTTTGGTTATCACGGCAATTTTATCCCTGCAAATGATTCTGCTGGATGGAATGATCAAAGCGTTCATACATGATAGGCTAACATCCCTACATTTGCTGGTCTGATTCCCTCAGCAGATGGCTACAGCTTTACTTAGTTAGCTTGAGACCTTCATCAAAAAAGTTCTTTCTTATAATTTATAATAATTTCAGAAAGACAAATATTAAAATATTTATGTTCTTATCTCAGTGAGATAAGTGAATAGTTCTTAGTATTAGAAAATAGCTCTCAGTATTAGAAAATGGTCATGGACATTTTGTGATTACCTATAATTTAAATTAAAAGTTTATTGCATTGTTTTATTTATAGCTTTGCATACAATACAGGTCAAGATGTGCCAGAATATAATTTTCAGAAGAGCCAGTGTGGTATTTGTCTTGAGTTCAGTATTAATCTTTTGCTAGCAACATCAGGGTAGAAATGCATCCTGTTAAAGATACATATCTGTGTCTCTCTTTTATATTTTTTTGAAAGCAATGAACCTCAATTCTGTCACAAACTGATGGATAAAATAACTTATGCTTTGGAATTAGTGTGTTCATAAAACCCTTTAAATGACTGCCCCAGAGCTTCTATAATTATGTAATTCTTTATGGTTGCTGCTATTTCCATGTTAATAGCTTTGGAAAGAAGGTCACATTTCACATTACCTTAGGGACACCTATGCAATCAGAAGACTTTTTCAACAATCTAAAATTGAAAAAAAAATATTATTTTCTGAATTGGAATTTAGTTATCCAAACCATACCTTAATGCACAAGAATCTGTGTTCATGAGCTGACAGATTATGCAAATTGGAACACACAGTGCTACCTGCATCCTTGATCAAAGGCATCCATCTATGCTGGCCGCAAGAAAAACTAAAAAGTTTTTTATATCCAGACGTTTGATCATAATTCTGTTTTCCTACAACATTTTTTTGGTGTGTCTTTAACAGGGCAGGAAGACAATCAAGCTTTGGGAATTAGTTAACCATGCAAAAAAAAAAAAAAAAAAAAAAAAAAAGAAAAAAAGCTGCTATAACAGTAGCGACCACCTTTCCTGGAGCTACTCAGCAAAAAGTTTCAAACTTACTTCAAAAAGTTTCAAACTTACTTCCCCAAAATCCACAAAATAACATGCCCATATAAATGACAACAAAAGACTCCACTGATCCAAACAATGATATTAATTGAAATGAACATCCTTTAAAGGATCTGTTAGTCCTCAGGAATGGAAGCATTTCAAAGACAGCACTCTAAACATGGTACACACAGATGGACGCTAAGAGCCAAGCAGACTTTAGTGATACTTCCTTTCGATGGATTCTTTCCCCAGGAGCTTGCAGTGATTTGCTTCACTGTATGCACTCATGTAAAACAGCAAGCCTTGAGTCTGTATTGGAAGAGCAATAGGGAAAACAGAATGCCTCATTTGTACCCTGCTATTCAAACCAGATTGCATAAAATATTGGATCGGCGTCTGCTTGAGTTTTGACTGGATAATTCAAAGAAATTAATTGATCCTAGGGATCCCCATCCAGTCTCTATTAAGGACACTTAGTGTAACAGTTGAGGCAAGCACTGAGAGGCATGGCTATAAAGTGAACCAAAGGGGATCAAGAGACATAGTAACTAGCCTTATTTAGGTGGGAGTGCTATTTCTTTCACATGAAAAAAAAAACAAAACGTAATCCAAACCTAATATAAGCAAATAGTCTAGACTGTACTAGACTAAACTTCTGAAATCAGAAAATACATTCGTGAATGCCTGTGTTTTTATTTTAATGGTACAATTTACAAAAGAGAAAAACATACGTAAATACATCTATCAAAATAATTGAATGTTGTTATGAATTAAATTTATGGTATATTTTCCCAATTTTTAACTTCTATATTTATGTCATAGCCTAATGCGGGATGTCCTTCTTATGCTATGCATATGCATTGCTTTTATTGGTTGAGGAATATATATATAAAGCTGTTTCAGCCAATGGCCAGGAGAAATATAACTAGTTGGGAAATCCATACAAAGATGCAGAGAGAAGGAAGCCAGAATCCAGGAGACATCATGTGGCCTCTAGAAGAACAAGCCACAAGCCTCATGGCAAAATATAGAATATTAGGAATGGGTTAATTTATAGGTAGAGCTAGCCATTAAGGAGCCTGAGCCATTGGTCAAACAATTATAATTTAGTATTAGCTTTGGTGTGATTGTTTCAAAAATGGCCATGGGTATTGGGCGGGTGGGAGAAAAACTGGTGCAGTGAGAATGGGCAAAACAGAGAAAAAATATTCAATTAAAATAACTATCTTCACACAATAGCCAAAACAAAACAGGACCAATAACCATTACAAATAGCCTTTTATTTTTTCAAACGATGTGAACGAATGGTTTTGTATTTTTCTTTTCTTATTTCCAACACTTTTATTTATGATAATGTGGCAATATTATAAAATTAAGTCATGACAAGTAGTGCCACCTCACTCTGTAATAGGGTATTACTGGCACCCATGAACGTTCTCTTCTCGGTCTTTTGAATCTGAAGGTCTGTGGTAAAGATATCAGATAGAGAATTCAAGGATAAATAAGTGCTTCATAGCTTTGTTTTTGTTTTTGAACAGTGAGAGTTTCAATAAAGGGAGACCCTGGAATGTCATCGTCCAGAGAAAACTAGACCCTGTCCCCCAGTACATCAACCTGCTAAATATCTAAAAGTGCAAAACACACTTTATTTTATAAATAATTCATTGATTGATAAGATTCATAGTGAGGCTCTTTTCTTGTCCATGACCCCAGGGCTCAGTTTGTGCATGCTCTATGGTTATTTCTCAATAAATTTCAATTTCCCTTTATTTTCTCCATGTGGCCAGAATGGCTCATTCCTATATCTTTAGCTATTTGATTCTCTCTTCTTTGGTTTAAGCTCCATTCTATTGCTTTGTTATTGTTTTCTCTGAGGTGAAATTTCTCTCATAAAAGCATTTGTTTATTAAATATCTGAAGTTACCACCTCTCAGCCTCTTTTATGTATCAGGAGAGTTTAAGCACAAGGAGATCACAATGGTTCATGATGTCCCTGCCTGCTCTGTGGGCTCTGAAGGTTAGTTTTGGAAATGGAAAATGGAAGACAGAAATAACTCTCAATCATGCCGATCAAAGCAAATGTGGGATCGAGTGTGAGCTGCTAATAACCATAGCACATCTACAAACATGCTCCAACAGTCTGCCTGGAAGGCACTGGTTTTTGACAAAGATACCAAAATACCCATGAGATAAGAGACAAGGTGTTGGGGAAACTGGGTATTCATATGTGGAATTATGAAACTGGATCCTTATCTTGTAGCTACTATAAAAAAATTCAACTCTAAATGGATCAATGTTACTGAAAACTCTGAAACTTCTAGAAGAAAGAGTAGCTATGTATCAGGATGTAGGCTCAGGTGAGGACTTCCTCAGAAGGACTCTGGATGTGTAAGAAATATGGCCTATAATTGACAGCTGGGACACCATGAATTAAAAGCCTCTATAGTGAGCGCAACCTTTAACAGACTGAAGAGGCAGCCTATAAAGTTAGAGCACGCTCACTGTACATCTCACGGGGGGCATTGCTGTCTAGAATATGCAAAAACTAAACATCAAGAAAACATCCTCCAGGCTGGTGAGATGGCTCTAGAGGGAAAGTGGATGATAATGGATTCTTGATGGCTGCTAGGGAGGAGAGTCACTTTTCTTTAGGAGTGTGGCCTCTGAAAGACTGTCCGTGTCTAAGTGGATGACCCCATGTGTGAGTGGATGTTCTTCTGTCCTTCCCTGTCCAGTGGCTGCTTCTAAATAATCATTCAGATGCTTAATATTAATTACAAGCTGCTTGGCCTGTAGTTCAGGCTTAGTACTAACTAGCTCTTACATTTAAATCAAACCATTTCTGTTAATCTATATATTGTCATGTGACTCATGGCTTTACCTGTGCTCTGGTGGCTGGCTGGTCTCTGCCACGACTCCATTCTTTTTTTTTTTTTCCCCTTGTAATCAGTTTGATTTTCTTGTCCATAGGCCAAAGCAGCTTTTACAATCAACCAATGAGAACAATATATATTCACAACATACAGAAAGATCATCCCCATGTGCACATGAATATCAGTAATGGGACTCAGTGGGGCATAGAATAAATAAATAAGGAGGACATGAAGTAGGTAGGGTCCTGGGGGAAGTTAGAAATGGGTAGAGAGGAGTGAATATGATTAAGGCACATCACATACGTGCATGGAATTTTCAAAGAATAAATTAAATAAAATGTCAGTGTGGGGCACAATAAAGAAATGCCGTAGAGAATGGAAGTACAAGTTTTCTGTGACACAGGCTTTTCCAAGTAATTCTCCTTCTCATTCAAACCAATAAACTGTTTTAGGTGCATCACCAAGGGTACACTGAAATAAAAGTATGTAGCTTTTAATTACAGGTGTTGGATTATTTTTTTCTGTGGTACTGGAGATGAAACCCAGATTTTGAATCCTCAATATTAAAATAAAATCCCCTGTAAATGCTGCAGAACAATTAGTTTTTGTTACTTGCAAGCCAATGTGCTAGCAAAGGTGTGGTTCGCAGCAGGTAAATTCCCTCGGGTTCCCAAATTAACTTCAATATCTCGGTTCTTTCCTTCCAGAAATTCTTTCTTCGAATTATTCACATAGGCTAGCTTGCAAAAGCAGGTGGACATATAGAGCTGGATGAATTCTGTAAGTGAAACCAGGAAGTCAGACCAGACTGCTTTTCTAGCTACACCGTTAGAGAAAGCTCCAATGCAGCCATTCCTACAGGGCTGCTTAACTGTTTCTGCGAGGGACTGGAGCTCATAGCTGAGGGAGGACTCAGGTTGTGCTGGCCTCTCAGAGTGGCCATACATCTTGGGCAAGCAGGCCCAACTGGAAGCTCTCAACAGTGTCCCCACAGCTAGACAGGCAGGCAACAGACCATTGCATGTGGATTGAAACAGACTCCTGTTCTTTTTGATGTCCTTTATTTAGCTTGAACACCCTGCCAGATACCCTCAGTAGGTAAAGTAACAGCAAAAGGTTTCAGTATCCTGAAGTATGCCTGGGTTCTAAAAGAGAAGATGTTCACATCTGCCTTCCTCCTCTGTTTCTGTAACATGTCTTGGACTTTTTACAAAAAGCCCCCAATAGTCCTGATTTCTATTTCTAAATGAACATTATTATTAAAATATGATTTCAATTTTCTAAGTACTCAGCTTAGGACTTTGAGATGTTCATGTGGTTTATAGACATGATTTGCATATTTGGGTGCTATTGGCTGAAGGTAAAATAAGAGATCATATTATTGATTAGAAATTAAATGACATATACCCACAGGAGAAAGTCACTTGCGTCACTGTGGCTGAATCAACTCTCTAATCTGCAGTGTCATATAACTAAAATAGAAAAGAACAATAATTCAAATTACATCTGTTTTTCTTTTTAAAGACTTTTATTATTTTAAGTATGTGTACAAATGTGTACATGAGTGCAGGTGCCCATAGCGGCCAGAGAGGTTGGCTCTTTCAGGAGTTATAGACACTTGTGAACTACTGGATGTGGGTGCTGGGAATGGGACTCAGATCTTCTGGAGGAGCTGTGCGTGCTCCTAACCATTGAGCTGGTGTTTACCTTATCACCAAGCTGGTCTTTACATTACCACCACGCTGGTGAAGTGAATGGAGCTGGAGGGTCCTTCTCCATTGGAAAGCATTACCGGATGCTTTTGAAGATGACAGAGGCTGTTGCACTGCTCCCATCTAGTGGACAACTAACGCATCAGTCAAAGCCTTGGGTCTTCAACAGATTCTCCAAGTTATCAGAGCATTGCTACAGGCATGTGGGCTTACTATTTTCAATATAGAATAATATTTTCCTTGAATATGTACAACATAATATAAATAGATATTTTGTTTTATGATTTTAAATATGCCTTCACATTATAACCTAAATACAGAGCAGTCCATTTAAAAATGAACTTTGGCATTATACTTTTCAACATTAGCATATATGCTCTAATTCTGGGAACTCTCAATGTGTGTTTGGTATATTGGTCAGAGAATGACTTTCATGCCTCTCATGGCCCAACTGCTCCAGCCAAGATCTCTTGTCTGGTTTTCTACCTGCTTTCCACTGCCTGGTGTTCAGAAAGTCTTGGACTACATTCACAGCGGTGTCTTCCATGCATTCGGATTGTTCTTTGAACAATGTGCTGAGTACTGTACATGGCTTCCAAGTCTTACCTAATATGGTCCCCATCACCGTCCCCAAGTGTAATAAGCCCATTTTCCATCAGCTAGCTAAGATCCACCCTCCTTGGCTTTCTTCTTACACCTTCTTACTAATAACAGGCCTGGAAAAGATCTGTCATTACTCATTGCTCAGGTTATAGCATTTCATGAGAACCTTCTCTCCACATCAGAAACACTTCTTATGTATTCATTTTGTATAGCCTACTCCTCATTTGGTTATGCAAAATAAATAGATACCAATTAACTATTTACTGATTTATTTAATGTCTGTTTTAGCTAATGTCTTATATACCTAATGAGATATGAAGTGTATTCTTTCAATTTTTTTCTTACCATGTTGTAGACAGCTCATTATATAGCTTGAACGAGCAGAGATAAAAGCTTAAACCAAGATGGAGTATTTATATTTATAGTGTGCTGTTAAATCTACCATTTTCCACTGTGTTTTTCTTACACACGAGCCTCCCATTATAACCAGTGCACTCTGCCAGTGCCCATCAGTTCCCCAGGACTAGCTTCTGAATGGCTAAACACTTCATCACTTGAACATGACTTGCTTATTATTTGTTCGTGGTGCCCACCTCCCCACAAAGCAGGCTATCTATCTGTCATGTTTTGCAGTTTTAATGACTTCCTTGTGATTGGGTTTTAAAGATCCACATAGTTTAATAGACCTAAAAGCTCAAAAGAAAGATTAAGGTCTGAAAAAGCCTCCAGCTCAACAAATTAAACATGCAGATAAGACGGGGACCAACGAAGTCAGGGTCCCAGCATTCTCTACATGCAGATGTTCCTGGATGTAGCTGGCAATGTACTTGACTGTGCACATCATCAACTTAAGATTAAACAGATCCGGAATGCAGGAAGCATAAAGTCATATTGGCCATTATGCCAGAGTTCAAAGGTTAAGGAATATGACCTTTGTAAATCCAGTCTTCAGGGCCCCAGAGGCAGGGTCTGAAGTGAGTAAAAAGCAGGAGACGGGGGTGCCTTTAAAATTAAGAGGTTTTTTTAAAGCCTCCAGCTTCCCTTTGTAATAATGTATGTTTTATTCTGCAAAATATGTGGTTAGTCAACAGGAAAAGAAATCATTCAGGGTTGTTTAAAAAAAAAAATGAGTCCAATTTTACCTCTAGATCTAGCTTGTGAGAATGATGTGCCTGCTACCTCGGAAGGTATGTTCTTGTGACATGGGCTGCTTAGCGTGCTTACATGCTGTAGTGAAGTACACTGCAAAGCATGTAGCTGTTCAAACATATCTGGAAAAAGAATGTCTGTGTCTGCTAGGAAAGTAAGGAAAGCTCAGTAGGAAGGGGACAGGACTGTGCACCCTGTACACTCTTGAAGGATACAATTGAGCAACTCTAAGGTGAGGGCTGCACCCCTCACCATGCTGGGAATTAATCTCAGTTGCTCTACCATTGAGCAACCCTGCTCACAGCCCCAGTCCTGGGACTTCCTTTTTTTTTTTTTAATCTTTAGTGTCTACAATAAGAAGTGACATCCATTTAGCATTCATTCAGTTATGGATTCATTCAGTAAGTTTGTTGTCACTAACATATAGAGCAAGTATTCATTCTTTCATTATTCCTCTGTTTATCCAGTCAATATCTGAACAGTTCTCCTGAACAGTGGGCCACATGCTGAACTCCAGAAATTCCAGGACAAGGGAAAGAAGCTGTTGACCCTGTACCCCTCCACTTTCAGCATAGTAGGGGGAAAACCTCCCAACTTAACTAGTTTGTCTAAACAATAAAATAAGTTAATAGTACATGAGCAAGAGAGTTTTATCTCCAGACCACCTCAGTATCAATATTCCATATTTGGCTTAAAACACACACACACACACACACACACACACACACACACACACACAACACACACACACACACAAACCCAGGAAACTAGGTGGTGGTGGCCCACACTTTAATCCTAGCATTTGAGAGGCAAAGGCAAGAAGAATCTCTGTGAGTTCGAGGCCAGCCTGATCTACAGAGTGAGTTCCAGGACAGGCTCCAAAGCTACACAGAGAAACCCTGTCTCCAAAAACAAACAGCAGCAACAACAAAAATAATTCAGGATTAGTACCTTGTCAATCTCATTGGAGGTCCCTGGGTGACAAGACTGAGTCTTTTATCTTGTGTGTACTTTACTCCTTTAAGAATTTCTTCAGACGGAAGTCATTTGAGAGCAGATAAATAAAAACTGAACATGCATCTGTGGAATGCACCTTTCGAGGAAACTCCAGACTCTGCAGCATCCTTGGCTCTGGGGTCTAGCCTAGGCTATGTCTTGTCATATGTCTTTTCCACTTATATGCATGGAAGGGTGTGGCAGAAAGGCTGGTGCATACCCTTGTACAACTTGAGGTGGTCTGTGCCTCAAGAAGTCCTCAGACCTACATTCTGTTACCCTGAAAAACAGCCCCTCCTAGGGTTCACTTTAGCAATGACCCTTCAGCTAAGCTCCTGCCCACTACTTTGGATCCTAGCCATGGTGTGGTGGTGATCTGGTGCTGGTGCTGGGTTTGAGGTTTAACCATGTGCATGAGCATTGCATGTCACCCTCTCCAGTTACCCATAGTGCCTCTTTGGAGACCGCTAGGGTATCCCTCACCCACTTTCTCTTTTGGGTTTCCCTCTTCTGCATGGCTTCTTTTTCCTTTAGAACCCACTATAAGGGCTGGCACACAGTAGATGCTCAGTAGACATGCACAGAAAGCAAATATCTCCATGGTTGAATAGAACATTCCTCTATTTTTAGTAGAAAACAATCTTAGCATATTTCATAAGAAAAATCCTGTGTGGCAAAAGCCACATGCTTTTAAGTATTGGTGAAGGAAACAGGATGGGAGGCTTGTGTTGAATTTTAGGCTTGTGGTTTCTTTGAATCCTTCTTAAGCCAAGCGCACAGGTTGTTATAACAGGGAGCATACTTGTGTGGCAGAAGAAGAGGGTGGGCAGCGAAAACAAAATCAGTATATGAAAGGAAGCAGTTGGCAGAGAGGAATGTTCAGGCTCCACCATCACCAGCACAGCTCCAAGCAAGGCCTGGGAATCTCTCACAGAGTGGGATGGCCAAAAAAGTGCATGCAAAATAAGTGACCAACCAAGGTCCCAGTCTGTAGGACATGGGGACCATTGAGCTTCTGACTTTTCCTCCAGTGCTGCCCCACTTCCTCCCCTGGAAGTATGCTCTTCATCAGTCACCTCTGCTAAGATGACTCTCCACCTACCCCTGTCCAGTTTCATGTTTAGGGATACAGGAACATGGAAATCTGGGCAGCCACCAAGTTGATGAGCCGGCTATGTTTCTAATGTCTTAAAACTTTCTCCTTAAATCTATTTTTCCCTCCTTCTTTTGTTTCTTCCATTAACTTTCCCTGAGACACGTGCTGCCCCAGCACTGGTGGAAGAGCCACAGTCCCTGGGAACACAAGCCTTATCTCATGCTAAGATTGCAAAGCGTATGTGGAACTATGTCCCACGGGGAACACACACCTCAGCAGTGGTTGGCTTGTGACAAGGCAGCCAAGATGGTGATGCTTCTGCAGTACTATCTATAATAGTGTCAGCCAAGACAGTTATGTTTGTGGTTAAGGTCACAATGGCGCCAGCTAAAATGTTAGCCTCTACATGCTAGCAGCTGTGGAGATGACACACATAGCCGGGCCCACATGGTGATGCTGATGCTGTCTGAGTGAAGTCATCTAGGGTTACAGGAACTGATTCTTTTTCTCCACTGTTTCAAAAAATCACAGAAATGCAAGCTCTCAGCACTTAGAATTTATCAAGGGCAGACTCAAGAGGAAGGAGGGGGGAGAAGGAGAAGACGAGAGAGAGAGAGAGAGAGAGAGAGAGAGAGAGAGACAGAGACAGAGACAGAGACAGAGACAGAGACAGAGAGAGGGGGGAAGGGTGGGGGGAGGGAAAGGGACAGAGAGAGGGACAAAGAGATAGAGGAGGAGAAAGAGAGAGAGGGACAGAGAGGGGGAGAGGGGGAGGAGAGAAATAGGGAGGGAGGGAGGGAGAGGAGGGAGAGAGAGAGAGAGAGAGAGAGAGAGAGAGAGAGAGAGAGAGAGAGAGAGAGAGTTCACTCTCCAATGTGGAGGAGAACCCAAAGCTCATAGTGTTCTTGTGGAGTCAGGGTTCTTATTCTTGGAATAGGATGCATTCCCTATCTCCCATAGAACTGACTAGTTTGGGCTTTGCAGTGGATTGCGTGATCCAGACAAAGAAAAGGCAATGACTGGTTCCCACCAGAGGAGCGCTTCGCTCCCAAACCACAGATTGGAAAGTCCCACAGAACAGTCCCCTTTCGGGGGAAGAAGACCACGAGGTCTTCATCCCAATCAGGAAGAAGGACAGGAAGTCTGCTATCTCAAATGCTTAATTGAAAATTACATTTGTCTATCACGTGTCTCTTTTTCCTGTCTGCCTGCCTGCTGGAGATCTGTCTTGACTAATTGGTGGTACCAACGAGGTTCAAGACCTAGGATCCTTGCCTGTCTTGAACCCCATTCTCTTCCTCCTCATCATTCTTGGCAACCCTTGGTAACTTGCTGTGTATTTCTCTACCAACATTTCATGTCACTTCGCTTTGTTTAGTTCTGGTTTACCGTATTCTCCCTGTTCCTTGACGCTACACAACCCCATCCCTGACCTGCGTATTTAGTCTCCAGGTAGTAACCCATCCACCTTACTATGAGATCCCTCCCTCCACTTATATTTTGAAACTGGATGGCAGAATTTAAAGCCTTTTCCGAAGGCAAGCCTCCCCTCTGAACTGAGAAGTGTGGACCTCTTCTTAGGAGAGGGGCCATATGCCATTGAGGTCAATGGAGTGGCCTCGGAGATGTCTGCACTAAGAACCACATACTCAGTGCTGGGGGCCATGGTCTGGTCTGGGGAGAACACATCCAAGCAATCTTCCGACAGGCAGGAACTCACACCAGTGTTTGGAACTCTCAGGTGGGCTGCACTCAAGTTCTCCAGTGATGCCTGATTGCTGATGGGAACTGTCAGAGATAAGGACTCTCTGTGATTGAGAGGTGCGTCCTCCCCTACTCTACACGCCCCCCCGCCCTCCCCCCCGTTTCCTGTTCCTCCCCTTATGTAATTCATTTCCTCTGATTCCCAGCTGTGGCACATCTTGTTCGGACTGGAGTTCAGCAGTTCTGTTTGCACACTTCATTATAAAGGGAAAGGGTCTAACCTCAGACAGTACAGCAAGCATCATTATCTGCCCTTAGGTCTCACCAGATGGTCCTCATATCTTAAATACACAGAGATGCAAACTTTTTCTTTTGTTGTACTAGGAATAAACTCCAACATTCATAATGATTATCTCCCTGTAATAGTTATTTGTGTGTCACTTTATACTTAAAATATCAAAGAACAAATTTGTTCCTGGAATTCCCCAAAATAATCCTGTAACAAAATCTGTGGCTACTTCTTATGTCCTAAAATTTCTATACTTGCCATGCCTAGTATGAAATATATTTGTGAATGTGAGCGTTTGGGGATGAAATTGGAGGCTGCATTAATAGACAGGAACTGTTGGATCTGTATTGCTTTTCTTTGAAAAAGTACTTAGCTGAACTGTAGGAATTTAACAGTTAACTCTATAATTTAACAGGAGAAAAACTGACTGTATAGCAACATATCCAGGTCTAACCAAAGGATTAGCTTGTGTAAAAGCCCATTTTTAGTCTCCTTTTTGGCAGAATTATTTGGGTTCACTACTTTCAAATGTTATTTTGGAAGCCAAGGTTGACATATAAGAGAACAATTAACAACAAAAATATAAAATAAAAGTATGATATTAATTTGTCTTATACTTTAAATGTAATTATGTGTCCAAAGGCATGATAAATTTATATTGCGTAGGTACCTTTAAATGCCTTAATCCCCACTAAAATGATATTTTGGAGGACTACTATGCATGTTTCATAACAAATTAAAATATTCTGAATAATACATCATTAAGATATCTGATCTATTGGATTGAGTGTTTTAAAAAGACAATAAACAAAAAATTTGTTGAAAGTACAATTTGTTTATTTAAAACATTTATTGAGTCATAAGATAAAAGCTTTGTTAAGTTGTAAAATTTATATTAGCTACAAAGATTTTTATAAAAATTTTCTTAGATTATAGAAACTAAAACATTCTTTTTTTAATATTCAAGACTAACAAAATATTAGGTAGATATAAAAGTGCTGTGTGTTAGTTAAAATTTCTAAGTAATGTACATTAAAAATAACTTTGCTAGGTTAATTGGTATGGATTTGTTCCAAGAATACTCTTAATATATAGAGGTTAAATGTAAAATTATGTAATGTTCATCAGCTATCTTTATGTCAATTTCTTTTTCATAATGGAAATTACATAGGATGCAATTCCAATAGCTAGTGATGTACACAGACTGGCAAAATTAAAGGCTATTCTTAAGGTACATGCCTGGGATTCCAAGAAGATATTTATAAAAACAACATGGAAAAGCAACATTCTGTCACTTATAACAGACTATATCACCATTCACTTTGGGCTTCCTGGAATCCAGTGTTAGTCATTTTGTGATAATTAGTAACCCTTGATGTCCATTGTTAGCTGCCTTGGGCCATTCCATTACTCATCTCAGTGTCATGCTGAAAAACATAAACTGGACTTCATAAAGGCTTCTGTTAGCTGCAATAGTTTTGTCCCAAAAGAAACAATTAGTTCAAAATGGCAGTTAACTTCCAATCTAACGTCTGTGGTTCTCCACAATAGAGACAATCGAAATGGCTCACAGTGTAGGGTGAAAAGGGTCAAGGACAAAACACCCTGCCCCTAACTAGTCCCAAGACCAGGGCCAAGGAAAAATACCCGGACCCTGACATGACCTCAAGACCAAGGCTTGAAATCCCACCAATTCCTGAGCTTGTCCATGATTCAAACCACAAAACCCCACCAATCCCAAGCCACCCTAGAAATGACCCCACACGTACACACACCAGAAACCCCATATAAACTTTTTACTCTGTTCAGTTTGCTGCTTCTTCCCACCCTTCTGGAGTCTTTCTTCCCAACAAATTTCTTGAGTGCGGTTTATTGTGCAGTGTGACATTTTTGGAGGAGCAGTGCCCAACTGTAACAACTTGTGCTGGAGTGCAGAGCACAACTGTCATGCTTTACCTGGGAAAACTTGCTCCTATGGGAGCAGAGCTGTTACACTCTGGGGGTCCTGAGCAGAGCTGAACCCCTTCTCTGGAGTGAAGCAGAGCAGAGCTGTGACTTTCTCTGGGGAAACTTTCCCCTAGCAGATCAGAGCTGTAACACTTCATCAAACCTGAGCAGAGCTGAGCTATAACCGGCTGGCTGGGGAAACCCTCCCTTGCCAGAACAGAGTTGTTCCCCACTTGCACTGGGGAAATCTTTTCCTGAAGTAGGGCTGTATATGCTTACTATGACCTTACCGTATTCCTTGGGTCCCAACTGCCAAGATATCTTTCTCTGAAAGTTGCAATGCTTACACATAGAAAATGATTGCAGACACTAGTAGACAGTTGATAACCTCATCTCCAAAAACAAATGTATTTCCAACAGATAAAAACCTACTTTCTCAGAGAAACCCCATGCTGAAAATTGACTCATAATTGGGCAACACTTACTATGGCAGAAAGGAACAGCCTTCTGTGGGTGCCATGGCTACTATTCTTTGTCAGTGTGACTGGGTCTGCAGTCAACTAAGAGGTAAGGTACTGGGTATGCCTGGCAATGAGTGCTTTGGTTGGGTTACTTGAAATAGAAAGGTCCGCCCCTTCCAGTGGCAAACCTGGTGAAAGCAGGTCCAACAGAAAAGCTTTGTGTGATGCCTCCTTTCCTTCCTGTGTTACTGGTGAATTCATTTAGCCACTGCTGCTAACAAACTGCTGTGTTGCTGTCAGAACCCAGCTTTTTGGGCCTTTGTCATGGACCCCTCTTCTGTGACTCACAGCATCTTTGTATTGAAAACCAACTCCATTTTGGCAGGAAGGATCACTGTGCCTTCTCTCAAGCTCCACCACTGTCTGTATTCTGATGTTGCTTCTCAACTACTCCCTGCCACCCACAATCTTCCTCTCCTTGCTTCCTGTGATTCTGAGCATCCTTACCCCTATTTTATCCTTTTTGATTACATGGAAAATTTCTACTATTCTTTCCAGCTCTATTTAGTGTTATCTTCTTTCCAAATCTTCCTGTCTTTTGGAGCACTGGCTTCTTACCTGCTGGAGGATTCATACTTCTGTCTGAGTTCTCTTTGAATCAGGATAGAGAAATAACAGTAAGAGGGCAGTGGGAGGAAAAGGAGTCTTTCTCAGTGGACTCCATCTGGTCTCTCCTACTGACAAAGTCGCAATTCCAGGAAACTTCAAACACTGATGAGAATGACAGTTATCCAGAAAAACGAAGTGCATCTTGTTCTGACTTAGGCCCAGAATAACCTGAAATGTCAGGTTTTGACTCTCCCCATCATGCATCAATTTAGGTAACATCTCAATGTTGACTACACAGAAAAACTGACCTTTAACCTTATTGTGATTAGAGTCTCTGAGCAATGTTAAAAATCGGTGGTAAGGAGCTGGGGGTGTGGATAGCAAACTTTAGAGATGTAATTTGAGAGCCAACAAAATCCTACATAGACCTATTTTCAACACACATAAGGTTTGTCCTTTGAGAATTCCAAACTCACACTTGGGTCTTTTTATTTTTTCCTGAACATCTCTCTTTTTATTAAACCCTATGTATAAGATGACTTTTAATAAACTGTAATTCCAATTCATAATGGATTATCCTGAAATTCTTTACTGTGGCAAAGCCACAAATCTTGGGATTGTCTGAATGGGGATCCGTAAGGAGAAATGGAACATCTTAAGCTGTTGCTAGGGACAGCATGAAACTGTGTCACTGTACCTGCTACCCCTGACACTGTAATTCTGCACAGGAACCAGTTGTTTCTATGTCTATTTTCTCATAAGGTGAGCTTCTTGAAGGAAGGGATTTTTGGCTATTCTTCATTGATTTTAGGTTTAGAAAAAAGGTCTTGCTTTGTGGTCTAAGCTGTCCTGGAACTCAAGGCCCTGCTTCAGCCTCCTCGGTGTTAGCATTCCAAGTGTGAATAATTTAGGTAGTCATTTTATATTTTCAGAAGATAATTTAGCACTTAGTGTAGGTTGGTTAACTGAACACTGTGCTGACATCTAGACTTGTTATAAAAGGGCAAGATTTGGGTGAACACCTAGAATACTGAGCTTTATAAATAATGGGATGTGTCACTCCTAGGTAGAGATTGGGAATAATGGTGCCAATGCAGCCTTTTCATTTTATTAGAGTTGATGGTTATCATTGGCATAGACATTGGCATCCACTGTGCACTTTGCTCAATTCCATTGCCTAAAATAGGAGATGTTTGTGGTCTCTTTCTTTGAGCCACTCTAAAGTTGAGATAGGAAGTCAAAACATAATCATTAACTACACACATTAAACATTCTGATTATCTTCATGAAAATCCCTGGAATTAGCATGTGTCTTTTATTTGAAAGAATTCAAATAATTTCACAAATGTTACTCATTTATCTTCCTCACATTATCTCTGAAGGAAATTCTTCCAAATTGTTTCATTTCATTACCACAAGCTGTTCTAGCAGAATGGAATGCCATGTGGGGCATCACACCCACTCAGCCAGATGGTGGACCCTTGCCAGTAATCATAGATAGAAAGGTGAGACTAATACTTTCTGGGCTGTCTCTGGGAGAGAGGACCAAGGAAAGCCGTGATGTAAGAGCAAACAAAGTCTACAGCATGAAGCTCCAGTCAAGGAGGCGTCTTTCGTAGCCTGCTACTCAAGGAAGAAGTCTCACGTTCTTAGGTAACAGATCCAAAATAACAGCTAACATTTCTGTAAAACATCCGCAAAGTGCTCTTGTAAAAGCTGTTTTATTGGTGCTTTGTAGATAAGACAACTTGACCAACATGGCTCCCTAAGAGGCTTGCTTCAGCCAGAACCTTCTTTTAAATCCCTTGTTCTGTTTTACTTCCTGTGACACTCAAGAACTTCAGAAGAGCCCTTGCTCTTGAAGCTGTTTTCCAACTGTGAAGAGCAGAAGGAAGAGAGATGTAAATCAGTTTACAGGGAACATTACTGAGTCAAGGCCAATCATGGCTAGCTCTTATTAATCCTTAGATATGAATTTCCTGCCAGAGCTTATGTGTATTCCTTTCCCTCATTCCTTAAAGAGATCTATCTAGGCTTCGGTCATAAAACAAAAGTCAGAGAGAGTCTAAAATGTCATATTTAACTCAAACTCAAGAGACAGGATGGAACAGTGCCACGTTCCCTGTGCTCTGGGCCCCAGTGGCCCCATGATGAGTTAGAGGAAGGGTGTTTCTCCACTGACCCTCATTCCCAAGTAACACGTGCTAGTTGGAATGTATATCCTGTGCACTGCCATGAAGCAGCGGGTTCATCACGAATGACTATCAGTGGAGAGTGCACACGATGTATCTGCATTCAGTCCTTTCCACACAATATCAGACAGGACCCTGTCTTCCAGAGGTCTGTTATTACAGTGTAAGAAACAAAAGCCCCCACCAAGGATGAAGCAGGAAACAATTTGGAGGAATTTCCTTCAGAACTTACAACTTGAAGTCCAAGTTCAGTCCCGCTTGAGGGTGAACACATGACAAGGGGGGCTGCAAAGTGATCTTTAGCTGTAGTTTCCCTTCGTTCTGTCCTGTGATAATGTGTCACCTACCCCCAGGGACCAGTGAGAAACTCAATGTTTGTATCTTTGGTGGTAAAAGCACAGCTTGGAGGCATAAGTAAGCCTTAGAGACTTTGTAGGGGTAGAGTGGTGGTGGTGGGGGATTGGTTTTGAGAAGGAAGAAGCTCGGGAAAGGAAGTGGGGAGGTGATCAGGGAAACAAGGATTAGGAGGCCTGTGTCTGCTATTTCCCAGAGGGCCTGTGACAGTGTGGGAATGCTTTTGTTGATATGGAACAAATATTTCCTTAGATTAATCTGCATAAAATTCTGCAGCTCTTCAAAATGCAAAGGGAACTTGAATTCTGAGTCATCTGAATTCCTGACAGGGAATTTTGCTTTTTTTTTTTAGGGGAAGAGCTATTTCTCCCAAATAAAGATAAACACCAGGAGATGGCAATTCTTGGCAGCTGAGCTGTACTGTTTGTGAAGAGGGCAGAAAGTCTGAAGCCCAAGAGCCTTTGGGGCTTCCTGTGACCATTCTTTGGAGTTTGCCAACCTCAGCTCTCTTGACATTGTATTATTCCCTGCTGTATGTTACATGTTGTCCTGTATATTGTAGTATGCCCATCAGAAATGTTTTCCAAAATGGTGTCAAACTTCTGTTGGAGGTGAGTGTAGGCAATGAAATTAGTTGAAAGTGAAATAGGATATAGTTATATAAAGGGACACAAGAGGCCTAACAGGTGAAATTAGAGGTGTTTCCTCATATGTTAGGGCAGTATTAGAATCGGACTATAAAATTTAGCATAAGATACAGGATGCTCAGGAATACTTAAATCTCGGGTAAATTATGAACACAGTTTTAGAATGTCTATCTTAAAATATTTGAGATAATGTTACAGTAAAAATTATCTGTTGCTTTTCTGAAATCTGAGCAAAACTGAGAGGGTTGTATCAGATGTGGGCACATCACGGCTCCAGGGTTCACTGTGACACTGAATTCATTCTGACATTTACCCTACAACTGAGACACACTACAGTGCCTCTGTCTTCCTGCAGCTTGCTTATTGTGATGTAACACTTTGGGCTACTTTTCCAGTATCATGTATGCCTGCATGGTGCCATGTTTCCTACCATGATGACAATGGACTTAAACCTCTGAACCTTTAAGGCAGCCCGATGAAATGCTATCATTTTGAAGAGTTGCTGTGAATGGCCAAAGAGATGGCTCAGTGGTGAAAAGAGTTGTTGTGGTTATGGTGTCTATTCATAGCAACAGAACATGGAAAAAGACACTTGGTTTCTTCTCTGTTATAGGGACCTTGCCCTTCTTCTTTTCTGGAATCCTTCCTATCTATAAGCCCTCATGGAGAAGCTTCAACACATCTTTTCGTTCTTTTAACAACTGCGTGTGATTAAAAACCCCCAACTATGTGCTTCTCTTGTTTGGTTCCTAGTACCTGAATTTTACTATTTCAGTGAGACTCTTACGTTCTCAATGCCAGGAACTTGTTTTCTTAGTAGCGGATCAGTGAAATTTCTGTCAAGCTGAGTTCCCACAAAACTTAGTAATATGCTCTATTTCTCCACTCTCAGCATCCCTAAGTTGCCTGAGGGTTGAAGCCTCTTGGTCTTTCACTTGTCCGCATTGGAATGTCTATTGGTGTTGTCCTTGATCAGCTCCTGTTTAGACAGGCATGTTGGTGAGATTTTATGGGCGTAACTTCTGACATTTCTAGGAGACACAATCTCACAGCAAACTCCTTGAACCTCTGGCTTTTACAATCTTTCTGCTCCTTCTTCTGTGATGATCTCTGAGCCGTAGGTGTGGGAGTTGGATTGTAGACATATCCAATGGAACTGGGATCCACAACTCTGTGTTTTGATTGGTTGTGATTTTCTGTGATGGTTTCCATCTGTTGCAAGGAGAAGTTTCTTTGATGAGGGTGACTTTTTTTTCTCCTTCTAATAAGGTGAAGTTTAAATAAACAGACCACATGCCCTAGCCTCTTCTCCTCTGGTGGCCTGAGATGTAGGATGGAAATCAGAGCTGACCTCATCGGCCTCTTGAGCAGTAAAAGTATGTGCTTCCAGTGGGAACATGTACAAGAAAAACAATATTGAGTGACTTAAAGATGTTTTGTTTTCTTTTTTGGATATAAATATGGAAAATCAAAAAATTAAAATATCCAGCCAGCAGTCAGCTATGACTTTTCTAGGAGATTGGGTTGGTTTTCTGTTTTGCTATTTGTCATGGAATATTTACAGTATTACATATTTTATTTGGCTTCTAATAGACTGAACCTGGACGTGCAAAACTACAGTCTTCAGTTTCTAAAGTGTACATGTTCACAAGTTTATTCATTTAAATAAATCAAAAATTTATGCCATGTGTAAGAGAAATATAGATATAGGTATATAGATTCAGATATAAATAGATATAGGTGTATGCGTGTTTGTGCGTGTGTTTATGAGACAGAGAGACAGACTGACAGACAGAGGTTGGGGGATTAAATGTTTTATATCTGCTTGCTCTTTTGGATCATTTTGGATCTTTGGTCACAACTTCTGGCAACAAGTTGCTTCATAAATTAAAACAATATTGCTCAGAAGATATGTGATATTTATTAATCTGAATGATTGTACAAATCATAATAGTTAACATTCATGTGAGTGTATCTTCATTGTTCAACAATACTACTAGTTTTGGGGGTCAAGGGTCCTTAAATTTATTTTTTTTTTGCATTATCTCCCACAGCTAGAAAGATTCCTATTATTTGTGCATGGAATGATTTATCCTTATATTTCATCTGATTGAGAAGTGAAATAAGCAATTTTAGGGTTGTATGATAAATCCAGTATCTATCAAGGGTGGCAACTTCCTTACAACATTATGCAGTGTTATGACTGTCTCAAATCCAGCTCAAAGCTGCTTGACAAAACTGTTTCCCACAAGCATTGTGTATGCAGTTGAAGGTCTTTGTTGATCACCCCCAACACATCTGGAATAGTCCTCTGAGCAAGGGCTGTGATAAGGCCATCAGCTATGGAACTGTTGTCATTGTGAAGACTAGTGAACAGACTGTGTATATGGGGGACGGTTCCCTTCATTAAAGCACCATTTATTTTAACCGAATTATTGAGCTGATTCGAGCCTCCTCCTCCAAATCTATGTTTTCTTTCCACTTCTACCACCAAAATCAAAGAAGGAAATGAACTTTCAGAAATTACTTGTGGGTATTTTTCCAGGATTAAAATAAAACAGGTTCAACAGAGGCATTGTCTTAGCTCCTGTCAGGTTGCCTTACTGGATCCTCATTGTTCTGAGGCAGGAAGGACAGAGCCCTACCTGGGAGGAGTGGTGGGTTGTCACCATGCTGAAGGGATGGTGACAGCAGATGTGATCAGCCAGGGCCTTTGCTTCTTACTCATACTCTGTAGCAGTGGCTTCAAGAAGCTTGGGTTTCTGAGAAAATATATCTTCTTATTAATGACCAGTGATCACTTACTGACATTCTCATAGGGCTGTTTTGAAATTTCATACTTTCAAATCGTTTTCTTAGAAGTTCTTGAAATAATTTCCATTACTTCTTAATTACTTACACATTTAAACCCCATGATTAGGATGTTATTAAGCTGACGTGAACCCACCAGTGTTGTCTCACATAGTAGATGCAATGAGAAAAAGATATTATATAAAAAAGTAATAAGCTACACACTAATACCCATGAAAAATTCTATATTATTAGGCTCATAGTAATTGCATGACAAATTTAGTTGAGTAATTGTTAGTTAATGGCCATGTCTAAATATTCGTAAGATTTTTCCACGCATCCTGGGAACAAAAAAGAATAGTAGATACTTTTAACCACTAACACACCTGGAACATAACAGCATGCTCAGTAATTTTATCAAATGAATTTATAAACTATGTAGTGCCTATGCTTTTAGAAAATTCTAAGATGTAAGACTTTACAGTTTCTTATGTTTTAGATACTGCCTGTTTTCTTGTTATTTTCCCTCTTGAACTTTTTTTAAAATCTTAATTATGAGTGCAATGGTCCACCAGAAAGACATTTACTACACCAAAATTTCTCGTGTTGCCAGTGTAGTAAGTGCTATTGTGGTAAGAGTGGGTCTGTCTCCACATTCAATCTTGAAAATGGTTTACATATTTAGGAGTAGAATCATTTTAGAAAGGAGGTAGTTTGAATCTCATCAGTATTGATCCTTATGCCTGGATAGAGGAATAGATGCAGCCTCAATCTTATACACAGGCAGAACATAAAAGCCCAAATTGTTGAAAAGCTCTGTGAATCAGATGTCTTTCACTTACATTCCAAATGTAAGTGGAAAAAAAATGTCATAGAACAATGGAATCATTATGCTGCTGAAATTTACATACCCTGTTACATGTTTACTCTGATAATAGAATCCCTTATAGAGGACACCATGCACATATAATAATTTCCTCTCTCCTATGTTAGATTTAAATTCAACCTACTCCCGTGCTTGTTTGAAGAAATCCTAGCAAACTAATGCAGAAAAGGTTCTAACAAAAGAAATCAAGTTGTATAATGATTTCCTCATATTTTTAAATCATTTCCATGTAAATTTCTAGACTTATAGAATGGAGTTTTCACACGCCTTTCATCCAGCTTTTCACAATGCTACATTTGGTTTAACCATGCTATAATTGTCAAAGTGAAGAACTTATCATGGAAACATAAACTTCAGTGTATATTCGGGTTTCCTAAGAACACTGGGGTCTTTTGTGGTCCTGCATTGGCTTTCTTTGCTGTATCTCCTTCTCTCCTTAGATCCATGACAAGCCTTCAATCTGCTCTCAAATTATATGATTGTGATATTGAAGAGCATCGACTAGGTCATTTTACAGAATGTTCCTTAGTTTGAGTGTGTCTGATTTTAAAAATTGTTGTTATTACATGATTATAAAGAAGTTACACATTTTGAAAAATACCTCTCCCTTCATAATTGGTGGATTTTAGGGGCAAGATACTATGTGATTCTGCCAAGATCTTGTTTCTCATTAAACTTTCACCTAGTAATTTTTACATCACTCAGTGCACTTGTCTGAGATGGTTATTACTTTGATAGTCTATAGGTAATGAGAAGTAAGACCAGGCTAAAAGTCTCCTGATCTGGCCTCAAGGAACTAAATTATGCTGGTTGGAGGGACCAAAGTACAATTGAGGCTGTGACAAATTTTATTGGGAGCAATCAGACTTTTGGTACCTTTGTCAGAAACAGACTATAATGGTAATTGCCAGGATTAATACAGTTGTAGTTGCCAGGATTGATGGGGGAATGCCCTCCTGTGTGCTGTTAATATTTGTTCCTCTTATACTGGTTGATGAATAAAACACTGATTGGTCAGTAGCCAGGCAGGAAGCATAGGTGGGGCTATATCTGGAAAGAGGAAGGCAGAGAGAAGCTGTTAGGAGACACCATGCAGCCACGGAAGGAGTAACAGGTCTGGGTATTCTCTGGTAAGCCAAGACCACGTGGAAATACTCAGATGAACAGAAATGGGTTAATAAAGAAGAGAGAGCTACCCAATAAGAAGCCTGAGCCATTAGCCAAACAGTTTATAATTAATATAAGCCTCTGTGTGTTTATTTGGGCCTAAATGGCAACGGGACCAGGCAGAACAGAAACTTCTGTCAACACAAGATACAATGACATTTGCAAGCTATACAGGGCACACAGATTAATGTCTAAGACAACTTGTCCTGTCAGGTGTCTATGTTTCCTTGACTTCTAATGACAAAATGACCCGACTTGGTGACAGCCTGAGGGAGTGCATTGGTATCTGAGGAACTGGAAGATGCATCGTACCCAGGAACCATGGACTCTAACCTAAAAAACCTATTATATATGCTTCTCAAGGCAGTTAGGCCAGGCCAACTTCATGGTTCCCTGGAAGGGGATAATGTACTCATCAGTTGTACACATGCTGGTCGTAACTCTGCACGACAGTTACTTCTTTTTTCTTTCTTTCTTTTTTACTTTTAATTCACTGTAAAAATAGTCTATGTCACTATGGATGCATGCAGTTTTAAATTTTTACTTTTAAAATTCATCATAGCAATCCAGTTTGTGATTTACCCACAGACACCAACTTTTTAGTGACCATACCACTATATTAGCTGTCAGCCTATTCAAAATCTTGATAAGAAATTCAAATAAATATAATTTACTAACTTTTAAAAATAATATCTGTTGGAGAAAGTCTAATTTTAAAAACTGAGAATCCTGAATTGTAGTGTTTCTCTGCCATTTTCTTAGCATAGCTAGGATAGAAGCAATTAACTGGAATGTAAATATTTTCAATTTTCCTCGGTACAAATTCTGCATGCTGACCTTTCTCATAAACCATTGACAAAGTAGAGCAGAGCCCCTCTATCTCCGATGGAAACCACAGTCACCGTGAACAGAACGAGAAGGGGGGGGCGTGATTCATCCCGTAGCACTCGGGCTTAAATTATTCACAGCCTGTCTGTGTTTTGGACGCTACAGGTGAAACCTGACATAGCAAGTGATATATGCTACCATTAAATGAAAGCATAATACCATCATGCTTTGTTCTTGCCTCTAGACACAGTGTTTGGCTGGAAGCTTGCGCGGCTGTTTCTTATTTTTATTAGGCTTGACATGCCCACATTTTCCAAAGATGCTTGAAGATCCAGCTTAATTATGCTCACGTGGGGGTTGTTGTCAGCTGTGGCTATTGGGTGACGTGGCTACAAGGACTGCTCGAGTAATTCTGAAAGATTATGATTGTTGTTGATCTAGTGATTTTTTTCTTTCTCCCAGTTATTGTTTGTGTTTTAATTTCCTTTATTAGAATTATATGACCCAAAAATTGACATTAGAAGGCCACAGAAACAAGTAGTTAATAGTTTTGCAATGGCTGGTAGTCATATCGTCAGCACAAGTACTTGCAAACAACAGATGAGAGAAGAATTTCATCAAGTAGGTAACATTTACGTTGCTTTCAGGAATGTGGATAAATTTATCATAGCTCTTAGTTTGTCACATTTTCCTTTTGCATAAATCAAAGACATGATATAAAGATCATGTGATAGAAGAGAGTCTGATCCTCTGAGGGAGATGGTCAGGAGGAGTCAGCAATGTTTGTGAAACAGATGTTAATGAATTAGAATTCATTGATAGAAATCACTCAGACATGGCAAGGCTGTGATTAAAACTAATTACCTTTAGTTTTACATTGTGCATTCTTTTGTTTTTTTGTTTTTGTTGTTATTGTTGTTGTTGTTTTGTTTTTATTTTTTTTTGAGACAGGGTTTTTCTGAAGCTTTGGAGCCTGTCCTGGAACTCGCTATGTAGACCAGACTGGCTTCAAACTCACAGAGATCCACTTATCTGCCTCCCAAGTGCTAGGATTAAAGGCATGTGCCACCAATGCCCAGTTACACTGTGCACTCTTCAAATGTACCTCCAACAAGAAATGAAGCCTGGAGGCTCATCTATAGTTTGTTGAATCCAAGCCTCTCTTACCAAAGAAAATCATTTTGGGATTAATAGGACATTGTTGCTCAGTTCCCAAAGACATGTCCATCTAACTCAGCAGCATATCATAATGTTTTAAAGCTGTATTTTGTATAGCTCTGTTTGAATACATGAATGCTGCTATTACACTGAGCTTCTAGCACATTCTCACACTGTTTGACAATACCCAGTATGAGGCAAGGTGAGTGTTTGTATGAATGTGGGCATTTTCCCCTGCACTGGGCATGCATGAAGTTCTGCCGCCTTGATTGGTGGTCTAGTACATTCTGCATGGAATTGTATGTGGCCATCTGACTGCTCCTGAGGCACTCTGAGTTCATCTCTCTAGGGAAGATTCTGTTATGGATCATAAGGAATGAGCAAGGAGGTACCCCAGTGACCCAAGATTTATGTATGTGGGTATCTTTAGACTCTAAGTTCAGGGACACTTTCCTCTTATACCTAGACGTTTTATATCAGAACTTTGGCTGTCTTTGGGTTTTTCTTTTTGTTGTTGTTGTTGTTTTGTTTTGCTTTGTTTTAATTTTCCCTCAGGGATGTCCTCATTTTAGTACAAGCAAACAATAAACAAAAAGGCTGCATGTCCCAGAAACTTACTCATTCCCACCCAGGAAAATTGTGACAGTCATACAGGGTCAACTGCCAAGTTTTAAGAAAAATTACTTACTGGCTGGAAATTCAGAATCTTAACTGAGTCAAGATTTATTGGCTAAACAAAATACTAGATTTAAAGGTCCAGTTTCCACTTGCCTGTGTAGCTGGCTTAAGTACTCTAATACTAGAGCAAGGCAATAGGAAAATTGAGGTTTTTCTTATTGCTACAAACATACAGTTTAGTTGAAAATTCCTATTGAGGGAGGCAGGCATGAAAATAGTGTGTGTGTATGTGAGTGTGTGTGTGTGTGTGTGTGTGTGTGTGTGTGTGTGTGTGTGTGTGTGTGTTAGACAGAAAGAGAGCGGGGGAGGGGAGAGGAGAGAGAGAGAGAGAGAGAGAGAGAGAGAGAGAGAGAGAGAGAGAGAGAGAGAGTTCTCACTGCCACTCTGAATGGAAAATGTGCTTAAAAGGGACACATTATCTGAGCATCAGTGCCCTTTGTCACAGCATTGTAAATATACTAATAGAGGGCAATTTGCAGATGCTTCTATTATTAATGTCAAGCTTTGAGAAGGTTTCATCTGACCCACCAGGAATTGCAGCCACACATCAAAAGTCTGCTCTTCCTCCAGCTGCCAAGGGCATTCTGATGAAGTCTGTCAGAAATAGCATCCAGACCTTCCCTATCGTTCTTTCCCCATTTGGTGGGTGTGGGTGTTAATTTGTGTCTGTTTACAGAAAATACAATAAATAAACACTAATAGCCTGGCTTCCTAGAAAGATTCTGTGTCAGTGTAGTATTTAAAAAATAGTTTTATTAATTATTTGAGACTCTCATACATGTATTTTAATCATATTCACCTTCATCATCTCCTCTCACTTCCTCTCAAATCAAACCCCATCTTCCTGCCCTCAGCTTTATATTATGCCTTTAATTTTATTTTTTACAATTTAATAACCCGTTGATCCTAATTTGTTCTGTATACATACTTCTGAGTGTGGGGCCACCCACTGAAGCGTGGATAACCTATCAGGAGCCATATCCTTAAAACTAACTCTTGCCCTCTTGAAGCCATAGACTGACCATAACTCCTCAGTTGTGAGAAGGTATTCATGAACCTCTTCCCGTGTCATGCTTGAATGGTGACTGACATGATCTTGGGTAGGTCTTGTCCAGGCACCCACAGCTGCTGAGAGTTCATGAGTGCAGCATTGTGTCCCATCCAGGGGACATGGTTTCACCTCAGTCCTCCCAACCTCTGGCTCTTAGGACCCTCTTGCCACTCTTCTTCAATGGCTCCTGAGTCTTGGGGTATAGGAGAGGTATGATACAGATATCCCATTTGTGGCAGAGTGAGCTCTTTGTGGTCACTCATTCTCTGTAGTTTGATAGGTTGGGATTTTCTACACCATTCAGCATACAAGTAAGCTTTTCTAATGAGGACCGAGAGCAGCACTGATCTATAGGTGGAGAGACATGAAGTTAGAGAGATGTTTGGTGCTGTGGCCACTTAGCAAAGTCATAGTAGGAGGTTCATTCCTGGTGACTGTGAACTTCCCAGCATGGGTTCTTGGCCAGATTTGCAGTGCCAGGCGTGTTTCCTGAGAAATAGGTTCTAAGTCCAATTAGAAATCAGTTGGTTACCATCTGAACAATCCAGGGTGGTCTTTGTGTTTTAAGTCAACTTAAATCTGATTGGTTATCACCTCGATTTGTCTTTGTGATATAATATGACACAGCTAAACATTTTGGGGATTGGGATGTAGGTATTTGGGGGGAGCATCATACATGTCATAATTAAATTCAAAATCCAAAATGAAGAGTAGAAATAAAATGATTCTCAATTAGAAACTGAAAGGTCAAGATCATTATTTAGCTCTACTTACAAAATGCCTTTAGAAAAGGCATCTGCTCTCTGGGCCTAATTTCATGATTTGAGAATGGGGCAGTTTGCTAGAGGATGCTCAGTCTTTTCTCACTACTAATGTGTGAATCAAGTCCGCAGCCATTATTTACACAGGTGTCTTCTAAGGGCTCTGTGAAAGATTTTCACCAGTTATGACCTTAATAAACAATAAGAAAAAGATGGAGAAACTAGGGATAACTAGTAATCTAAACACAGAAAAAATAAAAACCTGAAAACTCAAAGTAAGTAACTATAGGAATCTTCTTTAAAAACTTATTTTATACCATTCTGAAAAGGTAAAACCTGCCTAGCACAGATTAAATTATCTGATTGGATAAAAGAAAAAGAAAAATGAAATGGAGGAAGACAAAAAGGAAGAAAAGATTGAAAGGAGGGAAGGAAACAGGGAGAGGGAGGGAGGGAGACCAAGAAGTAAATGATAAATAACATATTTTGTCACTTTTTTTCTTGGGGCTGGTGTTGAGCCAAGTGTGTTACACATACCAGGCAAACACTCTGCTAATGTGGTATACCTCTAACTTTAAATGCTTTTACCTCAACAAGATTTTTTACTCTCTATGGTTCCCATAGCACACAGTCATGGCTGGATGCCCAGAGGAAAATACCCTAAGTGCTCACAGACACATAAGAACTGATATCTGTGTCCAAGACTGATCTTCAGGAGTCAGTGCTGGGTGTGGGGGAAGGGATGGCCAAGCTTGCCTCCTTAGTAGCAACCCTTCACCTAATCCCAGCCTTGAAGTTGAGGTGAGTTAGGAGGATCTGTGACCACATGGTGAATGCTGGTGATGTTTGGTACTAAACAGAGAGATTCAGTTAGAGATATTCCTACATATAATACTGAGCATTTCTGTCAATAACCAGGGCAGGGAAACAAACAATTAGTTCAATGTAAGATGGTACCCAAGAAAGAAATATCCTTGAATGCATTGTGAAAGACCATCCAAATAAGTTTGAATCAATAATGAGTACTGTCTAAATCAGCAGTTTTCAACCTATGGGTCTCGACTTCTTTGAGGGTCAAATGAACTTTTCATGGGGGTCACCTAAGACTGTTGGAAAACACAGATATTTATACTATGAATCATAACAGCTGCAAAATTATAGTTATGAAGTAGCAATGAAAATAATTTATGGTCTTCATGTTGTGGAATCACCACAACATGAAGAACTTCATTAAAGAGTCACAGCATTAGGAAAGTTGAGAACCACTGGTCTAAAGGGATGGGCTGGACATCAAATTGTCCTTTTCAATTTATGATAATTTGGTTTTATTAGATTTATCATAAAGCACAATTTTAGCTATATGACAAAATAATGAGCTATTAATGCAGAAGACTCAAACAAAGCCTTTGAAGGTACCATGACCCAACTTACAGGTCTAAAAATGTACACACACACACACACACACACACACACACACACACACACACAACACACATTCATGCTGTTATATACTTTTTTATAGAGCTATCCAACTTGTTGTTGCTTTTAACATGCAAGTGTCTTAGATCATTGTAACTCCCAAGAATCCAATATTTTAAATTTATTCAATGTTTTTAACTAAAGTAGAATTATTTCAATCATCCCTTAGTTCTAATCTGAAGCACCATTTCAGAGAACTGTCCTCTGTCACTAAAAATGTGTTCCATTCCTCTTCACCTCTAGTTCTCTGCCCTTTCTAAAATCTATTTGATACTGTCTTTCTCTATAGTTCTCCTCCCCAAGGATTGGTATGTGTAGTGTAGCATTGGGTCAATACATGGACAACTGCCCTTACATGGGAAGACAATCTCATCTTGAAAGATCTGGACAGACAATGAATTATTTGGGGAGAGGAAACAGGGTGAGCCACTTAACCACCCTGTACTCCAGAGAGTTGGGAAAGCACTTTCCTGCCTTTGGATTCTTGTCTCCAAGAGTGGCAGGACCTTGGTGGGGGGGAAAGGCCAGATTCACTCCAGTCTTGTTCTTAAACTAATGGAACACAGACAGTCTTCACTGCTCACAAGAGATATGCCTGATTACATGAGAAGAAGATTTGATGATGTCAGGAGATGAAACTATGTGGCTGATCATAGTTGGTTGACACTGATTTTTGCCTATACTCTACTTTTGTAAGGTAGCAGCAGGGCTAGAAATCTGGCTAGCTCAAGAGTCAAAGGCATTGAACTAAACATGAAAACCACCGAGTTAGAATGCTTAAGATTTGGAATCCAAGCCAGGTAGTAGTGAAGCATGCTTTTAATCCCAGAGCTTTGGAAGCAGAGGCAAGCAGACATCTGAGTTTGAGGCCAGCCCGGTCTATAGGCAAGTTCCAGGACAGCAAGGCTACACAAAGAAACCTTATCTAGAAATACCACCCCCACAAAAAAATACTTTGTGTGTGTGTGTGTGTGTGTGTGTGTGTGTGTGTGTGTGTGTGTGTGTGTTTGGGGGGAGAGGAGGAATATAGTCTTGGCATCATTTTTACTTTTTCATGGTTACTCAAAACCTGTAAATCACTTACCATATGCAGTTCATTCTGCTCCAGAAAGACCCCATAGTAGCAGAATCTTTCGCTGTAGCATGGAAGCCAACTGCACTGCAGATTAATTTGTATGGCAAAATCAGGTTGCTAGGTGAGTTATCCTCTGGTATCACATTATTGCTTTACTCCATACAGATAGCTACCAAAAAAAAAAAAATCAAATTACTTATGAAACCCCTTCAAATACATCATTTACATGAATAAGCAAGCAGCTAGATAGCAGTAGGAATATTTTCAGATACATACACAATCGTAATTGTTTAACAGAAAGCATGGAGGAGATACAGTTACTTCCTTTAAAACTAATTAATTCTCCAACCGCTTTGTCCCGTTTCTGATTTTTCTGGAGCACTTGCTTATTGTCATCACCATGTTCGTGGTAATAGGTAAATGACATTTATCAACTACAGACAAAACTTTTAGTAGGGAGAAATTGAGCTTTTTTTCTAACTTTTTAAAGGATTTATTTAGTTTATCTTGAAACTTAATTCTTTGCAAAAGAAACATGCACCAGGAACACCATTGACAGGAAGACGACATCATAGGCAGAAGTAGGGTCTCTTTTCCATGGTAGGTCTCTTGGTAGCTGGAAGCAAAATGCTCTTGGGGATCCAGGAAAATATTGGCATTTTCATTTATTGTTATTAATCATCTATTACTGGGAACTTATGATGCAAACAGGCTTTATACTTTAGACTCCTAATATGGTGGGCAAACCAGATATGAATTTTGTCTTTATGGGGGGAGACTTTAGAGAAAATTAACCACAAAATAAGAGAGTTATACTTGAATATTGTCATGTTTTTGTTTGTGAGCAAAAGGTTTAAATACTCCTTTTATGTGGAAAAATAACACATCTTCTAAGTGTGTGTTTTCCTGTATCTTCTTTATGCCAAGTAGAGGCCTGGAACCCTGAGCTGAACCTGACAACCTTGACTTCCCCGATCCCTGCTGAAACACTAAGGATCTAGCCACAGGTTAGAAATGTGATGACTAATGATACTCGGGACTATTGCTTAGAAAATTTGAGGTTTGCTCTGCCCTATAGGGAAAGAAAGGTTTTAAGTGGTCTGAATTTCAGATGCCGAAGACTATACCCTGTCTGAGTAACCTTCACAGTACTGTAAAAGTCCAGTAGGTACTGAACCATGTTCAGGGCCATACAAGACACCAGAGCAATGAAAGCCCCAAACACTAACTTTCTCCAAGAGGGATGCCCGGAGGAAAAGTATGAGTGTAGTTATCAGGGGAGGGTTGAAAGGAGACACTACTGATGGCTAAACAAAGGTAAGGATGGGAGTTAATGGTTCTGGAGGAGGCATAACAGTTGCCACAGCGACAACAGTCAAAGGCAGGGTTGGTGGCAAAATCAAATTAGGCAGTATTGTAAAGAGAAGGAGAGTAGACATAAACATATGGTAAGAGAAGGTATGTTTTTGAGAGACAGTTGAGTTTGTATTCTTACAAGACCCTGTCATTCTGGGGTCAGCCAGGAGAGAGAAGTGAGACTGTATCATAGACACACAGCAGCAGTAAAGCACATAAAACCCTCCTGTGCCCTCCCCTCCACACTCACGTAGTTGCTGCAACATTTCAGTGCGCTCAGAAGATACGTCACTTCCAAGATCTATGTCTTTGACCCTGTGTCTGTTTCTCGCAGAATTAGGAAAAGCCAAGAATCAGATCCTGGCAGGCAGAGAGCTGAGATCATACCACTTTCTGGAGAACAACACTTTCTTATTCAATGAAGGTCCCAGAAAGTAACCTTTCAGTGTCTCAGTTTTCCCAGCTCTCAGATGGAATGATTTTAAAATGTGCAGCTTATGCTTTGCTGAAGTTTCTCTGTGGGTTAAGCTCCAGTTGTCCTCTACGGATTCAATAAGTGGTTCCCTTTTGCTAATTGCATTTACTTCTTTGCATCAACCCTATACACTTTAATTTTTTCTTTCAATACTTTATTTATATGTGTATGAGCATGCTTGAGTGTGTGGAGATCAGAGGACAACTTGAGAAGGTTGGTTCTCTAATTTTATTATGTGGGTCCTAGAAATTAAACTCAGGTGATGAGGCTTGGCAGCAGGCACCTGAAGCCACCGAGCCCCCTATGTTTTGGGACCAGTGTTCCCTGCATTTCCCAAATGAATTCCTCTCCCTTTGATCTTTCCTCAGCCTCTATTTGAAATGCTACCTTTCCACATAGACCATCACATGTTTGGTGATGGTTCTAATACAACATTGAATGTAGCTTCTTTTCTGCTATAGGACTGAAAACTACTTTTTTCTAATCTTTTAACTTCTTGCCCATTGTCTTAGCTCTTCCAATACTAGATTACTACACTCATCTACATAACATTGCCTTTAAGATCCTGCAGGAGAATGATGGGTTGTTTGAAAGGGTTATTACAAATGTTTGACAAAATCTTGGAGCTCTAACCTAAGATTCCTTACACATTTCAGTTTGAGGGGCTAAGGGAGTATGGCTCAGTGGTAGAACACTTTTCTAGGATATGTAACACACTAGGCTGTGTGGAAACAGCATGACATCAGAAGCAATACAACCCCCACAGCAACTTTCAAATGTTCTATGTGTATGCAAATGATAAACCAAAAGGAAATAAGGATTTCAGGAATTATCAAGGATTCATGAGGTTAATGCCTACAACCTGAAAATGGGGTAAAATGCGCAATACACAATTCATCACATTGAGCTATTTGCATGCTAAGATGTTGTAAATGTGGAGTTATAAAATTATAACTTAGGAAACTGACAGAGAAGCATAGGAATACTAATTGGGTGACTCCTCTAAGTGTGCTGATACCAACATACTCAGCCAACTGGTGAGGAACTAAGTTATGTAATTAGCACAAAAATGAACTTTTTAAAAAGTGGATATATTTTTAATTCTTTGAAAAAAATAGAAGGACATAGCAAAGAAGAAACCACGGGGGGGGGGAGGTTTGTTTGTTTTTTTTTTTTTTTTTTCCATGAAATTTTACAGATTTGCTCCTCCACATTGACTGTGAGTTAAGTTGTCTTGGGGAGAGTTTCTTTCAGAAATCTGTTCGAGGCCTGGTTCCCACAGCAGGCAGGAGCTCACTGGTGGAGCAAGGAGAGATGGCAAACCTTAGAGGAAAATACAGGGAAAATGCAGAGTTCCAGAAAGTCCAGAGGACACAGAGAGAGTTTTATGACAAATATTTCCAGAAAACCAGTCAGTGCGGCTTGGGTGTCATGGAGATAACGTGAAATCCTTACATACCATTACAGATTGCTAGAGGGCAGTGGGGTCACTTTACAGTACATTCAACTTCCCAAAGGGCAGCTATGAAGGCTGGAAGAACACATGGCTAAGGATGAAAACAGACTGATGCTAGATACCCTGTGATATCTTAGCCAGAATACACAGCACCCCAGGATTGCTAAAGTCATCATCATAGTGGAAATAAACATAAACAAGTATGTGTCCTCTTGATTGGCTGAAGCTTGAGAAAAGGATGCACCCCGATTTAAACATCAATTGGCTTCACTTTTTTTCCAAGAAAGGGCTATGCCATTTCTTAATTTTTCTACTTTTAGTGAGAAATAGAATTACCATCAAGGCAAGTAAACAATTTTTTTTTTCACATAGGATTCAAGCAGAAGCACCTTCACTGGAGAGACTATCAACATCAAGGGTAGACAAGGAGATGAGTGATTGTGCTGACGTAGAGATTGCATTGGAAATCCCAGGTTTAATTTAGCAGTAACCGGACTATTACATAGCTCTTTCCATCCTACCTCTTCCTCAGTGCTGCACCTGGAATATTCCTTAAATGCTTCCAATGATCATCTAAGGGAAATTTTATCACCATTTAGCAAATGAAGAATTTGAACTCCGGGGGCAGCGGGGCGGCTAGAAACCAAAGCCCCGAAGTCGGGATCAGAGTTTTCGTTCTTGACCATGGTACAATACTGAATTTGGATAAGTAAATAAACATTGCATATACGATCATGAGGCTGACTCTCGCAGCAGTGTGGGGAGAGCTTGAAGGGCTCACTGGTGAATACACAGGCTCGGTCTTCATAAAGAAGGAAACAAGTGAAGATGGAAATAGGAGCTTCAGCAAGCTGCAATGTCAACAGGAAGAAATGAACTGGGCATGTTAAAAAAAAAACAAAAAAACCAGGAACCATAATCTTTAGCAGTGTTAAAAGATGAAAAATATAAATGCCGAAAGAGCAGACTTTTATTGGTTTGAGAGCCAGTAGACACAGGAGAGTGTGCCCTGCAGAGAGAGCCTAGAGGGAGTTTTTTATAATTGAGAGTACAGAGGGAGGAAAGGCATGGTGTTGCCAGCCCAGAAATGGTTTCTCTGGGTAAATCAATTTGCTTTCCAAACTGCAGGGTGGGAGATAAGTCAGATTGTCTGCTTGCGTGACCTCCTGGGGCTCCAAGCTGTGTGAGTCTGTGTGGGTGCCCTGATTTCCAGGAGTTGCATGGATTTCCTGGAATCTTGAACTTATTTTATATTCCTGTTTTTTGGCTTTTTATTTTGGGGGGAGGAGGTCCTTTATGGAGGCTGGGTGGTGTGTGTGTGTGTGTGTGTGTGTGTGTGTGTGTGTGTGTGTGTGTGCATATGTGTGTGTGGCGGGGGGAAGGTTCTGCCTCCCTCCCCCCCACTTCCTCTACCAGCACTGGGGTTATAAACACACTTTGCAACACCTGCCTTTAATGGAGGTGCTAAAGATCCAAACTCAGGTCCTCTCTCCTACACAGACAGCACTTTGTCAGTGTAGCCATCTACCTGGTCTAGCCAGCATAGGTGAAAGCAGGACCAAATCAGACACACCTTTTATCCGACTATTGGAAAGGACCACTAACTTGGTACAATGTAGACTCGTGATCTCCGTAAATTAGCTAACAGAAGCTCTGTACTGATATCTTTCTTTATAAGCCAACAGGGGGCACAGCGATAGGTCTGGGTAATGCCTCACTTACTTTGGCTTTAAGTCAACGTAGCCAAAGGGAAGTAGGTTAATGAATCACTCAGGATTTTACATTGTGTCTGCTATAAGGGGTATGGGGCAATGGTTTTATTCTTGTTGGTTTGAAAAAAACCCTCACCAGAAGAGATTTAGGGAGAAAGGGTTTATTTCAGCTCACATTTCCAGGTGACAGTCTATTGACTCAGGGAGGTCAAGAACTTTCTACTTCTCACATCACATCTAAAAAGAACCAGAAAGAAATGAATGCATAAATGCTTATGGTAAGCTAGCTTTTTCTTCTCTTATATGGTTCAGGGACCAAGCTTGGAAATGACTGCCTGGAAATGCAGACTTTCAGGCTGGGTCTTCCCACATCAAGTAAGGTGATCAAGATAGTCCTCCATAGACAGGTACACAAGCCAATTTGATTTAGGTAATTCCTTCTTGAGGAGGAACCTCAACCTCTACAATAGAGCACACAACCTCTATTCTAGGTCTTGTCAAATTGACAGATTAACCATCATAATAACGCATTGAGCAGGTTGAGTCCTAAAGAAGGTAGATTTCTTTTCTCTGTGGACCCCTAATTTAACATATTTTGTCTTGTTATCATTAAAAAGAGAAAAACTGAGCAAGCATGCTTATCAAACATGCTGGTAAAACATGAGAAAACCATTTCTTTGGATGGTGGCATTGATGTTTAAAATAGTCTCTACAAGTTGAAAGGAAGCTATGGAGACAAGTTTTAACAATGAAAATCTGCATTTAGTCAAAAAAAATCAATCAGCAAGTATAGAAAGGAGAGTGATTGTTTGAGGTAATAATGTGAGAAAACGGTTCACTAATGGTTTTGAACAAATACAGCTTTGAGAGAGGCTAAGAGTGTTCAAGGTCTAAGAAGAACATTCGGCCCTGCTAATAGATGTCAACTTTTCAGATAAAAACAGGGAAGCATGCTGTAGCATGTATTCACGAGCTGAACCTTCCCCCATCAATCACTAATTAAGAAAATGCTCTACAGGCTAGGCCAAAGATGGATCTTAGGGAGGCATTTTCTCAATCGAGGCTTCCTTCTCAGATGACTATAGTTTGTGTCAAGATGACATAAATCTACCCAGCACACACAGATTGGAAGCAGATCCTTTCAATTTGTCTAATGTGGCATTGGATAAGATTAATAACTATAGGACCTTAAGTGATGCAATGCAGGGCTGGTCTGCAGCGATGACCTCTGTCTTACTTCCTAACTACTGGGCCCAACAGGCCAAACCAATTCATGAATTCACTCATGGCAATAACCTGGGTGTAGCTTGATCTTCTGTCACAGACTCTATCACAGCCTCTAAGAGGTAGTGTAGGGAAATGCTGTATTCTACACCAACCATCTTAAAAAAGCCAGAACCCATCTTAATGTCTTCCAGAGTTGACATGTTTAGTGCATTTTGTGTGTGTGGAAGATAGAGAACACAGTTCAGGATGACATTTAATCATTGTCGTCTTTTTAGTGTCCTTGGGCATTCAATCTTTAATAATATTGGCATTTTTAGAGTACAAGTCAGTTATACAGAATAGCTTTTGTTTGTTTGGCTTTTCGAGACAGGGTTTCTCTGTGTAGCCCTGGCTCTGTAGATCAGGCTGGCCTTGAACTCACAGAGTACAGCTTGCCTTTGTCTCCTGAGTGCTTGGATAAAAGGTGTGCACCCCCACTATTCAGCTAGTACAGAATGTTCCTAAGTTTGGCTTCCCTCCTTGTTCCTTAGGATTCTACTTACAACTTTCAAGGAAAGAGTTTCAGTCACATGTATTCCTGAATGTAAAATGAATGACCGTCTATAGACAGCACGGATAACTTTAAAAATTGGACATTTCCGCAACTGATCAGCAAGTGCGCCTTTTTTGTGAGTATTAATTATGTTCTTCTCCACACACCCTTACAATGCTTTGTTTTTTAGCTGTGTATATTGTTTCCTCTTGCATTCTGGTTGAATGTTTGTTCATCTTTTGATTGGGATTGTGAGGTCCTTATCAAACCGTGTCTTCCTTCTTTTCATTTGTTTAGCAGTAGGTGAAGAATTGCTTGTTAATATTTTCACACTATCAGGCGCTTTGAAGCTGCTGCACTAGGGTGGAGGATTCCTGAAAGGACACACAGTATCTCAGTAAAGAACGAATGATTCAGGACTGGGAAGATGGCTCAGCAGGTAAGAGCTCTAGCTGCTATTCCAAATGACCCAAGTTGGATTCCTGTACCCACGTGGTGGCTCACAGCCACCTGTTGCTCCAGTTCCAGGGAATGTAGTGCGCTCTTATGTCCTCTAGGCATGTTGATGCATAGACACAAAAGCAAGCAAAACATGCATATGTGTAAAATACATAATAAAAAATTAAAAGTATCTAATAGCTACAATAAAGAAACAGGTTTTTGTTTTTTGTTTTTCTTTTTTCTTTCTTTCTTTTTTTTTAGAACTAATTATTCCACCCATCTCTTTAACATGGCTTAGGGTGAGCCCACCTCCCGGGAGTGGTCACTTAGCCAAAATTATTGAGTCAGTCCAATTGGAATGTTAGACTCCCACCCAGACCAGAAGAGATTCTATTTGTGACCAGCAGTTGTTTTGCTCTAACAGGATTAATGGTCTAACAGCATCTTCCTAGGGTCTCTTGCTTGTTTAAGTCAAGGTCTCACGTTGAAGTCCAGGCTGCCTTTGGAATCCTAGTAATCATCCTGCCTCAGTTTCTGCAGCTTTGGGATTGTAGGCATGAGCCACATCCCCACCCACATTCTGCTGTTATCTGTGTTGTTACAGGTATGGACTTGAGTTTGGAAGGCAGCAAGCGAGTGACTGGAGTTGCCAGGTCCTTGTGCCTTTTTACAGTAAATTGTACAGAGGTGCATGGATAGATGAAGGCAAAAAAGTAGCTTATTAGAAGTGAAATACAGAGCAGCGAGGGCCTCACATGTGGCCTGGCTCTAAGACGGCAAAGGGTGTGTGTGTGTGTGTGTGTGTGTGTGTGTGTGTGTGTGTGTTAGGGATTATATGACTGTTTATGGGTCATTTTCATATTTTCATTCTACCAGCCTCTCCCAAGCTTATGTAACAGCTTTTTCGAGTCTGCTCCCTAGGCTGAATGAAGGCCAGGAGGCTAAGGGCTTCCAATATTTCCATTGCAGTCTTTCTGTATGCTAGTATCTGCCTTCGCCCTATTACCAATTCTGCTTCAACTGGGCCCCATCACAATAGTAAATCATGTCATTAGTTCATTTTTCATGGCTTTCTTTTCTAAATTATCCTAAGCCAAATGTGTGCTCCATACACACATTTGTCCTGCTGCAGAGTCTTCCAGAATGTGACCTCATCGCTCCTCCCGTTTCTGTTTGTTTCCTTTCACCTCCATAGTGACCTTGCCTTTGGATTTAGCCCTTTCTCAAATCTCCCTGCCCTGCTGCCCCTTGTAATCTATCGATGCTGATTTAGAATTTTTCTTCATGTCCCTCAGTTCTCTCTTAGCTGCATTTAAAAAGAAAACTTAGCTGGCTGACAGAAGTTGATTTACATATAACTGGAAAGTTTAGCAAGGGTCCTGGCTTCACAGGCTAAGTTAGCAAATATTTGTTAAACCTGGGCCTCTTTTTCTTTCGGGTGAGTCCTCTTAACATAATAATTGGATGGCCACTAACCAAAAAAAGTTAACTACTCCTCTTGAGGGATAATGTGTTTGTGAATTTCTGAGAATTCCTGGAAAGAAACTGTGTCTGCAGAGACTGATGGATGGATTAAGGCTGTAGTGTGTGAAGAGGTTGGAATGCTGCAGAGCCAGAGCCTAATTTACCTTGTCGAGGACTAGCTTTAGGCCCTTCAATTGCCTTCCTTGACCACCTCCATGTCAAACCCTTGACTAAAAAAAAAATTATTGGACTCTATTCATGTAAAACCTAAGATTGTCATCAAATAGCATCTGAGACCTATCGGAGAGGTTCCCCCGTCTTGCCTTGCATTAGTAACCACCTCTGATGAACCCACTAATATTCTAAAGTTACCTTGATTTAGAACTTTCTTTGCTACTATAAAACTCTTCATGAAATTGCTTCCAGGTAGGAACATGGGACTTGTGATAAACTAGATCCACCCTTCTCAGGCCCTGGTCACTCATATTTGGCTCTAAAATAAATTCTTATTCCATTTGAAGAGAGCAGAGAGTGGTGTTTGTTTTATATGCTCTCTCTTCTCTCTCTCTCTCTCTCTCTCTCTCTCTCTCTCTCTCTCTCTTGCATTGACATCCCCTTTACCTGAATGCTTTTAAGGTCACATCTAGGAACCCCCCAAAGACCAACAAGTAGTCTGACATAGCAGACCCTGGAGCTCAGTTGGGGTGGAAATTATCACAGCAGAGGTTGGTGTGAGGGGATTTCTAAGGTTCAGGACCTCTGATTGACTGACATTTGTTTGGTGGAAGGGGATGGGTGTGTTCTAGGCTAAGGGACATCTGGTGACCTATCTGAAATGGTTGGAGTGTTAGGTATTTCCTTTGGAACACTAGGTATTTCCCCCTTGGGTGCTGATTGGTCCATTCCTGGGTTGTGCCTGGGTGGTCTCAGTTTATGGTCTTTCCTGGAGTCAGGTGTTGCATTAGGGAAAACCAAAACGCAGGACTACTTTCTGGCTGCTCTTTATTGAGCCTGTCATGGCGGCAATGGAGCCCTGAACCCCACATGTGTGACTAAGCTGCCCTAGGCTTCATATGTGCCTCTCTATCTTTCAACTAATTCTGTGGTCTCTTCTGGGGCAAATGTTTGGGAATTCTAGATTAAGTCTATGACTGGAACTACCTTGACTTATAAATTTGGCCCTGCAGATTCCTTATTTGTTCTACTCAAGGCAAAGTTCATTATGGTGTTGAGCATTTAGGATAGCGCAGACAGGAAGCTACAAAAGACTTGGATCAAAGACTATGAACACAGCCAACCGCAGAGAAGGCTGAAGGTTCCCAACTAAACTAAAAGCAGCCGCTGGTGCAGACACAGATACATTCCAGAATGTCCCAAGGTGACCTATGGTTTATTATAATACTAAGGTGTTTGTGTCTGAGTGCAAATTTAAGATGCTAATGAGACACACGAGTTTGTATGTAGAACTACATGCTTGAAAAATCCCATACTGTGTATGAACCCAGACTCTGTAACAAGAGACCCCTTTCCCCACCAACTCGATCTATAATGGGGCTGTTTGACTTACTAAGGTCTCTCTTTGCTTGACCCACTTACTTCCTTGGAAGTATATATTTTACTAATATTTTGCTTCTATTGCAACTGTATGTTTTTGTTCAATGCCTTGTTGCAAGACACAAAGCATTCCTTGATGTTACCCATCACCCAAGAAATAACAATATCAATGTCAGTGAAACTGAGCTAAGAACTTTGAAGAGTTAAAAAAAAATGTGCAAAACCCACACACCAGTGTTAAGGGGATCATTTCTGTGGAATATTTCTCCTTTTATTTTTTGTCTTTGTATATAAGGTATTGTGGCACATAGTAGAGACTGAGGGCTGAACTTGATTAACATATAAAAATCCAGCTTGCAGAGAAAGAAAGCTCTTCTTCACTTAGGTTTCTTCTAGAGCATGCACAAATAAAGTGCTGAGCTTGCAAATGGACAGGAGGATGCTATGTAAATGTCCTGTAAGATGCCATGCTCCCTGTGACCCTAAGTTTTCTCAAAAACCCCAGCTCACTAGCCAGTCCCTTTTATAGGCATCCTTTCCCATCTTAGTAATAGATGTCACTATTTCTATTTTTATTTTATCTACTAGCCTGTGTGCCCGGTACATTCTTTATTCTGACGAAAGAGCCTGAAGTCAGTATTCTCTGAATGCAGGTCCAGAGCACAGCACTAAGCATGTTTTTTTCCTTTTCTGTCTTTGTCTCTGTCTGTCTGTCTCAGCCCCCACCCCCTCCAGATCCTTGCCAGAAGCCTAACATGCTTTCTCTGACACTCAGCCTGCTCATGCTTTTTCTGAAGTTTCTCCCCACATTTGCCATGCAGCTGCTTGCTGACCATCATCCTTGAGCATGCTGGCTTTTTTAGACCCCAACTCAAAACCCCAAAGCTTTCTTCTCTCCTTCCCTCCTCCTGGCAGCGACAAAGACTTACAGCTTTGCTATTCTGCCATTTTTCTCCAAACTTTAGTGAAATTTGAGTCTGTTTTCAAATTCTTTTACTACTGAGACCAAGAACCCAGAAGGGAACCCCAGATTCCCTGGTAACAGCCTGAGCACCAACATCGAATGATGTTCTGTGTAAACTCTACGCTTTCAGCTTGTGTGCAGAAGCTGATGGGTAACTATAACAGGACAGATGATCGCAAAGGAGGTACTTTTGATCCTACCAATGCAAAAATAAGAACACTACCACAGTTTAAAACCAAATTTAAAACAAGTGTTAAGTAAATGCTGGCCAGGGCCAAACTGAGGTTTCTGGGAAATGGCTCTGAATCACAGTTTGCAGAAGTTTAAGAAGGAAAACCATAATCCATTGCACTTTCTACCAGGTCCACTCAAGGGCAAGCATACCTACCCACATGTGATCAAGCACATCTGGTGCACATAGGTCAAATAAACTTGCTTAGGGGAGTGAAAAACATGTGCTTGTTATCTCTCATAAGCAACAGCCTCCAGCGTTTCAGGGACTATCTATCTGTGGTTTGGCAAAGGGCTTGCCGAACAGAGGCATCGTTGTTTCATGGATCAGGATCTCTTAGGTATAGCAATTAAAACTTAAAAAGTAACTTTGGCTCTCACAGTAGCACTCAGGTAATGTTTACTTTCTATTAACTCAGAAAAAGCAACATTGACAACTTGGACAAATACAAGTACTTTGTGTCTGTCAGATATTGAATAGGAAAATCCCATATAAAATTATTCTTTGGTGATCAGTGCAATGGCTCAGTGGGTGAGGGTGTGCACTGCCAAGCCTGACAACCAGAGTTTGATTCCTGGAGCCCATATACTCCAAGAAGAGAATTGATTTGTCCAAGTTGCCCTCTGGCTTCTGATATGTTACGTAAATAAAATGGGTATGCACATGCATACAGAGGCAAGAATGCATTTATGCAGTCAGATCTCTTTATGTGGGTTTGGGGGAGTCAGACCTAGGTCTCGAGGCTTGCAGAGGAAATGCCTTGATTGACCCACTGTTTTGTCTTTTGAGACAAGACTCCTGTGGTCTTGAGTTGCTGTGCAAGAAAAGATGACATTGAACTGATCCTCCTGCCTCTGTTTTCCAAGCACTGAGACTGAAGGTCTGTGTTGCTGTGCCTGTGCCACCATGGCTGACTTAATCTGTCTTCTGTTACAGGGATTCATCTCACACAGGAAAGAGAGGGGGAATATTCTTCCCTCTGCACACGATCAGATTATATCCATTCCCAGTCACTAATTCTGAAAGAGAACAATCTATTTAGATTGCATGCAATAGAGAAGGGAAGTGTTTACATGAGGAGTTATTTCAGAAGAGTTGTGCTGCCTTTGTTTGCCTTTGATCAAAGTAACTAATTGCTCCAATCAGTTCTGCTCTTAACATTTTCTTAACTGAGCTGTCCAGTATGTGAGGAAAATATAATTTGTTAGATAAAATAAGTTCATGTTCCAACCTGCTAATATTCCTTCCTTCAGGTAAATTTTTTTTGAAAAAAAACAAAAAAACAAAACAAAACAGAACTTATTACAAGGATGTGCCTATTATGTTTATAACAACTACATTATTATAGATGTAAAGAAGTCTAATAAACATTTTCTTTGCTAGATTTCCCCCCCCCAACATCTGTGAATGCTTGTGTGTGTGTGTGTGTGTGTGTGTGTGTGTGTGTGTGTGTGTGTGTGTTGAACTAATTATTATCATAAGTGGGCAAAATCTTCCTATCTCTGGTAGGAATGGTATTTGTTACTGAATGGCAGGAGGGTATTTTGGAAAGCTAGAGGATGAACAAAACTACTTCATCCCATAATTCTTACCACCTGAGTCATCAGTTTGCGTTTTCTCATTGAAACAGAAAAAAACATCTTTAATCACGCAAATATTTGAAAACTGCAAGTTTGTCTTTATTTGGTATTTGGGAGATAATTAAAATGGACAGGTCATGATTGATTAATACATGAATAATGGGTCAGTCAAAAGATCATTTTTGTTCTGTCTTTATATCAACACTCCATCAACAGGAATTAAGAAAATAGCATTCCCAGTCTCCAGCTCCTCCCTGAAGGCAATTAGCCAGCGCAAAAGAATGTTAGGTAAGGCAGACCGATACCAAATAAATCAACCTGATTCTTTCCCTGCATTTATCATTAGTGATTCTCATAGGTCATTTCTATTATTTTGTTCTTTGATGTATATTAGATGTCGGTGGTTGAATTAGGAATGTGTCCCATAGGCTCGGGCATTGGAAAGCTTGGTCCCCAGTTAGTGGTGCTGTTTAGGTGGTGTGACCTCACTGGAGGAAGTGTGCCACTGGAGGTAAGTTTTGGCACTCAAAGCTTCTTGCCACTTCCAGTTTGTACTCTTTCTTGTGCTCATAGAAGAGGTGAGATCTCAGCTTCCTGCCTGTACATTCATGCCTGCTGTCTACTGCCACATCTCCCCACTACTGTGGACTCTTATTCCTAAGGACCATGTGATGACTACAAGGACAACAGCCAGTATGCCGTGGAGGTGGCATTCACCTATCAGGCTATCTGTGTGTATGTGCTATAGATGGCAGAGCTAGACAAGTAGGGCAATTCAAGTCCTTTGGTGCCTAGAAGGCCATGAGTGCGTTCAAAATGTCAAACATTGAGCTATTTTACACTTTGGTGGGGTTTTTGTTTATTTGTTTGTTTTGGGGGGTTTTGTTAATTTTGTTTTGGGGGTTTGTTGTTTGGGTTTTTGGTTTTTGTTGTTGTTCTGATTGTAACTACACCCTGGTTCTCTTTTTTAAATAAGAAAGTATAGAACTTATTTTGGATTTTACAGGAGCCCAGTTAAGAGACTTTGGCCATTTTTTAAAAGAGAACTTGGTCTTTTAAATCCTTGGGATTTTTAAAAGAGCATGGAACTTTTAAAAGTTGAACTGTACTTTATAATGTGATACTAACATGAGGTCTTGGGAATAAAAATAGGAACAGTTATGGTTTAACAGTAGTGTGCCTTTGTCAGGATGACAAGTGATGATTGTGCTGGCTGGTTTTTGTCAACTTGACACAGACCTAGAGCCATCTGTGAAGAGGGAATATCAGCTGAGAAGTTTCTCCATCAGACTGGCCTATGCACATGTCTGTGGGGCACTTTCCTGGGGGTTAATTGATGTGCAAGGGTCGATCTCAGTGTGAGCGGTGCCATCCTTGGGTAGGTGGGAATGAACTGCACAAGAATGGTGGCTGAGAGAGTGAGAGGAAGCAAACCAGTTAACACTGTTCCTTTGTGGTTTCAGCCTCAAGTTCCTGTCTTAACTTCCTTTCTTGGATTGTAACTTGTAAAATCACCTAAACCCTTTGCCCCAAGTTGGCCTTGGGCAGTGTTTTATCACAGCAACAAAAGGTGAACTAGGACACCTTGCTTCAAAATAGTAAATCCTTCCAAAAATACTCTGAGGATTAAATTGCTAAATTGACATCTTGCCTGGAATTGAAGAGCTAAACGTTTCCTTTTACATCAATATTTTGGTTTCCCAAATACAAGGATAGGGAGCTTGCATCACAATTAGTGACCAAAGGCTATAGCATTACATGACACTCCTCAGCACTATCTGACTCAGAAACAAGTCTGTCAAACTATCACAGGGAGTTAAGACATGTTCATTTTAGAATGCAGTGGTCCAGAATTTAGTTGATGCTAATCAGATACACACCATACCACTTGACAGAAGAACACATGTGGAAATGATAACACTCAAGCAAAATGTAAGTATTCCCAAGGAAGGTGTGAACTAAAGGCTGAAACACAAATTCTGTAGTTGCAGATCAGAACAACAAAAATGAAGGCAAACTCCTCCGTTTGATGGTATCTGGTATAGATTTCCTGCCATGTGAAGTGAAATCACATGCAATGTCATCCAATACAGAGTGTTAGCTGCTGACAAGACCCACTTTCTCAGAGGCTGGTGTCATTGTGGATGGGGCATGGCTTTCCATCTCTAGATTGATGGCTCTGCATCAGGTTACATGATAAACCTCCACAAAGCATGGGTTTGTGTTTCCTAACAACATTAGACAAACATTCGGAGTGGTAACACAAAGATAAATCAAATAGTAAATTAAATTTAGGTATGCCATCTGCTGCCTTTAATGACAGCCCACAGGATACTGATTGGGCACGAATGTACAAGCCATTTTCTTTTATTGCTGGGCTTATGGCAAATGTTAGCTGAATGCTCATTCATGGTGTCCTTCTGCAGGGGGGAAATAGAATTCAGCGAAAGTATATCTTTTAGTTGTGACGGTTTTGCTTTAATAAAAATAATCCCCAACAGAAGAAAAGTCAGCATGTCCTCATTTCTCCAAGTGCAACATCTCTACAGCTATTAAAATTGCATCCACAGACGGGTACACTGGTTAATGTGTAATTGTAACCCGAAGTATAAACGGCCATATTAGGCTTCCATGACTGTTTTTATGTTCCTCTGATAAAATATCTCCTAGCTAACAATGACTAAGCCTCTTGTGACTTTTCTAAAGCTGCTCTTGATTTCTTCCAACAGTAACTCTTAAGTTCATGTCTTTTCTTCAAATGTGTTCTTTAACAGATTATGTTTTGAAGGGCTGAGGAGATGACTCAATGGTAAGAACATGGCAGGGGGCCTAAGTTCAGTTCCCAGCACCCTGGCCAGCATCTCACATCTTTTGTAACTTCAGCTCCAGGAGATCTGAAACCTTCTGAACTCTGCAGGCATTCACACACATACACATGCATAAACCCGCACAGACATCAACATACACAAAATAAAAAGTAAATCAGTGTTGGGCTGGAGGGAGAGATTGCTCAGTAGTTAAGGGCATAGGCTGCTCTTTCAGAAAATAGGGTGAGGAGGTCTATTCCCAGCATCCAAGTGGTGGTCCACAACCATCTGAAACTCTAGCTCCAGGGGATCTGACACCTTCTGGCTTCCATGGGCACCTACACACATGACAGGCATACATAAATAAAACGAAGACAATTTTTTTAAAAAAAAATTATGTTTTTCACATGATTGTGAGAATTTTTCTTCTCTGCTTACTTTTAATTGACAGAAGGTAATTATATATGTGCATATATATTTATGGCATACAACATGTTTTGATAGAAGTACATTTTAAAATGGCTAAATAAAGCCATTTAATCTATGCATTATCTCACATAAAGTGTTTGTGGTGAGAACACTTAAAATGCATTATTTTAGAAATATTTAGGTATGTACTATACTGTTAACTTCCTAATTGCCACCACATTATCCCCTAAAGTTATTTGAACTTACACTTCCTAATTAAACCACTGTCGTATTTGATGCACATTTTAAAATATCAAATAATGATAAATATCATAATAAAATTTCAAGATCTATATTTTTATAATGTTCATTTGGGGGAGGAACAATGGATACGTTCTTATCATAAAGTATGAATTTCCAAATAATATATTTTGGTGCTATAACTTGTATTTTGATATTGATGGCAACCTCATCATCACTCACCATTTGCTCCGATTTAGTGGTTACCAGGGTGGTAGACTGTTTTGAAGGACTTTTGTAGGTTTTAGTCCACAGTATAAACAGACTTCTCTATTTCTAAGACTAATAAAAGTTTTAATGATATATGCATCCAACAGATGGGGCAGAGGGCTGTCTTGCGAGCAGGCAGTTAAAATCAGCCCTCAGTTGTTTATATGAGGTTCTCACTCAAATCAATAAAAGATCATTTTCACACACGATTTAGTTCAGCATATAACATGCTGTAAGGAGTAGCTAGCTGCTTTGGGACTAATGGGCATGAGGGTAAAATGTTTAGTTTGGTGGCAAATCCAGTCTGACAGAGTGGCAGCTTAACCAAAAGAAATACAGGAGTAAACCACAAACTGTGGACGCTGGCAGGGGTTTCAGAAGCAGGGTGAAGTATGAAACCAAAGAAATAACCAACATCTGTGGTAGAAATGATGGTTTAAAAAATTCCTGTGTCTATCTTGTCTGCTTCTGTTTGTCTCCTCCTGTTTCTCATTCATTTCATAATTTTATAATGGGGAAAAAACCTCTCTTTTAACTAATTCCTTCCTTTAAGAATTCCTAATTGTCTTCCCAAACCTGCCGACAATGTCAGTAAACTGTGAGGTGTCTCGGAGTCTGATCCGAGAATTAGCTTGTAGCAGTGAGCTGAGAGTGGTGCCCCAGAGGTAAGCCAGGAGAGAGAGAGAGAGAGAGAGAGAGAGAGAGAGAGAGAGAGAGAGAGAGAGAGAGAGAGAGAGAGAGAGAGAGAGAGAGAGAGAGAGCTGGCTGGCTGGCTGGCTGAGAAACCACACACAGGATTGTATGGAAAAAAAACTAACTAGCTAACTAACTAACTAACTAACTAGCTAGCTAACTAATTAACTAACTAACTAAAAAAAAAAACACATGTGACAGGAGCAGCCTGAAGGAAGAGCTAGCTGGTCTAGGCTTGGTAAGTCCTGTGGCGTCCGGAGCTCAGGTGCTTCTGCAGTTTGGGTGGCCACAACAGGAAAATCCCAAACTCCCTCAGAGGCTTGGGGAAAAATAGCAAAGAAAACCAAGCTGACTGGGCAGATTCCAGGTGATTCCCTGTGTGCAGCTCTGGCTGTGCTGGTGGCTGCAGAGCCACAGGCAAGGAAAGCAGCTTTTTCTTGAATTCTTACTCCAAAAGATATAGGGCACCAGATGTAGCACGAATACTAAAAACCCAGAGACAGATATCAGGATTAAAGCTGCAGGTAGGAGAAGCAAAGCAGCCAAGCCATTAGAGAGTTCTCATCTTTACCAATGCTCAGACTGATGGGGCGATCCACCCACTAAACCTCAGACTGCACTGGTCTTCACCAAACCTCAAAATGCAATGCCTCCTGTCTCCTCCCTCTTTATATTCCTCTCTAGTGCTGGGATTAAAGGCATGGGATCCCAAGTGCTGAGATCACCTTCATATTTTTCTTTTAGACTGGATCAATTTTATGTAGCCCAGGGTGGCCTTGAACTAACAGAGATCCATTTGCCTTTCTATCGAGTACTGGGATTAAAGGTGTGGCCACCACTGACTGTCCTCTATGGCCAACTAGTGGCTTAGGTGGGTGGCTAACTAACGGCTTAGCTGGGTGCTCTGATCTACAAGCAAGCTTTATTAGATCGTAAACAAAATATCACCACACACATTGAAGCGAGACACAGTACCGATTTAAAAATAATGTGTTTGCTCATGTTTCATCTTAGTGCTTTGTCTTCAAAAGGGCATAAACTAAATATTCACAAAATTACTACTACAAGAACATTTTTTTAATGCCAGAAATAGGGCATACAGTTCATTATGGCTTTTAGAGAGAGATTCACAGTTAAGGTCTTGAGATGTGTAAGAGGGATGCCCTTCATCCCACTTGATCACAGGGCAGGGGCATTATGTGTGGTGCTGATGAGGTTTGAGAGGGCCTAAGCAGTAACATAAGTGCAGAACAGGTTCTTGATGAAAGTTGGAAGCAGAAGCTGGCAGGAGTTCACACTTTCCTGCACTTAATGAATCCTTGGTGATTTGCAAATAGTAGTAGTGTACATGCACTTGGAGATTGGAACATAAAATGAGCTGGCCCTGTTTTAACTCACAATATTGCATGTGATGCTGGATACTCTGAACGTTGTTGGACCAGACACACAGCCAGCATCTAGAACAAGTCCACACTTGGATTATTTTTACTGTTGAATCCCCAATGCAAGAGTCGAAACTCCGTACACTAAGAATATACAACAAATTAGGAGTGAAATTACAATAATGGAATTGTTAATGTTTTGCTGGGCTTCTCCCAAGTTTCTCAGCTTCGGTCCTGGTGACATTTTCTACCGAATTAATTCTTTGCATGTGGAGTTCCATGCAGTAAGCAGCGTTCCTAACTTCTATTAATCAGATCTGAGCAGCAGCTCCCTTTTCATGTCACCGCCTCAAGTTGTGACTCAGGCAGCTCCATCACCATCCTCAGAAATCCATGAGCACTAGGACAGTGTTAGAGACAGCTAGGCCCTTAAGTACCAACATGAAGGTGATGCTTGCTACATTGGAGTCTCCTAGGTGACTGTGCAGAGCAGAGAGACTAGTGGCCTTGGAAGTGTTGGTAATTTGGTGAGGTGAGCGGAGTATCTGCGCCTGAGGCATGGCCCTATGTCACAAGGCTGAGACAGGACCCATTGGAGAGCTACAGCCGATGGCTTCAGATGGGAAAACTGCTAAACCTCTTTGAGTAGAGGTTCAAAGAAACTTGGTTTCTTTGAAGTTCCTTGACTTTCATTCTCTGAGAAACTGCAAGTGTTTTCAGTCTTCCAGGGATAGCTGCGCCTAAAAGACATGATAACAGTTAACAGGGTTGTATGCTTTGTCTCTGGGCTCAGCCATTCCAGATGTAGACAAGTTTCACAGGGAATAGTAGGAACTGTCTAGTTGCATGTGTCTCTGCTTCAACAATGCTTTTACATCCCAATGTTTAGAGAAAAATAACTGTTTTTCAGTTATTTTCCTTTCTCAGGATCCACAGAAGTCTGCACAGGTAGGGCAATTTCCCAATTTATGTTGCCTTTCATCTTTAAATTCTTTATTTCTATCTTTGTTTTTAAAATAATGTCTCACCTAGTAGCCCAGTCTGGACTGGAGTCTTGCTATAACCTAGGTTGGCCCAGAACTCACTATGTAGCCCAATCTGGTCTTGAACTCATAGTAATTCTCCAGTCTATCCCTCTAAAACTCTAAAATCACCCAGCCCTATCAGGAAGACCCAGGATTAACCACTGAAGACAGTTCTAGACTCATAGGAGGGAGTGCCGGAAGAATCCACAGTCACAAACTTTTCTAGCACATTTTAAAAAAGAAAGGTATTTTATTGTTTGTGTTGTTGGCTGTTTTGTTTGTTCTATAAGTCATTGTATGTGAGCTGAAGTTCCGGGTGGGAAGCCTCATGTGTGTTAAAGCTTCTGTAAAGCTGACTGACTAGAGATTCTGTAAGTGTGCAGAGTTAGAGGGTTACAGGTTGGTGGCCAAGTTATCTGGGTCTATCTATCTTCAGTCCCCATAATAGCCATCTATTGCCAATGTTTAGATTTGTCCTGACAACCTTGAGACTATTGGGTAAGGTCCTTTTGGAATGTGTAAACAGACCCCCAGCTTCCATCAGTCCAAAGGCTAAGAATGTCATCAGATGATGTCAGAGGCCTAAACAGAATTCCCAGTTTTGTTGTCACTAATCCACCTGATCTTCTTACCAATGTATTTTAAAAGAATCTTGGTTGATGACTTTGTTCTGTTACTATAAACCTTATGAAACCATTATTTTGGAGAATGGATTTGGGAGCAACCTGGATCTGTGTTCCAGTGGTCATCCATCTCTGGCCCCAGGGTAAACTCTCTTAACCCCCATGAGACTAGTCTGTTTCTGTATCAACTCTTAGAAAGAAATTGGTTTCATTGTGGCATATGTCTTGTTTTTGTTCATCTCCTTCCCCAAAGACTTCCCCCTTCCTTCATACCCTGCCCATTTCAGACTTCTAAAAAGTTCTCCTTCCTTCTCCTCCCCTCCTTCCCCCTGTAACATGCTTCCTGTTACCTTCTCACACTGGGCTACCCCTAGAATTTCTAGGCCTTTCTCTTTGCTGTTACATCTAACAACTTACTATTCCTTTTTGATGGTGCTGTAAGCTGGAATTCAAAGGTGCCTTTTTGGAATTACTCATTCCCTTGATTTCTCCCAGGCACAAATAAAACGCAAACGTCAGTAAACCTCAATTTTTCTTATTTATATCTTGTTCAAATTGTCCGTCTCAACAAAGAAAATAGGAGATTATTCTTCCTTCTAGAGTTTAACTTAATTTAATTGCTTCAATATTTCTTATTAAAGACTGCCTTGGTCTTTCTATATTCCACAGTTACTCAAGTAGACCAGAAAATTTCAAGTATCTATGACATAATCCATGCTTTGTCAGCCACTCAAAATACTCTGTTCTGAAATCCAGCTGGTGAAATCATTTATTTTTGAACATCAAAAATGTTTTTGTTTTTGTTTTGAGTATGTATCCCTCCCTCCCATAGTACCTTCTTTTCATTTTTGTCTTTCCTTCTTTTTTTTTAAATCTCTTTTCTTTTTTGGAGACAGTGTTTTATACTATATCCTCAGACTATCCTGGATTATTCTATAGCCCAGGCTGGCCTCAAACTCACAGCAATGAACCTGCTCCTACATCTTGAGTACTGGGGTTACAGCTGTAAGTCACCATACCTAGATTGTTCACAGTTTAACATTTGGCATGATCCTTAAAATTAACATGCCCTAATTAAATAGTACATAAAATAATGTTGTATATTTTGTAATTAATGGCAGTTTAAAGTTGATGAAATAAAATATTCAATAGATTCTCCTCTGATGATGTGTTATACACATAGACATGTGCAGCATGTAGTTGCAAATGTTTGGAGACATGATCCAGCATTCTATGGTCACTGATCACTCCCACATCAACAACAATGACAAATGGCCTGGAAAGAAATCAAGAGAACACCTTCTACAATGACCTAAAATAATATAAAATGTCTTGAGGTAATGCTTAGCAAGTGAAATAATTGTATTGTTGTTCTTTTGCTATAGTTATCGCCTATGAAACACAAACACGAGACTCAGCACCCACGTGGAGTTTATTGGTGGAGAGGAGAGAAAGGGGGAATAGCTGGTGGACAACCAAAAGCAGGAGAGGAAGAGTGAGAGGAAGAGAGAGAAAGAGGGGGCATGCTTGCTCTAAAGGGGAAACTGAGTCCCCTATGCAGCCCTGTAATGAGTGATATAGCGATGACATGGCCATGCATGTCCCATCCATCGTCAGGGGATGGGGTCAGCAGACTGCTGGTTTCCAACATTCCCACCTCTTATTATTATTAAAAAGGAAGGGGTGGGGGTTGGGCGTAGCAGCTTAGGGAATAAGGATGTTGAGTTCTCAAGACTGCTTCCTGCTGACTTGGGGCGGTGATCATCTTTGGTGAATCTGAGAAAGCTGGGGTGCTGCCACATCCTGGTAGCTGGTTGTTTCATTGCAGTCCTGACAGTATGGAGCTCTGGCATCTTTTGAGGCCTGGCAAGATGTTGTCGAGAGCAGAGGACAAGTTTAAGTTCAGAAAAATTTTTTTTCTTATGTCCTGGTACTTGAAGGGAGAATTGTACGATGGGGAGGGGTTCCTGAGGTGAGGGAAGGGAGTCCTGGGACCAGGGAAAGGTTGAATATTTATTTGGAGTGAATCTGACCTGTTTAAGTGAGTCCAATTTGGCTCCCTGGAACTTACAAGAATCCTTTGAGTTTGTGAAAACATAAATACTAGACCCATTAGCAACATACTCATGTTAGAAATGATTTGGCTGAAAGAATTAGCACATACAACTGACAGATCTTTAACACAATGAAACACACCTTAATTTTGAGCTTGCAGTTACAGTTATGATTCTGTAGTGGCATAGTATGGTGTTTAGTACTCTGTCAGAATTGGATTAGTAGCTCATTAAAACTTTATTGATTAATGTTGAGTATAAACAATAGCAACCTTAAAATACCCATTTCTGAAATTTGTTTTGTAACAGTTGGAGCCTTGGCTGCTGCTTTAAGCTGACAAAGCTACCATAACAGAGAGACAGGCCAGCTGCTGGCACCACCCATTTCCTCCAAGAAGACTGGTGGACACTGAAGAAACTCCACCCACAAAAGTGGCAATGCTAGCCACTGAGCAATCCTGCCTTTCATCTCAACTGCTGCAAAGGAACCCAAGGACCATGGGCAAGAGGGCAGTGGAATCGATTTTCTCCACGTTGCTTGGGCCAATGGTAGGTAAGTCTTCCAAAAGCTCCTAATCCACAGGTCTCATGCCATCAGCAGAAGGCAGACATCCTTAAAGTCTCTGACCTCAACAACTGTGGAGGACCTGGGGGTGGCTGTCCATGCTGCCAAGTAGTAAGTCTCTGTTACTCTCTAATCCTTCAGGTAAAATTCTGTTTTTCTCAAGAACTCTGTTTTTCTCAAGAACTCTGATGCTTTTGACAACTGGTAATTTTGTCAGCTTAAAGCAGCAGCCAAGGCTCGAACTGTTACAAAACAAATTTCACAAACGGGTATTTTAAGGTTGCTACTGTTTATAGTCAACCTTTCCCTGATTCCAGGACTCCTTTCCCTCACCTCAGAAACCCCTCTATAGCCTCTCAGCTTGGATCCAGTTTTTCAACATGTATGATTAAAAACTTTAAGATATTGAGAAAAAAATGAAGGAGATATCAGAAGACAGAAAGATCTCCCATGCTCATGGATCAATAGGATTAATATAATAAAAATGGCCATCCTACCAAAAGCAATATACAGATTCAGTTCTCTTCCCATTGTTGCTGGGGTTTCCTTCCAGCCTGTTCCCTCAGCTAATTTGCCAAAAATAAACACACAGACATCATATTAATTATAAAACTGTTGGCTAATAGCTAGGGCTTCTTACTGGCTAGCTCTCTCTTAAGTATTAGCCCATTCCTATTAAGCTAAGTATTTCCATGTGATCTTATCTTACTGGAGAAGGATCCAGATACTTCTTGGATTACTTACTCCTTTCTTGGCTACATGGCATCTCCCCATGGCCTCCCTCTCTTTCCTCACTCCTTCCTCTCATTGTCCTGCCTGTCCTCCTTGCCTAGTGTTTTATTAATCAACCAATAAGATAAACATATCTTCACAGATCTTGAAAGGACAATCTTCAGCTTCATATGGACACACACACACACACACACACACACACACACACAAGAGAGAGAGAGAGAGGGGGGGTTGTTAAAAATCAATCCTGAATAATATGTTAAAAAACTCATGGGAGTATCACTATCACCAACCCCTAATCCCCAATTGAACTACAGAACTGTGGTAACAAAAACAGTATGGTATTGCCATAAAAATGACACATCAATCAATGGAATTGGACTGAAGACCCAGACATAAAGCTACACACTATAGACACTTGAGTTTTGATAAAGAAGCCAGATAAACACACTGATGAAAAACAAAACAAAAAAGGCAACTTCAACAAATGGTGTTCGTCAAACTGTATGTGTACAAGAATCGAAATAGGTCCATACTTGCCACCCTTCGCAAAACTCAACTACAAATGGATCAAAGATCTCAACATAAAGCCAGATACACTGAATCTGATAGAGAAAGCGAGGAATAGTCTTGAACTCATTGGCACAGAAAAAAAGCCTTCCAAATAGAACACTATTATCCTGGGCACTAAGATCAACAATGAATAAATGAGACCTCATGAAACTGAGAGGCTTCTACATGGCAAAGGACACCATCATTCAGACAAAATGGTAGTCTGCAGAATGGGGAAAAACTTTATACATGCCACATCTGATAGAGCACTAATATCCAAAGCATATAAAGCACTCAGGAAACTAGATAGCAAGAAAGCAAATAACCCAATTTAAGAATGGGGTACAGATCTAAACAGAATTCTCAGAAGAGAAAGCTCAAATGGCCGAGAAACACTTGAAGAAATGTTCTACATCATTAGGCAACTTGGAATCATAAATCAAAAACTATGAGATTTCATCTTATTTCTGTTAGAACAGCCAAGATCAATAAAACAAGTGACAGCTGATCCTGGTGAGGATGTGGAGAATGCCACTTTTGTCTGATTCTATATGAATGTGACCTTCATGACAGTGACTTGGCCTCAGCCTCTGCCTTGCCAGCCTGCCTATGTGTGTCTGAATGTAGGTCTGTGTGTCTACCTCCTTGTTGGCTGTGCCAGTCTGCATGTGTGTTGTGCCTGCCTGTTGGTGACCCTTGAGTACCTAGGTGCTTTGGAGCAGTTGATTATATAGCAGCCTTTGTCTAGAGCAGCAGTTCTCAACCTATAGGTATTGACCCATTTGGGGTCACATATCAGATACCCTGCATATCAGATATTTACATTACAGTTCATAACAGTAACAAAATTACAGATATGAAGCAGCAACATAATAATTTTATGGTTGTGGTCACCACAACAAGAGCAGATTTAAAGGGTCACAGAATTAGAAAGGTTGAGAACCACTGGTCTAGAGTTAATAGAATATGTCTTATCTGCCTGTAAGGCCTTAAAATCTCTTCAACTTCCCATAATTTGCCTCCTTTCCTAGCATTTGAGTAGGAAGCTCACACTAATTCTCTTTCAGGATGCGCTGGTCTCCCTCCCTATTGGTTCACTTACAAGTACACAAACACAGTATCAGATTCAAATCTTGGCTTCCCTGACCAATCATGCAACCACTGGCAGTTATTTTTCTATAAGTGCCTGTTTCTTCAAACATAATAACAATTCATGAAGAATCACAGAAACCAAGTTAAACAAAGTATTTTTAACTGAGCCAGACACATAATAATCACTTGATCAAATACCAACAGTCTTCTATTGATATAGCCAAGTAACCAGATACTTTCTTGAACTATAAAAATGAAGCAAGGTTGACTTTTGTAGGTATGGAGTATCTTTAACCTACTTAGGAACCTATTTTGTTCCCCCTTTGTATTATGCATACTTATGTGTGCTAATTCATAGCAAATCTACTTGATGTGTGTATGTAACTCAAGAGTAAGCAGGTTTCCATTACCCCAGGAGCATCCCATCTGCCTTGACACAGAAAAAAAAAAAAAAAAAAAAAAAAAAAAAGTCACATTCACCTATGGCATGTCTATCATACAGAATAAATTTGTGACTTTTTTTTACCTTAAAACACAAAGTGCATTGGCTTAGGTAAGAGTTTTCCAAAGCAAAATTTAAAAATAATGATCTTTTTAAAAAAAGGAAAATGCTTACAGATCTACCTCTGTTTTCACTCCATGCAAATATAATAGCTATAAAGCTTTGTGTTGATGTAATAATTTATTTATTTTCTCCTCTTCCTATTCTATTTTTATCTTTTCACTTATTCATTTCCAATTAATTATAAAAATGAAATAAAAAGGAAGTGACTTTTCAAATCACTTCCCACGTTAATTTCTTCTGAGTGCACTATGGTAATGTTTAATTTGTATCTAGGGTTAACATTGTCACATTTGCTTATGCCTTCAGACAGAAGCAATTAGCTGGGCCAGCCAATCCCTCCACCTGGCCTCCATCTGTATATGCAAGAGCATCAGAGGCAACAGGAACCTGGGTGTTCTTTGAGGTCTGTTTGGCATTCAAAGCCTCTACTTTCTCCAGTAGGGTAGTGAGAATGTGCAAGCCAACTTGTATTGTGGATATCTATCTACATTTTGGAAAATGAACTGTATGTACAGCTAAATTTCCTGTGTGAATGGTTTACAGTGCTGGCTTGAAGTATTTACACTCTTGATCCTTGGGGGTCAAAGACCTTAAGGCTGTAAACTCAAATAGTTTCATTGACATAAACATGAACTTCACACGTGCTGAGATGAGCATTCCTGGGAATAATGTTCTAAAACCTGATTTCTACTCTTATCGTTGGGATTCCAAGAACACTGCACATTTCAAATAATCATCATTTCTTTGCCAGAGAGAGAGAGAGTGGTGGGGGTAGGGATAACTTTATTACAGTGAAGAAATGAACTGAGAGCAGAGGTTCCCAACCTGCGGGTCCTTTGGGGGTCACATATCAGATATCCTGTATAGCAGATATTTACAGTATGGTTCAGAACAGTAGCAAAATTACAGGTATGAAGTAACAAGAAATAATTCTATGGTTGGGGGTCACCACAACATGAGGAACTATATTAAAGGGCACATCATCATGTTGGTTGAGAAACTACTGCCTTAGAAGAATGAGGAGATCCAGGAGGCATAGGAGACCCTAGGAGGGAGAAGATGAGTCAGGGAAATGAAGGGTCCGGTAGCCATTCTTTCTGGATTCTTTTATCAACAGAGGAAAATGACACAAGGTTCTGGCTTAGAAGTGGTGGTGCCTGCCTTTATTCCCAGCACTCGGGAGGCAGAGGCAAGTGGATGTCTGTGAGTTCGAGGCCATCCTGGTCTACAGAGCTAGTTCCAGGGCAGCTAGAAAAAGAAAGGAGAAAAGAAATGTACTGCTACTCAGTCATGGAGACTCTCCTCCATTCGGGCACAAAGTCTGAATGGTTTTGGTCATTTCAACACTTTCCTGACACATATAGTTGTTAATTCATGAAATTTCATCTAACAGAGCATAGCATTGTCCTTAGCTGTAAAGGACTGACTTCTAATCAGTGCCTCAAATTTTTTCTAAGAGACTAAAACTTATTCTCTTCATTATCATTTCTCTCCTTTTGCATGTATGTACAATCAACTTTTTAAAAGCCCAGAAGTATATGCCTTTGATATTCTCTAAGCTAAAAGTCTTTAGAGGCCAATTTCTCATCAAGGTTTGCACAAAAATATTTACTTAAGTTTCCTTCTACCATGGGCCCAGGGATCACACCAGCAGGTTTCTGCATCAAGGGCTTTTGCCTACAGAACCATTTCACTGGTCCCCAAATTGATTTTTAGTACTGTTATTCTAGCTTGTCTCAAGGATTCTTTTTGAAGACTCCATACATCTTCTCTGACTGTATCACTTGTTTCTGAGTTCAAAACTTGTAGGAGAGTTTCTGAAGAGAATGGAAACCTCGTTTCTTTAAACTGTACAGGATTTCAGTGATAATGATAGTCACATCAAAATTACATTTCCTCTTTCTGATTTAAGTGAATGTTTTCATGGCATTGCTCACCCATACTTCAGGGATGGAGAACAAAAGTTTTCCTCCCTTCACTGAAAGCCAATGCTGATTAACCAAACATATTATAATGTTTGGAAATCAATAAACAGTAAAACTGCAATGCACTCCTATGTGCCTACAAATTTTTACTTGTTCTCCAAGGAATTCATCCATCAGGAAAGATGACTCCACACACATTTGTTAGCTTCATTATGATGCATCTTCTTTTAAGTGGTTGCAAATGATAACTGAACAAAACTCTGCTTAACAAGCTCCCAGAGTAATTCATTATTTCCCAAAGACACGGTAAGTGTAATCGAAGCTGCAGTTCAGTGTAGATGGCCACAAAAATGAGTGGATTTATCAAAGTGAGTTATCTTGGTAGTTTCAACTCTGGAAAACACAATTAGAATCCAATATTGTGCATACAGAAAAAGCAAAGCAACGTTGCCTCATTTTCCAGGATCAGTATGGGGTTACAACATAGATGGGTAGAAAACCCAGGAAATATTCAGCGACACAAATAGTCACACATCTAAGTAATCAATAGGCAGAATAAAGACATTCCATGCTCCCTCTCTCCTTTGGAAAATAACAGATCAAACACCTTTTAAACCTGGACCTTCTCCCCTATTCCAAAACATAGTCTCAGTAGTGAAATAGCACCATGTAGTGTGTCATGCAGCAAACGATGTTAAGGCTAGGTTTGTAAAATGTGCCCATCAGTAAAACGGAGCATGTCTCTGAGCCTACACAGAATTGTACTTTGGGAAAAGCCCTCCATTGATTCATGCATGCCATCCTGATTTATTAAAATCAACCATAGCCCTGTACACATGCATACATTCAAAGCTTCTCTGTTGGTTTAACCATACCTTCTGCCTTAGAAACTGTGGCTTGAATCCCTTTGGCTTAGTAGCTGCCTCCATGCATATGCCTGCCAGATACAGAGATTACACCAATAACTGGCCATCTGTGCTCTGCAGCCATTCGGACCAGCTCCAAATCTTCCTGGCCTCTCTTTTCCAAGCCCAAGTGGGATATTTATCCTCAGGTGCTGGGAGGCAGTCAAAGATGCAAAGATGTCCATATCACACACAAGATGCAGAGATCCCTGACTTCATGAAAGTAGCTTGTGTGGAAGGGTGATTTGTTTGTTTATTTATTTAAATACAAAAAGAAACCTCGTAACTTCAGTCTTATTTTCACAGTACCTGCCTTGTTTTGCTTGGGAAGAACCCAGTTCCTCAGCCAGTACTTGTTTGTGGGTGTCATTTGGTTTTAAAGTCCAGAGCAGAGTTCTGCTTCCCTTGCCAAGAATGCTCAGCTGAACATATTAGTGTTTCCAACATTTCCTCATTCTGGAAACTTTATGGTCCGCCTGTATCACTGTGGGTGCCAGGTCTGTCCTCCAGGGAACAATTAGGGGCCATAGTAGAAAGTCAATGAACTCTATCACATGCTAGGAACAACATGGTCTCAGGGTTACGGGAAGCCCCAAGCCCCAAAGTGAAACAAAAATATCTGGTTTGCTGTTAAACACAGCAATTGAGGGACTTTACTTAGAAGATAATGTGGCTGAATTTTTTTTTTGAATGTGCAAAATCAATTTAAAGGTGTGGAACCCATCCTAGAACCCATTCTACTCTAGTCAGAGGAACTATTCAGAGCAGCCAAATTTTTTATGATCAGTATGTTCATGAAGTGGGAAAAGGTACATAGATCAGACAGAAAACTAAAGGCCAGTTTTGCACACTGCTGTTCACTGTGAACTTGCTCGGTAGCTATTACAGCCTCTTCCGTGTGCAGAAGGCAGGGTGCTTAAAGAATTGAATACAAGGACGACTTGATACCTGGGCTGGCGCCCAGAGATAATCTAGGTTTCAAGCCTTCCCCTTGCCCATGTGCTTCGGTGGGCAGTGGGACTGGTGACTACTGAGAAAGAAAAGCTCTTCACATTTATTCAGACTGCAGGTAGAACCTTCCAGAATCTACCCAGGGTCTCTTCGGTCCGTGAGTAGTTCTTACAGTTAGTAGAATCTCTCTACCCACCTAATTACATTTTCCTCAGGAGTGTTTTATCTTGGCTTACGCTCATTAGGATAGCCATGTAGAGAATTCCAGAAGGACAGATATACATACATGGCTTAGGATGAAAGAATGCCAAGCCTGGAGCAAAGTGCCTTGGGCATCTGTGAGATGTTCCTGAGTCATTTAGCTCCACAGTGCTTCTCTGGAAGATGGGAGGATCCCTTTGACAACAAGATCACACTGTGACATTCAGAAAAATCATACATAATGTGGGCCATCACCCACATTAGGATTCCATCAGTGCTTGAGAACATAAAGGTTAATATACTATCAGCAGTACAACATAAATATAAATGACGTGATAGCAGTGAGTGTCTAAGGCTCTGTGGGGAAAATGTACAGTGACCTTGGAAGTGGTGTTTAATTTTTCTGTGCATTAGCATCCAAACTGCGAAACAGTAAAGCATGGTGGCTCGTGCCTTTGGTCCCAGTATTTGGGAGGTAGAGACAGGAAGGTTTGGGTTTCAGGTAGCCAGAACTATGTGAGGAGACCCTGTCTCAAACAAACTAATAGGCACTGCTCCCTTTGCACACCTGGGAGTTGTGACTAAGAAAAGGGTCACCACACAACATTCTGTCAAGCCTCAATGCTACTGATTCATCTTAGTTCACCAGCTCAGCCTCAATGGCCATCATAAGACCTTCAAAGGTGCTTCCTACTGAAAATGACAATTTTTCACCCTTACAAGGTTAAGGTTCACAGAAAAGCTGGGGTCCTTAGGATGGCTATAAGCTGTATCAATGCATAGAGCAGGGGTTTTTACTGTGGTTGAGACAAGATGATGAGCACACTGGATGTGTCCCCTTTCAGCCTCACTGACTAAAGTATTCAGACATTTTAAAGGTTTTCAAATCAATCAATCAATCATTTTTGTACTCATTTTGTTCTTTGGTACATGCATATTGATTATTCTCATCCATATCCTGTCTTAACTTCCTCCTCATCTATCTTCATTGTTGCTTTCCTACAAATACCTTTTTCACATTCTTGTGTCTATGTGTATTGCTTTGTGACCCAGTTTAACCAGGGTCATCTGTGTAGCCACGGTTTTGGTGCTATCTCCTGGAGCTTGGTGAGCTCAGCAGAGGGTGCACAACTGAAGACAATGACTCCCCCTTTCTCATAGTCTACCAATAGCCAGTAGTTCAGAGCTAAGGAAGGAATAGGGCCCCATGAACCCTCTCTTATTCTATAACTAATTGTTGTGCAAGCCCTGTGCCAACAACCATAGCCTTTGAGGTCTCAAGATTGCAATTGCTGTGTCATGTCTTGAGGATGGCAATGTGCAGCCCCTCTGCCTATTCCAGCTTTTACATTCTGCACTCCCCACCAACAGTACACGAGACTCCCCTTCTGTGTCAACATTCATTGTTATTTGAATATTGTGATGATGGTAATTTGGGTTAGGGATTCATCTTAAAGTAATTTCAGTCTGTATTTTCCTAATAAATGGAAGTGTTGAAGAATGCTTTTTTAAAAAAGTGTTTATTAGTCATTTGCATTTCTTCCCTTGAGATCTTTTTATTTCCCAAGCCCATTTTAAAATGGGGTTGCTTATTTTGTTGATGTTTGGGTTTTTGAGTTCTTTGTTGATACTAGATATCAATCCTCTGTCACGTGTATTACTGGAAAGGGTTTTATTTTCCCTGTTCTGTGAGCTCAGTATAACTCCATTTGTGTTTTGTTGTATTGTACAAAACCTTTTTCGTTTCATGAGATCACATTCACTTTGTTGCTATGAAGAGACACCATGCTGGCTTACAGTTCAGAAGTTTAGTCCTTTGTTGTCATGGCAAAAAGCATGGCAAGATGCAGGCAGACATGGTGCTGGAGAAGGAACTCAGAGTTCTACATCTCAGGCAGCAGGAAGAGACTGAGACACACTAGGCCTAGCTTGAGCTTCTGAGACCTCAAAGTCCATCCCCAGTCACACAATCCTTCCAGCAATTCCACACCTTCTCCAACAAGGCCACACCTCCCAATAGTCCCAGACTCTATGAGCCTATGGGGTCATTTTAATTCAAACCATATAAACTGTTGGTCCTATTTATTCTGCTACCAGAGTCTACTCAAAAACTCTCCAACTATGCCTAAGTGTTGGGCTCCCCTCATTTCTCCTAGCGGTTCTCAGGTATAAAGACTTATGTTGAGATCTTTGATCTACTTAGAGTTGGGCTTTGCTCAAGGTGAGAGGGAAGCATATATTTCATTCTTGTACATGTTGCTATTAAAGTTTGTCAGCACTACTTATCAAAGCTAAGTTCCTTTTGCCAATGTCTGTTTTCCAATGTCATCCTTTTCCCAAGTCAGATACCTGAGGTTAATTTGTGGCTTTGCCTCTAGTTGTATTTGTTTTATGAAATTAGGTTAAATACATTTAAAATCGTAATATTCTCTTCTTGTTCCCCTAAAGAGTATTAAGTGAACTTCTTTATTATCTTCTGACTAGTGTGAGGTTTAAGTCTATTTTGCCAGATATTAGAATAGCTATCCCAGTACCTTCTTAAACTTCCTTTTTCTGTCCTTTTATCCTGAGATGGATCTATCTTTGGTGTGAGGTGTGTTCCTTGAGTGTAGAAGAAGTAGTAATCCTGTGTTCTAATCCTATCTGAAGTCTATGTTTTTATATTGAGAACTGAGACTACTAATAACTAAAATTGTTATTGAAATAATATATTGTCTTGTTTTGTTGCTTTGAGGTGTTTTCTTAGGCATATAAATATAATATATATTATATTTATATATATATATTCCTAGTGGCCTGTTGGTTGCATTTATCCTTCTTTTCAGTTTGAAGTATTTCTTCTAATATTCTATGTATGTATGGCTAAGTGGTCATAAGTTCCTTTAGTCTATCTTTTATAATGGGTAGTTTTTATTTCTCTTTTAGTTTTAATAGATAGTTTTGTTGGGCATAACAGTCTGTTGGTAGTTTTGATATTTAAAAACTTGAAATTCATATTTCTAGATATTTTTGTCATTTAAGGTTTCCTTCAAATAATCAGCTAATATTCTGGTTAGCCTGCCTTTATATTAACTTAGTTCTCTCTTACAGCTTTCACTATTTCTTTATTTCAATATTTCTAAAACCTGTGTTTATTGTTTTAGCTATATCATGGGGAGGTTTTTCTTTCTTTATACACTGTCTATTCTGTATTCTTTATGCCTCTTGTACTTGGGTAGACATTTCTTTCTCTAGATTTGATAAAGTTTCTTCCATGTTTATACTGATAATACTTTCTTTGCCGTTGACTGTTGACCATAAATTCTTCCCCATCTTTTCAGCCCATGGTTTTTAGATTTGGTATTTTCATTGTGTCCCTCTCTTAAAGAGTTTAAGTTATGAACAGTTTTTTTGTTTCTTTGTTTTTTTTGTTTTTGTTTTGTTTTGTTTTGCCAGCCTGGTCCCACAGCCACGCCAGCCCCAAATAACACACAGAGACACTGTATCTGATATAATGTTGTTGGCCTGTTACTAGTTTCTTATTGGCTAGCTCTGTCTTAAATATTAACCCATTTCTGTTAATCTAAGTATTTCCACGTGGTCTTATCTTACCAGAGAGAGGGCCTGGACCTTTGTTCTCTCCAGTCTCTACATCTTGACTCCTCCCTACTACTTCCTCGAATCCTCCTTGTCTCCTAGACCCACCTATCTTGCTTTCCTAAGTTTAAACTTTTTTTTTTATTATCTTCTGTTATTGGCTATCCAGTTCCTCTACCTTGTATTCAAGCTCTAATGTTCTGTCTTCTGTGTGTTGCATTCTGCTAGCAAGGGCTTCCACCGAGCTTTATTATTAGACTTATTGAGTTTTTCGTTTCCTGGTCCATTTGTTTGGATTATTTTTAGTGCTTTAATTTCTTCATTGAATTTCTCATTTCCTGAATTGTCCTTACTGTTTTATTCATCCCTTTGTATTTCCTTGGATTCCATCTGTCTAGTCCTCACCTCTCTCAGTTCATTCATGAGTTTGTGTTCTATTTGAATTCTTTGAACTTGTTTACCATCTTTTAAATTTTGTGTATTTAATTGCATCTAAGTTGTTCTCCTTGGAGACCTTTACTACTGGATTGGTGATTTGGAGAAAAGACATACATGAAAATCCTATTGCTGTGATTTTCTGAAGGGACATGTGCCTCTGAAGTCAGGATGTTTGTTATCTTTTGGTATGAGTTTTTAACTCACTGGACTGGAATCCCATGCTGAGTCAGTAGGTTGACCCATTTAGAAAAATCTTGAGGCAAAACAGAGGAGATCAGTAGATCAGTTCTCTTGCCTGGTTCAGGGTATAGTGATCATATGAAATAGCTAGGGCTCATGGATTCAGGGACAGAGAAGACTGGGGTTGAATATGCAGGGGCAAGGTCTCCTGAGTAGAGGACAGGGCCACAACAACCTTGTGAAGTGGTTGGAACATGCTGGTCTTGGAGTAAAGGGGTCTGGAGAAGAAGTTATTCAAGGGTTGTGGGGTCTCTTGTCAAATTTTCAGTGACTGAGTGGGTTAGATGGTGCACACATGGGTTTGGTGTTATTGGGGAGGCCTGGGAGGTCTTATAATTTATGTTTTTAATATATGGTCTCACTCCAGCCCAACTGCTCTTGAATTCACTGTGAATTTCAGGCTGGATTATAGTTCATGATCCTCCTGCTTCAGCCTCCTGCATGCTGAGCTTACAAGTGTGTAACGCCATAGCCACAGGCTTTGTTTTTCAAGAAGGAGAAAAGAACACACATGATGTAAATTCTAGGACAGCTACAATGAGGATGCCCTATGTATAAAAGACATTGACAACCAACCTCATGTGGTTTATGTAATATGAGACTATATCTTAAAAATTATTAGCAGTACTTAACACTGATAACGATGCCATTTCCCATTTTATTACTCATTTTATTAGCACTTAGAAGTTTAATGTATAAAAGAAAAAAGTTAACTGCAGTGACAAAGGAGAATGGCTGTTCAATAATGGGTGACATAAGAGGGTGACACTGAAACTCTTCTGTTTTAAGAGAGAGTAGTGGCAAGTTTTTTTGCAGTGTGACCAAGGCTTCATTAAGGGGAGACCACCCCCTGGGGAGGTGGTAATTATGGGACAAAGCTGAGGGATTATGAAACAGAGAGCCAACTGGAAAATCAACATTTACAAAGACAACATCAGGTAGGAAGAAGGCTGTTATTCTGTGAGAGCAGGTGGACAGTCCTGTAGTTAGATCACAGCCAAAAAGGTAAAGCATAGCAAAGAACAGTGGATAAAAAATGTGGTTAAAATATCTAAATGAAAAGTACTTGTGAAGCAAACCCTTAATTTATGTGTTAGTGAACTAGAAATATTTTATGACTATGTATTAGTCAGTTTTTTGTTGCTGTGATAAAACAGCAGGATCCAAAGTGATTTAGTGGAGAGTTTATTTTGGCTAGTGGTTCCAGAGGGACAGTCCACAAAGATGAGGGTAACATGGCAGCCAAAGCAAGCAGCTGAGAGCTCGTATCTCTGTCCACACACAAGAAGCAGGAAAAGTAAACCCAGAAGCAGGATGAGACTATAAACTCTCGGTGTCCTCATCTGTGCTACTCTAACAAGATCCCGCCTCCCAGAGGTTCCACAGCTACCTAAACAGCCACCAACTGGGGACCAAGTATTCAAATGTGTGAGTGTGGGGGGGGACAGTGCTCATTCATATCAGCACAGTCTATAATGAAATTATGTATATAAATCAGCAATTTAATTTCTAAGGATTCCAAGGAGATAGACTTTCGTTAAATTATATAACACCCAAACCAAACACATGCGTCTTCTTAATTCACAGAGGATCTTGTGGGTACTTCACTCGACTCCTGCCACTCACCTTTCCCCCTTGCCCAATACTTAATTCTCTTGATTTTAAATGATGATCTGTTCTAGGCAACAAATAATTTATTAATATTGGTGCCTGCTAAATAGCTAAAATTAATATGTAATAAAATGTGGTCTCATACCAGATTGAGGGCTATAGTGACCAATGGAGCTACTGGAACATATTGGTCTAGGGGAAAATTGGACCAGGAGGCAAAAGCACGACCAAAATTTCTTACTGAGGGCCAGGGTCATGACCACAGAGATCTCATGAAGTGCCTGGGACAGAGGGAGCTGAAATATAGGAAAGGTCTCTTACCAGGTCTAGAATGACTGAGTTTAGAGTTTATGTGTTTAGGTAAGCTTAAATACCAATGTTTAAATATAACATTTTTATTCATTTATATGTATATATGAGTGTGGAGACATGTAGTGGTGGGTGTGGATAAATTCAGCTATGCATGTATGTATGTGGGCATGGTACATATAGAGGCTGGAGGTCAATTTTAGGTATTGTTCTTTAATAACTGTACACCTTGTTATTTGAGGCAGGATCACTCAGTGGGGCACATGTCCCTCTGATTAGATAAGGTTATGTGGAAAGCAAGGGCCAGGGATCTACCAGCATTGTGATTATAAGCACAGCCACCACATGTGGTTTTTCACATATGGGTGCTGAGGATCTAATCCAGGTTCTGATCTGTGTGTATCTCTTAACCAACTGTATGATTAGCATCAGTTGTCATCTTGATACAACCTAGAATTATCTGGGAAGAGAATCTTATAATTATGGGTTGTTACATTATGTTGACCTGTGGGCATGTATGTATGTATGAAATTATCTTTATTAAGTAAATTAATGTGGGAAGATGCAGCTCAGTGTGGGTAACGCCATTTCCTAGGCAGGTATTTCTGAGCTATGTAAGGGTAGAGAAATTTAACAAAGCACAAACATATAAACAAATGACCATGTGTTCATTAATTTTTCCATGTTTTTGACTGTGGATATGATGTGACTATTTAAGTTCTTACTACCTTGACTTTCCTGTTCAACCACAGTGACTTCCCTATTACCTTGAATTTTGACATAATTGACATAATATGTGAGCTAACATAAACCCTTTATCCCATTACTTTTTGTCAGAACATTTTATTAGTGCAACAGCAATGCATTTAGACCAGCTACTGAGCTGTCTTCTTAGCCCCCATACTTATTTCTAATATGAGTTAATTTTGAACCTAGTGGAAAAATTGTAAGACTAGGATAAAGGACTTTCTCCCCTCATACTTTTGAGAGTAAATGACTAATATAACTCTGAAATATTCACATGTGCTATTCTTCCAAACAAGTATGTTCTTCTGCATTAAAGTCAGGAAACCAACATTGATACATTACTATCATCTAGTCAGACTTCAAACTTGATCAATTGTCCCAATAGTACTTTTTATAGAAAGGGATCTTTGATGAAATCATACATGAAATGTAGCTATGTCTCTTTGTTCCCTTGAATTAGTCTTCTACAACTTCTATGTTGAAAGTGAATATCGTTGGAAGTGATACCATTGAACTATACTAGGTGGCAAGTGGGCTTAATTTGTTACGCTACTGGTCACCATGTTGGTGATTTATTTGCTATCTGTCAGAGCTTTCCACTGTTAATGTACTCCTGATTCCATTGTAATTAAAAATAATTTATAAAAGGTGCCCATTCTTTACTAAAGTTGACCCAACTATCTATAGCAACCATTAATGCTTCATGCTGGGTCCGTTACTTTCACACCAGTCAGCTTGTGATTCTTTAATTGTTTCATCCCATATATATTGGCTCTCTCTCTCTCTCTCTCTCTCTCTCTCTCTCTCTCTCTCTCTCTCTCTCTCTCTCTCTCTCTCTAACAATGGTACATTGCAAGGAAAAGTTTTCTTTACACTTATATATTCACATATTAATTTATATCAGCAGAAAGTCATAAATTCCCATTATATTCAATAGATACAGCCTACTGTTCCAATTATTTAGTTCAATGCTCACATTGTCCAGCATTTGGCTAGACATCTCCTTCTATCAGTGAGATGCTCCACCATTTTTTAGTACTTTTCTAAATTTACAATATGCTTTCCCTGCCTCAGCCTTGGCAGTACTATTTTTCTAAGAAATCTTTTCCCTTTTAGTTAAAAGCATTTATTCTGGAATATTTTGGGTTAACCCTTGACCTCCAGGAACTCTGATAGGCTCTATCACCCATTATGTGAATTAAAAAGACAAATAGTAGTGAGAATAAAGGGGATTTATTTAATATGGCCATATTGGAAAGAAAAAATAAAGGGTCCAGTGATGCTCAGGTCTATCTTGGATATTTATATAAGTTATAGGCTTAATAAAGAACAAAATGAATGCTTAATGAAAGAGTCAGAGTGCATCCTTGTCCATCACTGACATACCACTGTCTCAGCTACTATCTAGCTTTCCTGTCCTACAATTTTCCGCAAGCTCTCAAGAGTGCATGAAGATTCTTCCTGAGAGGAAAATTCTCCTATGGCTGGAGCCAGGACTTTATTTTCCCCTTCCCTACCATGGGATTCCTAGGGGAATCAGTCTTTAGGGTCTGTTTTGGTTACTTTTATATTTCTGTAATAAGACTGTGACTAAGGCAACTTATAAAAGAGTTTATTGAGGGCCTACTGTTCCAGAGGGCTGGAGTTCATGACCACAGTGGTGGGGAGCCATGCAGCAGGCAGATAGGCTGGCAGGATTTTTGCTGGAACAGTGACTGAGATCTTATAAACTAATCTACAAGTATGAGAAAGAGACAGCTAACTGGGAATGGTATGGGTTTTGAAACTTCAAAGCCTGCTCTCAGTGACATACCTTTTCCAACAAGACTATACTTCCTAGTCATTCCCAAATAGTTTCACCAACTGGGAACCATATATTCAAATATATGAGCCTTTGGGGTCAATTCTCATTCAAAGCTCTGCAGGGCGTGTTGTTTCAGTAGTCAGAAGCCCAAGGAAGGTGGGGGTATGGAAGTCTCTCTTTACAATATCCTGTCTTGCCAGGGCATTTGCAAGATATTACAAAATATCAAGAGTCAACTCTAGTCACTACTAGTGCTCCTAGGCCTTCCTAACTGTCTGTCCATCTGCCTACCCATCCATTTATCCATCTATCATTTATTTTCTATATATTTACCATCTATCTCTGTATTTATTTGAAAAACCATCTGCATTGATGCCTATGAATTTCACTGATGCCCCCAAATTCCAACAGTTTTATATTTGCCACTCGTTTCTCCAGCTGTGGGGAACCTGGCTCCCAGAAGGTTTGTTGCATCACCAATCTTTGCTTTGCCGTCCCATCTTTCATTGATGCTATGGATTTCACTCCTTCTTTTATTCAGCCTTACCCAATGACCTTTGAGCTGAAAGAGGTAAAAAAATTTTTTTAATTAGCTTGATGACAAAATTTTATTGCCTTAAATTTCTCTTTCTAATTCTTTTCTTGCTTCTTTGACCATTTTAAACTTTCTCGCTTATTGGTAAATTGCTTTTGCTCTACTTTTCTGGTTGCAGACAATCCTGTTAGATGACCTATCAACTCTGCTTCAGCATGACTCATTTCTGCACAGTGCTTATAATTTTTTACTGAGTAATTTTTCAGTTTGTCACGAAAGAGCCAATATCCTGGGTTTGGAATTGTCCCCGAGAAGTCATTCCTAGAGAATGACTTTATATTGGTCTCTTCCAAGGACTTTGAGCTTTACTGATTTAGACAAACGAATCCACTAATTTCTCATGTTTGGATTTCCACACCCAAGGAAAAGATCCTCATGTCCCTGAGTGAGAGTAGACGTTTGATGTTAAGCTTTGGTACAAATTATTTCATTTCCAATCTTTATGTTCACAGCTCATGGAATAGAATGGAAAGCCCATTGGGTAGATCTTCAATGAATTCAGTTTATTTCTGACTTTCCTGAATATGACTTCTACCAGTCTCCTAACTTCTGCTACATTCCAGATTCTAAACCTTAGTCTATGCTGATTCTAATAGTTCTGGTAAAAGGAAGATTTCTTTATTCCTATTCTCAAGACTTTTAGGGTTCTTTATTTTCTGGGAACATGAGAATTTCCCTGATTAGTTTTGCATTTGTCTATAAACCTATTAGTTTTTAATTTTTAATTACATTTCCTTAAACAACCTAGTTTTAATAAGGAAAATTTTATTGTTTCCCATAATGAAAATATGGGTGATTTAAATGTTTTAATGGTTGAATGTTGAGATAAATTCTCACAAAGGTAATATGAAATAGTTTGTAACTGTCATATCAGTGTGGCTGAAATATAGTAAGGAAGATGTCTGGAGTATAATAAAGAAAATGAGAATTACTGATAATTGAATATTGAATTTCAAAGCATGAAGCCCAAGTATAAGATACTATGAAAAAAATCTTAAAATGTATACAGAAATATGATACTATGCTAGATATTAAGAATACTTCTCTTTGGCTTGTAGATTTTTGTTGAGTTGATTTATATTCTGTAAAGATATAAGAAAATGAACATTGACTAAAATTCCTATGTCATAGAAATCCTCAATTAATATTAGTGCCAAAGAGGGTTTATAACTGGGAACTAAGGGAGCCCAATCCATTAAAACTGAGTAGAGAAGAACTGAATTTTGTCTTTAACTTTTGTATTGGTTTCCTAACATTAAGTGAAAGAAATACAGACTGGTCAAGACCCAGGCAACTCCACATATTCCCACATGGGCTACACTTCAAAACTAAAGCCAGGTTCTATGAGATTGAACTGTGAGGAATTCCTATGTTCATAAGACTGAATCAAATATTCTAATAATGGAGACAGTAATTTGATTCTAACCTGTTTCACACAACCTCAAAGGGATTTTAACAACCAAATTTGACTATTAAGAAGAAATTAAGCCTATATAAAAATTTTAAAAGCAGGCAGGTTTTTGTTTCTTTCATGCCTCTATGTTTATGTTTTCAATTTTATCACTATTAATTTTTTTGCTTTGTTTTGAATTGTTGAGACAGAATCTCTCTACATAGCCCATACTCTCCTTGATCTCACTATGTAGACCAGGCTGGCATTGAAATCACAGAGATCTACTTGCCTATGGCTCCTGAGTGCTGGGATTAAGGGCATGTACTAACATGCCCTGTGTTAAATTTTTATTCTAATTCTAAGACAAAAGCTATTAGTACATGAACTAGGATACATATTTGTGTTTATATGAATGTGTAGAGTAACCAATAAAAAAGAAAACAGTTATAGATTTCTCCTTATGATCTTGGCTGAACCAAGCTCATGGGAACTCAATAACTCTGAACTGACAGCTGTGGATCCTCCCTGGGACTAAACTAGGCTCACCATATGTGGGAGACAGTTGTGAAGTTTGAGCTATCTCAGGGGCCTCTGGCAGTATGAACAGGATCTATCCCTGGTACATGAGCTAGCATTGTAGAGCCCATTCCCTGTGGTTAGAAGCCACGCTCAGCCTTAAAGCAGTGGGTAGGGGCTTGGTCCCGCTCCAACGTAATGTGCCATACTTTGTTGACTCTCCATGGGAGCCCTTACCTGTTGGGCAGAGTGGATGGGGGAGTGGGCTGAGTTGGGGGGGGCAAGGGGACAGGGGGAGATGTGAGAGGGAGAACGTTGGTTGCAATGTAAAATGAAATTAAAAAAAATAAAAAAGAACACATTTAAATTCTGTTTGTATGTTGGACATACTGGTACATGCCTGTATCCCAGCTCTTCTGGAGGTTGGGACAAAAGGGATACAAGTTCAAGTCCTGCCTGGGCTACATGTCAAGTTAAAGACTAGCCTAGGCAATTCAGGGAGACATTAATCAAACAGAAAGCTAGTGAGGTTGGGGCATAGAACTGATGGAACACTTTCCTACCTTTCATAGAATCTAGATTTGATCCCTTTGGGGAAAGGAAAAGAAGTCTATATAATTAAAAGCTAAAGAGCTGTGTTTAATATGAGAGAACTCAGGGGATGAGGAGAGAAGAATTGTAAGTGGTACCCTTTATGAAAAGAAACAAATCAAATCAAAACGTGTGTGTGTGTGTGTGTGTGTGTGTGTGTGATGCACACTTGGATGGATGTGTGAGTAAGCACACACACACACACACACACACACACACACACACACACACCAGCACAGAGGCCAATGAAAGACCCCAGTTCCCACCTCTACCACTCTCTCTCCCTATTCCTTTGAGAGGTCTCTAACTGAACTGGGAGCTAGGCTGGCTGCCTGTAAGCCCTGGCAATCCTCCTGTCCTGAGCTCCCACACACCGGGGATGAGGCCTGTGCTTGCTCGCACCTGGCTTTTGAGGGCATTCTGGGGAACTGATCTAGGGTTTTCATGCTTGTGCAGTGAGTGTTCTTACCCACCCATTGAGCGTCTCCCTGGTGCCAGGTACTTTCTTGTTCATGAATCCAGAAGCAGATTTTATAATCCACTAAAATTTCTAGCACTTCACGAGCACTTGAGTACCTGGTGTGTTTGCTTGCCTAATCAACTGTTAAGCCTGTCATCTTCCTAGGAAATGCTCGCAACTATAACTGATACTTCCTATATTGGGTTCTTCTAAATTGACTATACTTCTCTAAGAACTTGCAACAGTTAATTCAATGATTTTTCTGCTCCTTTCACGTTATCCATGCCTACACTCTTTGTCTTTATTACAGTTTATTTTCATATATTTTTTACAACTAGAAAATATTAAATTTATATTGAAGGTAATGAAACACAGAAAGGGGGCGGATTCAGATGGGTGGGGAGGGGAGGAGAGGGGAGGGGAGAGGAGGAGAGAGAAGGAGAGGGGAGGGTAAGGGAGATGAAAAGGAGGGGAGGGGAGAGGAGGTGAGGGGAGGGGAGAGGAGGGGAGAGGAGGGGAAAGGAGGGGAGGGGGGAGGAATTGGATGAGACCCAGGTGTGCTCTCCAGATTAGTCTCTCTTTTACACAACTGCTTGTGGCCATGCAGCATGCCCATGGAACCTCATGGATTATTGTCTTTTATCTTCCATTAGATTTGATGGTAGGATTAAAATATTTTCATAGGCTTTGGTGACTTTTACATTTACTAAAACTTAGTTGATAAATGTATTAAATTTGTAAAAAAAAAAACTGTTTGAATAATCAAATTCTCACATTTCGTAAAGCTCTTAAAACCAGCCCTAACCTCATTATTCTGCTCAGCTCTTACAGAATCTGCATGAATGAGTGTGGCTTTTCTGAACCACTGGGGGATCATGGATGGAGGATTCCCTTGGGTGATTAGAAGAAAAAATGTTGCCATGTGAATCTTGAGATCTTGAAACATTCTTTTTTTTTTGTTTTCTTTTTATTGATGATAGATGTTGTTTCTCACATAATATATCCTGATTATGATTTCCCCTCCCTCTACTCCTCCTAGTTCCTTCCACCACCACCCCTCCTATCTGGATCCAACCCCTTCTGTATCTCATTAGAAAACAAACAGACTTCAAAGGAATAGTAATCAAAAATAAAATAATAAGACAAAACAAAAGTCAACACATTGAAATTTGGACAAAACAAACAAAAGTAAAAGACCCCAAGAAAAGGCACAAGAAACAAAAACCCACTCGTTCACACACTCAAAACTCACATAAAAACACTAAACTAGAAGCCACAAAGGATGTGTAAGGTAAAAACAGAGAAGAAAAAAATAAAATGAAAGAACAAATATTATATGATTTTTAAAAAAGAAAAGAAAGACCCAAAGTGACATTGTAGGACAGAGAACCTCAAAATGTTATTGTTGAGTTGGTGTTCTGTTGTCCATCGCTGCTGGTATGCAGCCTACTCTTAAGAGTAGTTTATTTCTCCAGTGAGATTTCCTTGGAGGGACCTAAATTTTCATTTGCAAGTGGTTATCAATTGGACTGTCCTTCTGGGTTAAGAATGTATGTCCACTGTTCTTTTGTCTTTAGGATTCTGTCTGGTGCAGAGCCCTGAAGAACCCATGCATGCTGCTGAAATCTCTGTGAGTTCATATGCGCATCAATCCTGTTGATTTAGAAGGCCTTGTTTTTTTGTTGTTCTCTGTCCCCTCTGACTTTTACACTCTTTCTGTCTCCTCTTCAGGAGGGTTCTCTGAGCCCCAAGGAAAAGATTTTGATAGACACATGCCTTTTAGAGCTGATTATCCCAACATCTCTCACTCTCTGCATAATGTCTGCCTGTAGGTCTCTGTATGTAATCCCATCTACTGCAGAAAGAAGCTTCTCTCATGATGGCTGAGCAACACACTGACCTTTGAGTATAACAGAATGTCATTAAGAGTCATATCTTTCAGGCAGGAAACATTGTAGACCAAAGTGGTTCTGGTTGCATTTATGTTTACATTTCCCCTTTAGTAGTCTGCAGAATACCTTCCTGTACCAAAGATGCTAGAAAGTAGAGGCTCTATGTAGGCACCAGCTCCACTTCTCCATGTTCAATGAATTCTGTAGGTGTCATCTTCATAAATGGGGTCTCTTGGTTTATTTGTACAGAGCAACCTATAGATTTGCAAAAACTTGGCTTGTTTGGGGATTCTTATAGAAGCCGCCTGACCAACAACTCAGATGTAACCTAATCTTGAGACTGCAATCTTCACTTGGTGACAAGAAACGGCCAGTTGGAACTCCCCCATTTTTGGCAATTTCATTTAGATTGCCTTCATACATGTATATATTTTAGGAAGCTTCTAGTGTATTAGGTTTTGATACTATCCCTAAAATGGAACATAATTTTAGCTATCTTTCCATATTTCCTCCTTCTTTCCTCTCCCCCTCTCACTTAATCCTCTCATTCTAGTCCCACTCCTATCCATTTATAACTATTTTCTTTTCCTAGAAGGATTTATGTGCCACCTCTATTCCCTTAGTTTGTTCTTAACCTATGTGGTTCTATGGATTGTAGCTTGCTTATTATTGACTTAACAGCTAATATCCACAGATAAATGAATAAATACCATATTTGTATTTCTGGGTCTGGGTTACCACACTCGGGATTTTTTCTAGTCCCATCCATTTCCCTGCAAATGTCATGGCTTCACTGTTTTAACACCTGAGTAATTGTCCACTGTGTTAAAGTACCACAGTTTATTTATCCGTTTTTCTGTTAAGAAACATCTAGGTTGCTTCCAATTTCTGACTATTTCGAATATAGAAATGATGAACACAGTTGAGCAAATGTCTCTGTAATAGGATAACATGTCCGTTGGGCGTGTGGTCAAGAGTGGTATAGCTGGATCGTTAGTGGCAATACCATACTGTTTTTATTACTGTAGTTCCCATCTTCCTGAGGAACGCCACACTGATTTCCATAGGGGCTGTACAAGTTTGCACTCCTACCAGTAATGAATGAATGTTCCCCTTACTCCATATCCTGTGCTATCACTTGTTTTATTGATCTTGGCTATTCTGACAGAAATAAGATAAAATCTCATGGTTTTGATTTACATTACCCTGATGTCTAAGGATATTAAACATTTCTTCAAGTGTTTCTCAGCCAGTTGAGCTTCTTCTGAGATTATTTGTTTTCTAGATATCTATCTCCTTGAGTGCTTTATATACCTGTATAAAACTTCTCTATCAGATATAGGCTGCTGCTTCATCTGAATGATTGTGTTCTTTGCCATGCAGAAGCTTCTCAATTTCATGAGGGTCCACTTATTAATTGTTGATCTAAGTATCTGTGCTAGCAGTATTCTTTCAGAAAGTCTTTTCTTGTGCCAACAAGTTCAAGGCTCTTCCTCACCTTCTTTTCTATCAGGTTCAAGTATCTGCTTTATGTTGGAGTCTTTGATCCATTTGTGATTGAGGCTTTGTTAGGGTGATAAGTATGGATTTATTCAGATCCTTATACATACAGCCATCCAGTTTGACCAGTACCATTTGTTGAAGATGCTGTCTTCTTTTCCAGTGTATTTTTCTGGCTTCTTTATCAAAACTCAGATGACTATAGTTGTATAGATTTATGTCTGGGTCTATAATTCAATCCTGTTGATTGGTGCATCATTTCTGTGGCAATACCATACTGTTTTTATTACTGTAGTTCTGTAGTGCAACTTGGAGTTGAGAATAGTGATATCCCCAACAGTTCTTTTATTATTATTCGAGATTGTTTTAGTAATCCTGTGTGTGTGTGTGTTTATGTCTAGTCTTCTATTTTATTCCATTGATCAAAGCATCTGTTTTTGTGCCAATATCATGATGTTTATATAACTATAGTTCTGTAGTATAATTTGAGATTGGCAATGGTGATTACTCTAGTAGTTCCTTTTGTTTTTGTTATCCTGGGTTTTGGTGTGTGTGTGTGTGTGTGTGTGTGTGTGTGTGTGTGTGTGTGTGTGTTCATATGAAGCTGAAGATGGTCCTTTCAAGATCTGTAAAAAAAAATGTGTTGAAATTTTTACTGGGAGTGCATTGAATCTGTAGATTGCTTTTTGTAGGAAGTCTATTTTTAGTACTTTAACACAACTTATTCATGAACATGGGGATATTTCTATCTTCTGATATCTTGTTCAATTTTCTTTCTTCATCATTTTAAAATTGTTGTTATCCAAGTCTTTCACTTTCTTGGTTAGAGTTATTCCAGGTTATTTTATACTGTTTGAGGCTACAGTGAAAGGTGTTGTTTCTGTGATTTCTTTCTCAGTCTGTCATTTGTATATAGGAGAGTTCCTGATTTTTGTAAGTTAATTTCCTAGTCAGCTACTTTGCTGAAATGTTTATTAGCTATAAGAGTTCCCTGGTGGACTATTTAGGGTCATTTATGGCTACTATCATATCATCTGCAAATAAAGATACTTTAACTTCTTTCTTACCAATTTGTATCCCCTTGACCTTTTAATTGTCTTATTGCTCTAGCTAAGACTTCATGTATTATATTGGATATGTATGAAGAGAGTGCACAACCTTGTCTTGTTCCTGACTTTTGTGGAATTTGAGTTTCTCTCCATTTGAGTTGATATTGGTTATAAGCTTACAGTGAACTGCTTTTTAAAATTGTTTAGGTATGTCTTTTGTATCCCATATCTTTCCAGGATTTTTATCATGAAGAGGTGAAGGGGTGCTGGATTTTGCCAAAGGTTTTTTTTTTTTTTTGTTTTTGTTTTTTTTGCATCTAATGCAATGATCAGGTGATTTTTTTTTTGTCTTTTAGTCTGCTTATATGGTAAATTACATTTATCAATTTACATATGTTGAACAATCTCTATATCTCTAAGAAGCCACCTTGATAGTGGTAGATGGTCTTTTTGATGTATTCTTAGATTCAGTTTGCAAGTATTTTATTGAGAATATTTACATCTATGTTAATAAGGAAAATTTATCTGTTATTCTCTTTTTTTTTGTTTCTTTAAGTGGTTTAGGTATCAGGGTAGCTATGGTCTCATAAAATAATAAATTGGGGACAGTGACACAAATGTGTTGGGATGCATGATGTGAAAGACACAAAGAATAAATAAAAGAGAAAATTTAGAATGAATTGGGGAATATTCCTTAAGTTTCCATGTTGTGGAAGATCTGGAGGAGTACTGACATTAACTCCTCTTTGAAAGTCTGATAGAATTCTGAGCTCAATCCATCTGGCATTGACTATTGGGGGGCTTTTAATTATGTCTTCTCTTTACCTAGGGATATAGGCTTATTTAAATTGCTTACATGATCTTGATCTAACTTTGGTATATGTCAAGAAAATTATCCATTTTTAAAAAAGATTTTCCATTTTGATTTTGATGGGGTGAAGGTTTTTAATGTATGTTCTTATGATTCTCTGGACTCCCCCCCCCATATTTGTTGTTATGGCCCCCTTTTCACCTCTAAGTTTCGTTAATTTGGATATTACCCCCATCTCTTAGTTAATTTTGCTAAGGGTTGGTTAATCTTTTGGGTTTTCTCAAATTAACTTTTTGTTTCATTCATCCTATGTTAATTTGTTTGGCTTCCATTGCATTGACTTCAGTCCTACGTTTGATTACTTCTTGCCATCTGCTCCTTTGGGGTGCGATTTCTTCTTTTTTCCTCTAGAGCTTTCAGGCATGCTGATCAGTTACCAGACTGAGTCCGCTCCAATTATTTTTATGTAGGAACTTAGTGCATGAGCTTGCCCCTTAGACCTGCCTTCCTTGTGCCCCTTAAGTTTGGGTAAGTTGTGTATTCATTTTCATTGGGGAATTCTTGCTAAAATGCTTATAAACATGCACATACATTAAAAGTTGATTTGTATAATTATGTTTCTCTTTTCATCTCCTCTTCCCTTCTACTTTTCTTTTCCTTTATTGTTCAGAGTTTTGAGAAATTAAGGATTTTAAAAAGTTATCATTTTCCTTGCTGGGGTTGTTTTTAGTAATAAAGAGGGAAGTGGAGCTACAAACAACTCCCAAGAGAACATAATTTCAAAACTATTGCTTCTGAGCAGATGGTACTGTCCAATCTGGGATTGTGTGAAAGGTAAAACTGCCCGTCAAGGAGAGGTGAGAGGAGAGTGCTCACCAGGGACTCATTTTGTGCCAGAGACTCAACCTTTACTATACATATTAGTTATTGATATTATTATGTAATGTGAGATAAATTACATTCAGATAACTGTTTCCATTTTTGTTTTTGTTGCTAAGAAACCACAGATTGCTGAATATAACCATGAGCTCTAGTTTGCTAATTGAATCATCTCTTTCTTTTATTTTTCAGTTCTTTCTATATTTGAATGCCTCAGACTATTTACCTCATTATATGTCCCTTCAAGACTTTTAGCTGAACAAATAAAGTTGGATAAATAAAAAGAGAATTGGGACAGATGGTCTCAATGGTACCTTTGACTAAAGAAGAGTACAATATATAATAATGAGAGTATAAAAAGTTACCAGATATTCAAGATTTTCTCTCTGTTTTCAGAGTGTGACTGGTGGCTTATAATTTTATCAGAATACTCACCAAATTTGCATTCCTGTAAGACTCCACATTAGGCTATAAAAACACCTCTTAGGTTTTGGAAAGTTAGTATTCATGTGTGTGATTAGTTGTGTGTTTAGACAGCTGGCCCCCAGATTATGGCAGTGTTTTCATAGGCTGTTGAAGTGCTAGGGAGTGGGACTTAGATGGAGGAAGGTTGGTTGATGTGGGTGGGCCTCTGGACCTAACTGGATTTCTCCCAGAGGGTCTGATCTCTCATTTGATGCAGGCTCTCCCAGACACTGACCTTTCTCTTCCATGCTAGGCTATATCTCCTTAAACTGTGAGCTAAAATAAATCTTTCTCTTAGGTTATTTTCCTAGAATCGGTCAACAGTAGTGAGAAAAATAATTAATGTAACACTTAACTGAAGCTTATGGCTCTTTAACACTTCACTGAAATAAAAATATAATAATTCATAACAAAGTATGCTAAATTTAATATGATAAAAAAGGAAAATTATGGGAAAGCTAATACTTCTTAGGATGCTTTCGTTTTCTCTCAAAACTCTTTGTGAAAATCCTAATCATGAAATAATATCTTGGAAAAAAAATTTTTTGTAAAATCAAGAAATTATGGCCAGGCAGTGGTGGTGCACACCTTTAATCCCAGTACTAGGGAGGCAGAGGCAGGCAGATATCTGAGTCTGAGGCCGGCCAGCCTGGTCTACAAAGTGAGCTCCAGGATAGCCAGGGCTGTTACACAGAGAAACCCTGTCTGAAAAACAAGTGTGTGTGTGTGTGTGTGTGTGTGTGTGTACGTGTGCGAGTGTATAATATGCAAATATATAATCTATTATATATATGTATGCCTGCATACCAGAGAGGGCAGCAGATCTCATTACAGATGGTTGTGAGCCACCATATAGTTGCTGGGAATTGAGCTCATGATCTCTGGAAGAGCAGCTAATGCTCTTAACTACTGAGTCATCTCTCCAGCCCCATAGTTTTTTTGTTTTGTTTTGTTTTGGTGTGTGTGTGTGTGTGTGTGTGTGTGTGTGTGTGTGTGTGTGTGTACGTACATATGTATGTATGAGAGATCCTAACAGATCAAGAGAGACTCATAAGAATAGTCGGAAGTGCTTAGACTTTGAAAGATACAGGTACAAATCTGGAAGGTTTCCATTTGCTGGCCATTTAGCCTTAGAAAACTTACATAACTGTTGGTTCCATAACAGGGAGCTAAGGACACTAAAGTGGCTGGAATTTCCCTATGGTGTCTAATGTCTAGCTCACTACCTGGTGGGTGGTGGGCTGAGTGGTTCTTGTCCACTACTTATATCAGAAGAAGCTGGAATTCAGTTCTTGCTATGCTGTGACCTTGAGACTCACTTCAAAAAGTTCATAATTCTTGGCCATACCTCTCTAGGAAGAATGCTATGAGCTGAGTTCAGATTGGGAATCATTGTTTTATTTTTTTGTATCAATCTCACGTAATTGTTAAGAATGTCAGGGATAAATCTTACTATCTGAAGTTTATTCTGAACTTAAAACTCCCTAGTCATTTGGCCTTGGGCCAGTTGCTTCTCTACTTGGGTCACAGTTTGTACATTTGTGTTATGATGATAACAATAACACTGCTTCTACAAGTATATTACCATACTTCTAAATATTAATGTAGGAATATGAATTGAATATCCTGAAACTTAGCCCATCATCAATAAACTGGAGCTACACTAGGGGGATTATGAGTGGCAGCACCTCACTGCACTATAGTATAGAAAAGGAGATGTGTGTTTTGATATGATGCAGAATAAAGGTCAAAGGTTGTCAGGTTTCCTGGACTCCCAGAAATTCCATTCTGTCTAATAAATGGCAGAACTTCTACTTACTCTGTAGTGATGGGGGATAAAGTGACTTCTTATAACATGAATAAGAAATTTAGTAGGGGGTAATTTTTTATTTTCCTAGTCTTGGAAATGCTTAGATGGGGACAATGACACAACCTTCAGTAACTGTTTCCGCAGGGGTTTTGGTTTTTATTTGATTTCTGATTTTGTCATTTTGAAATGGACTTTTCTTTTTACCAAATCACTTTAGCTTTGAGTTTTGTCCAATGATTTTGTGCATCACACTATTTCTTATTCTTTAGTTATTAAAAGGCAGGGCTTTGAATCAATTATATAGCATATTCTTTCTCAGAAAACTCTACCATGACTTCCAAAAGAACCCCTAAATCCTCGGCATCTTCTTTCCCATTGCATTGGTCTCCTAAGACAAACAAGATGACCTAGAACACAATTAATTTTTGTCTTACAGTTCAGGAGGCCAGAATATGAGACTGTGTAGCTAGTAGTAGCCTCCCAGGGAATGTCCCTGTTTCTCCCAGCTTTGGATAGCTATAGTCTTCCTTCGTTTGTGTTCCCAGCCCACTTCTTTATTTTCCCATGACTATTTTCTTGTGTCTTCATGTCATCTTTTCTCTGTACAGGCCAGTGTCCAAATCCATCTTTTTTCTTTCTCTCTTTATTTCTCCTTTTCTTTCTTTTTTTCCTTCTTTCTGGTAGTTCTTACTAAACTTGTCCTTTGGCATTTTCACACACACATAAAATTATTAATTATTGTTACCATCATCATGCATTATCTCACTCCCAACACTATCACCACTCACTTCCCTACAAGCCTTTTCCCAACATCCATGTCTTTCTGTTTTATTTTTTGAATCACCAAGTTTAACCAGGGTTATCCAGGTAACCATGGGTTTGGAGATATCCAATGTAGCTTCATGGGTCTAACCAGGGTTCACAGCTGAAGATAATGACTGCTTCTATCTTGGATTCCATCAGTAGACAATATTTAAGTAAGGCCCCATGAGCCCCTCCCCAATCCATGATTAATTGGTGACAGGCCAAGTCTTGTTCAAGCCCATTGCAGGCTGCTACAGATGCTGTGAGATTATGATTTCACTGATTGTGTCATATGCACAAGATAGTGTTTCATGGTCCATCTCCTGATACCAAGGCTCCCTCTTTCCTCCCACTCAACCATCACTTACTGTCAGGACTTCGAATAGTCATGTGTCTCTTCCTTTACTAGCATTCATTATAGAGATGGTTCTCTGATTAAGGTTGAGATAGCATTCGTCTATGAATATTAACACAAACGTTTAGATGGAAACTTGATATCATGTAAGTTTAGTTAAATAACTGTGGAGAGTTACACCTTAGGGCCTAAGACCTCCTCAAACAGGTTTGCAGTACCAGGCATGAACTCTCCTTGTGAAGCAGGTCTGAAATCCAATCCAAGAGTGGTTGGAAAACCCTATAATAGTCCCAGTATAGCACCAGTGGGCAATTATAATTTGTAGGGTGCACAGCTGGTGGGTATGACCATTGATACCTTCCTTCCCCAACAGTCTGCACAGTAGCATCATCTGATACTGAAAGGCAGCCAGCAGGAGAAAGCTTCTAACTCAATTCCCACTTACTCTCTCTTTATCTTATGTTCAAAGTGTGTGGTGTTTTTGACATTAGACCTTATCAACTAGTTTCAATGAGAAACCAAGACGAATGACAAGAGCCTATATTGTTATGGAGGCCTCTGGGGCCTCCCTGACCAACAACCAAGTGCCTGGCCCTGGACTTTTTGTTTAATAACTCATAAATTTTAAAAACTATGTTGTCTAATCCTATAGAATTTCTCCTTCCTAACTTAAAAAAAAGTTACCTTTTTTTTGGAAGTGCATATGATCAATCTAGTTAGAATTCATCATAACTAACTTTATTTACAATGATCCTATTTCCAAATAAAGTAATTTTGAGATACTAGAAGTTGGGATTTTGCCATAGTTCATCAGACAAAATCTACCCATAAGACTCACCAGACTTATAGATTTCCTAAGGTATCTAAACCACACTGCCACGTTTCTATGGTCCTTTGCATACCAAACAACTGCTGTAATAAGCTTGAGAGAGCCAAAACGTCCCTTGATCAGACAGGGGTCTCCATCTATGCCACCATGATTTGGAAATGTTTGTTTCCTCTCATGGTCATGATTCCCCAAGGCTAAGGACTGTGGGTTTTGTTTTGTTTTTCTTACCTTGACCAATAAAACAGTTCTAGAATGCATGGAAGGAGACTTTAATAGACGAGAAAAAGAGAAGGAATGATAGAGGGAGGAAGGAAGGAAAGTAATTTAAATTTGTATAGTACAATGGCTCTCACACATAAGTGGGCTTAGGACACAGCTCTTCGTTTCATGTTTGTAAATGTGTCTGCTTCCTTTTCTATTCTGTGTATGCTTTTCATATTTTGCAACCCTGTTGTTTGGTGCATATGCATTTAAGATTGCTACATTTATTGATGGATCAACTTATGTAGAGTATCATTTTCATCATTCATAATTTTGTTTTCTGTGAGTTCTACCACATCTGATACTAACACAGTCACTTTGTCACTCTTACTATTTATAAACGTATTAGTTTCCTGTCCTTTTACTTTCAACTGAACTAAGTTTCAACTTAAAAGTTTCCACAAAGACAAAACAAACCAAAGACAATTGTAAACAATATTTCCAGACTGATTTTTCTAGACAGTTTGGTTTCCAATACCTTATCACAGCACAGATTCTTTCTCTATTAGCAATTGGCTGAGGGCAACTTTGCTGACTTCATGGCTTTTGGCTTGATGCATCTAGATAGACTATATGAAAATACATAATTTTAAGTGGGTCTTTGGAAAGCAATAAAATTTATAAGAAATAATACAATCTGCCAGACAGCTGTAATGCTTGCCTTGAATCCCAGCAGTTTGCAAAGTGAATTCCAGGACAGCCATGACCACACAGAGACACCATATCCCCAAAAAACCAAGGTAATAGTAATAATACTATCTATGCAGTATTCCCTATCTTATGCAGGTTTCTTTTAATTCATGCCTTTTCTTAAATACTGTATTTGAAATTCAGTTCAGCACTGCCATGTGCTACCGCCACCATTACAAAGATACAGTTAACTGACTTATTATATTCTTTATAACTAGGAAAGAAATGGCTACCTCTATTCTCTATAGTCATATTCATATGATTTGTTTTCCAAACTATTGCATATATGACCTAAAAGTGGGGAAAGGCTGCCTACTCCATTTAGTGAGAATAAAAATTTCAGTTTTCATTGTTCTGTACTTAAACCTATGGAGAGTTATTTCACTATAAGGTATTTATTTTTCCTCTGATTCCTGGGTCTCTATTAACTCTGGCTGACTCTGCCTGCTTGAGGACTGTGTCTCTCCAGAATTGAAAACAGATACCATGAACTCAGGCCTGTTTTACTTTCTGTAACACTGCATTGAAAGCCACATTCTAGTCTTTGATAAGATTTGAAGGAAGCCTCTCTTTGCTGTTGTCGTTTGTTTGTTTGTTTGTTTGTTTGTTTGTTTTGAGACAGGGTCTCTCTGTGTAGTTTTGGAGCCTGTTCTGGAACTTGCTCTGTAGACCAGACTGGCAGAGGTCTGCCTTCCTCTGGCTCCTGAGTGCTGGGATTAAAGGTGTGGGCTCTATTTCTAACAGAAATCCCTGCCACACCCTTTCACTAAGTCCCATTGTTCTGCTCTACAGACCCTATAATACTGTATGGTGATGAACAGTTCCCCTATGTGAATCCTATAATACTGTACGGTGATGAACAGTTCTCCTATGCGAATCCTATAATACTGTGTGGTGACAAACAATTCTCCTATATGAATCCTGTAACATTGTGTGGTGATGATCAGTTTTCCTATGTGACTCCTATAATGGTATATGACGATGAACACTTGTCATATATAAACCCTGTAAAAGTGTGTAGTGATGAACAGTTCTCCTATGCCAGCCCTGTAACACTGCGTGGTGCTGATGATGGCTAGCCTCTGTCACAGCTTGTTTTAAAAAGAAAACATTTCAGTCTCTGCTGGGAGGAAAGCACATGGAGAAGGTCTTCTGCTTGTAAGCACACGTGTGGGAACCCAGCCCCCACCATCACGTCTTCAGGCGATTTGTGTGTTCAACATCATTAACAAAGAAGGAAGAGCCGTCTGGCATGCTAGGGGTTATAAAATTTTCTTACAACATTGCAGAAGGCACAATTGTTCTATTCCTTTTTGTACGTGCCTGCCCTCGCCAGCAAGGAAGACGCGACTCCGGGTAGATCTTCTTCATGCAGTTTTAATCAGGATCCTTTAAACATGTTGCTTCTGGCCCGCAGGGAGGGAGAGAGAGGGAGAGGGAGGGAGAGAGAGGGAGAGGGAGGGAGAGGGAGGGAGAGGGAGGGAGAGGGAGGGAGAGGGAGGGAGGGAGGGAGAGGGAGGGAGGGAGGGAGGGAGGGAGAGAGGGAGGGAGGGAGGGAGGGAGAGAGGGAGAGGGAGAGGGAGAGGGAGAGGGAGAGGGAGAGGGAGAGGGAGAGGGAGAGGGAGAGGGAGAGGGAGAGGGAGAGGGAGAGGGAGAGGGAGAGGAGAGGGAGAGGGAGAGGGAGAGGGAGAGGGAGAGGGAGAGGGAGAGGGAGAGGGAGAGGGAGAGGGAGAGGGAGAGGGAGAGGGAGAGGGAGAGGGAGAGGGAGAGAGAGAGAGAGAGAGAGAGAGAGAGAGAGAGAGAGAGAGAGAGAGAGAGAGAGAGACCCCTGCACAGGCTTAAATACCCTTGAGCTAACCAACCCCAGTGAGCCACGTGGACCCTGCAGATAGGCTACTCTAATGCGGAAGCAGACAGGCTGAACAGACTTAACCAATTAAGGGCTTGTTTACCCAGAGAGCCTTCACCAGCTGGAAGGTGTAAGGTAGAAGCCAGCGCCACTTTAAGGCGTGGCACTACGTGGCTCTCTACACCTTTGAAAATGAAGTACCATTGCTGAGAAGACAAAAAAGTAATTTGTTACTTAGCCTTTAATTCCCCAAATTCTGGCTAAACAGGTCTTACTCCTAACTAAGGAAATTGTAGGCACACGTTCTTCCAATAGACCCAAAAACTTTCTACTTATCAATGTGGGCCAGAAAATTAAACAAATGTTCATTATACTTATGTAATGAAGTATGTAAAGCCTATTAGTAAGGTGAGCTAACTTGATGTGCCCACTTTAAACATGGGCAAGAGCATATGACTGGGGAGATCACAAGACCCAGAGGGGAACCTACTACTAGTGTTTTTGCAAATGGACATGTTGTCAAGCCACCATCTAATTATCTGGGTTACTCAGGTTAGTGTGGATTTCAACCTTCCTCAAAGACATCTCTTAATGCTGCAGGTGGTGATTAATGCAGAGACACACTGTTCAAATGCCACATTCTCCAACCGAGAAGCTGCTCATGCTCCAGTGAATAACCTCCCACCTCTGCTCACGCAAGCATCCCTAATTAAACCCCAAGAGTCACCCAAACAAAAGGGCATGGAAGTAGGGTGCACTGCTTGAGAGGAAGGGCCTCAGCAGAAGAGGGAGGTAGGAGGAAAGAGGGTAGGGGGAGTAAAAAATGAGGAATTTGTTATGTACATGTTATATATATCAAACTTTGAAAGAATAAATACAAGAAAGAAATTATTGGAGCCTGCTGTGGTTGTTCTTGCAATCTCAGCACTACAGGGGCTAAGGCAGAAAGATTACTATGAGTCCAAGGGCAATTGGAGCTACATAGTGAAAGTTTGTCTCAATAAATAGATGGAATAGAAACATTCTTCAGGATTGTCATAAATGTTTTTAAAAATCAGTTTCAGGAAATTTATATTTCTTAAACATTCTGCTGTCCTGTGAACCCACAGGCCAGGCCAGCCAGAGACACATAGGCTGACAGCAGATGGTCCCCTCCCCTACATCTCCTCCAAATCCAATCACCCCAGCTCTGTAGCAGACCTTCGTCTGGGGCCTCTTCTGACATTCTGCCCCACTCACAGGGAACTAAGCAGATCCTGCTGAAGCATCCTGCTTTCCTCCCTCCTGTGGACCCACCAGGTCCAGCCCCATCCAATATATCTCATCCCCATCCTTAAGTGTCAGCTCTCAATTCCTAGAAACACATTCAACCCAGAACCCACAGTGGCCACACCTGACAGGATTCCAGAAAAATTCCCTGACAGGCAACACAAAGCAACCACACTCTCCTAAGAATAAGAGAGGGCAACAGAAGCCAGGTACAAAACATCCACCCAACAAAGACAAGACAGATACCAGCATGTAGAATTACAATCATTCCAGACCCAGATACCTAAACACCCGTGTGAAAACACAGTAACAGCCAGGGTAGTATGTCTCCACAAGAGCTATCACAGTAGGCCTGGAGTATTACAACCCAGCTTATGCACAAGAAAAAGACCTTAAAACAGCTTTTATGAATATGATAAGAGTTTCCTAAAGAGGAAATAGATGAAAACAGAAACAGTGGATAGATTTGAATAAAATGGGTCAAGAGTTGAAAGTAGAAATAGAATCAATAAAGAAAACCCGAAGTGAGGGAAATCTGGATATGAAAAGTTTAGGAACTTGAACAGGAACCTCAGAGACAAGCCTCATCAAGAGAATGCAAGAATTGGAAGAGAGAATCTCAGGCATTGAAGACATGATGGAAGAAATGTATGCCACAGTCAAAGAAAATGTTAACCTAAAATACTCCTGGAACAAAACATTCAGGAAATGTGGGTGCTGTTAAAAGACTAAACCTAAGCATATTTGGAATACAGGACAGAGAAGAAATACATTAAGGCACAGAAAATATTTTCAACAAAATCATAGAAGAAAATTTCCCTGATCTAAAGAAGAAGATGCTAGCCAGGCGGTGGTGGCACAAGCCTTTAATCCCAGCACTTGGGAGGCAGAGGTAGGCGGATCTCTCTGAGTTTGATACCAGCCTGGTCTACAAGAACTAGTTCCAGGAAAGCCTCCAAAGCCACAAATAAACCCTGACTTGAAAAAAAAAAAAAACAAAAACAAAGATTAAAAAAAAAAAAAAGAGGGAGCCATTATAGGTTTGAAGAGAAAACTGAACCTAAAGAAATGTCCAGAGACCTACAAGACTGACCCCAACTAACAATTTGAGCAACAGTGGAAAGGCTACCATAAATGCCCTTCCCTGATAATAAGAGCAACAACTAACTTATCCACCATCATGGAGACCTCATCTAGTAGATGATGGAAACAGAAGCAAACACCCACAACTAAACACTGAGCCGAACCGGAATCCAGATGCAGAGAGAGAGGACAAGACCACCCTGCAGAAACACATAGAGACATCTGACCTGAACAAGGATGAGAAAATGGGCCTCCAGAATGATAGCTGAGAATCCAGCATGGAACTGACTCAGACCCCCTGAACATGGGTCTCAGCCAGAAGCCCTGAGCAGTCTAAGGGACCTCATACATTGCTACAAATTCTAGACTAAAAAAATTAAATAAAAAATTGTAGGACAAAAGTGTAACCAACTTTGTGATGATGAGAAAGCAGTTTTTTAGTTTTTTTTTATTTCATGTCTTTTATTTAGTGTGTGTGTGTGTGTGTGTGTGTGTGTGTGTGTGAGTATGGTTATGTGTGTATGCATGTATAAGTAGGGAGGCCAGAGGAAGACTTGGGTATCGAAATATCATTCATTCACCACCTCATTCTTGTGGGACGGGGTTTCTCACAGTGCCTGGGATAGGCTGGCAGTCATCATCCCTAAGCTGGGATCCTTCTCTGTCTATCCCTCTTTCTCTTCACCAAACTGGAAAGCAGTAAATAGGTCACACAAGAAGTTGGAAGGGAAACTGGTTGGAGAGCGGGAGAGGAGAGTAAATGACAAGGAACGAATGGAGATGGATTTGAGCCAAACACATTATATGCGCGTATGAATATCAAATAAGGCATTTTCGAGCCCAACATGGCAGCACATGCCTTTAATCCCAGCATGCGGAAGGCATGAATTTAAGGCCAGCCTAGTCTACTGAGTGAGTTTCGGGACAGCTGAGGTTACACAGAGAAACACTGTCTTGAAAAAAAATGTGTAAACATTAATAAAAATCTTTTACTTCCACATACTTGAATAGTTAGACCTCAGCTGTCTGTATTTATCAGTGATTCAATGCATTTAGTGATCATACAGTTCTCTGAATAGTCGTTAAGTGAGCCAGGTTTGGGCACTTCCACAACTGTGTTTGTGATGGTTTGGACTGAGAGGCACGCAGTGATCCGACAGTCACTGTTCCTGCTTCCTTGCCTGCTTGTGACACATACGTACCCACGGAAGAACAAGGGTGCTCTCTCCATTCTCCCACGTGGTCGTGGTCTGTCTCTGTGCGCGCCTAAAACTATGGAATCTTAGAACTGACGATGGACGTTCGCGTTCTTTCTAGCAGTGAAGAAACTGCTATGAGTTCCTTAAAGCAGTGCCGACTTCCTTGGCATGGACCGAGCGGTGGGTCCTTCAGGAATGCGGGATGACTCAGCCTCGCAGAAGCCCCCCGCTCCCCCGCGCGCGCCCTTCAAACCCACAGAGTCAGTGCTAAAATCGCTGCAATAACCTTGGTTTGTGGTTTGGAAGTGCCTTCCACTCTGAACGCTTTCAGAGCTTCGCATTTCTGGTATTACTCTCAAACAGCTTAAATGATATTTTAAAAATAGGTACTGTGCCAAAAGTAACAAACATCTTTCGAGAGGAAGCTCCCCAAATTGTATCTGAGTACAACTCTGCCATAAGGAAATGTGCATGTGAGAAGTGAGAGATCGCCACCTTCTATGCAGACTATTGGGAGATTTGAGTCTCCAGCTTTGGCTGATGCTCACTACCAGAGTGTGGCCCAGTCTGGAGGGCCAGAGGATTCCCTGTGAGCTTGTTAGGACGTACAGACTCTTAGAATCTGACGCCGATCCAGAGCATTAGGAACTCAGTAGACTCCAGGAGAAGTGATCTAAAACTGTGAAGCTTTGGTGAATGGATCTCCAGCAATGGGCGGAGAGGAGAGGTTGGGGCGGGCGTGGGGTAGGGGGCTCTAACACGGGTCAGGACTCCTGCAGTCTAGCTTTGCTGTATGGTATCTGTTCAGCTGAGAGATATGAACCCGGGAAGGACAAAGAGGACAAGGGCAGCCCCCCCCCCAGCATTTCACATAAAATGAAATCCAGACTTCTCCTTTCTACCCCCTGAAAATCAGCCTTCCCTTTGCCCCCAGTTCCAGATCCCAAGGGTCTGACCCTTCTGTCCTTCTCATTTCCTTTTCCGGATCTTAGGACTGAACATTTGGTGTGATTTTAAGAACCCTGGAAACCTCTGATCCAAAGCTGCATTCCCTGTGGGATTGCCCTTCCAACATTTCATTCTTTGTGTGCCCTTGTCCTGTGTTCAAGCACAGATCCCGCCATAGAGTCTTTAAATCACAGGAGCCTCGAAAGACGGAATCCAAGCACAGAACCTTTCCTCGATGTTGTAACAGGAAACTTGTGTGTGTGTGTGTGTGTGTGTGTGTGTGTAGGGGGTGTAGGGTGGAAGCAGAGAGAGAGAGAAAGTTTTATGCATGTGCACACATGGGTGGACATGCTTGTGCACATGTGTATAAATGCCAGAGAAGGACATCTGGTACCCTACTCTATCATTCTCCATTTTATTCCTTCAAGATGGGGTCTCTTATCAAGCTGGGAGCTCACCAGGGTGTGTGTGTGTGTGTGTGTGTGTGTGTGTGTGTGTGTGTGTGTGTGTGTGTGAGAGAGAGAGAGAGAGAGAGAGAGAGAGAGAGAGAGAGAGAGAGAGAGAGAGAGAGAGAGTCTAACAGACCTCTGCAATCCTTCCATCTCTGGGCCCCAGAGCTCGAGTCACATGTACCCATCACCACATCTAGCTTTTATGTGGGTTTGAGGGATCAAAAGGCAGGTCCTGATGTCTGCACTGCAAATCTTGTATCCCCAGGTCACACAGGAAATAATTACAGCCTTTCTGACAGAATTGAGCAATGACTTGGTAACAGGAAGGAAAAGGTCACACAAATAAGTTACACGGAAATTAAGAGGATCACCCAGGGTTACAATTGTGGTCAATGAGAAGAGTTGGTAATGTGAGGCCAGGGGCTATAGGGAGGATGCTCTGGGAGCCCTACCCACAGGGCTGAGCATGAACACACCACCAGCAAGACAGTGACCTCACAGCTGGGGCTGGAACTGGCTCCACACACTAGCATTCTCTCCTTGTCTTTTGCTTCTCAGTAATAAATGGTTTTATTTTTATAGAGTTCATTTGTTATTTTCTTGCTTCCTAGCAACTGGACATAGATTTTATTTTGCAAACACGCCAACAGGTGGGGGGGGTGTGGAATTCTTTTTGGGGTTCCCATCCATTCTCCACCTCACAGCCTCCGTGATGGCAGTGGGACCAGAGGCTGGCATAGCGAAAGAAATACATATACGGTCATATGGTTTGCACAGAACCAGTGTATGAGTTTGCCAATGACAACAGCAGTGTCTTTTCCTTGGGGAGAGGAGAGTCCTCGCTCTCATATCTTTCCTTGCCTATTTTCAAAGCTGGTTTTGGACAAGTTGAGTGTAAGTTGACATGCACATCTCTAGGTCATACTTACCTGCAGGCAATTAGAAAGTATATTGGAACTAAATGATGTTAAATTTAGCAAATAATTATGGAATATGATCACTTTGTAAAAATAAGCACAATGATACATGCATATAAATTAATGAAGTGGAGGGGGTAAGAAGTAGCTTAGCTTAAATATCTCATGCATAAATCCCTTGAGTGGATGCTCACACACAATAGATGACCACACAATAGTGTGGTCATATAATATTTATGATTTAATCAAGCCACTGGAAATAAAAATTTGAAGCTAACCACAGCCATAGAGCCAGGCAGTGATGATATATACCTTTAATCCAAAAGCCATAATAGTTAGCCATAGAGGCCAGGCAGCGGTGGCACACACTTTTAATCCCAGGACTTAGAAGACAGGCAAATGGATCTCTGTGAGTTCAAAGCCACCCAGAACTATATAAGTGAAAGAGTCCAAAAGGAATAACAGAACTGATGCCTTTAATCCTATCACTAAGGAAGAAGCAAGCGGTCTCGTGTAAGATTTAGTTTTCAGGCAGAGAAGGCATTGCATTGTACTCTGAGGTTTCATGGAGGCAGGATTGCCATTTCAGCTTGGTAGAGGTAAGAGCTACTGGCTTGGCTGCTTTGCTTCTCTGATTTTCAGCTTGAACCTCAGTATCTGTCTCTGGGTTTTTAATATTCATGTTACAAAGAAGGACATCATAAAGTGACATATCTGATTGGTAGGAAGACATAAAAATTGATGTAGGAAAAATTCTGAACAAAACAAACCATGTAGATGTTCCTTTCACAGAATTTCTCCTCTTATCAGTACTGGGATCTACTTTTTAATAATCACAGGATTGTCAATGACAGCGTGAATAGTATTTCCATCCTAGTGTGGGGCAGGATTTCTCTAAGGACAGATTCTGACCGTCTTGTTGGGAATGATGATTTCCCATCCGAGGGAAGACATGGCTGACATTGAATAAGTAGCTAATGAGATAAACATCTAAACTGTTTCCTGTGAGAAACTAGATATGGGCTTTGCTTTCCCAAGGGAGATGGTGAAGAAAGAAAGAAAGAAAGAAAGAAAGAAAGAAAGAAAGAAAGAAAGAAAGAAAGAAAGAAAGAAGGAAGAAGGGAGGGAAAGTGGAAGGGAGGGAGGGAGGGTTGAAATTTGACCTTGGATAATGTGTAGAAGAGGAATACCCTGAGGAAACAGAGGAGATTCTCAAATCAGTTGATCAGTAGTGTCACCCCAATGGTATAGAATGTTACTGTGTCGTGTCTTCTTTGATTTCCTTTTTAGATTGGTATGTAACTGCATCTAGCCTTGCCAGTGTATTTGTGTTAGTGGCCACATGGCCACAACCCTTTGGGAGTGGCTTCAGGTGAGGACAGAAGTGGAAAGAAGAAAGCATGAGGCCTGGTCTCTCTCTCTCTCTCTCTCTCTCTCTCTCTCTCTCTCTCTCTCTCTCTCTCTCTCTCTCTCTGGTGGTGGATTGGATCAGAAGGGCAGAGACAGACTGAGGTGGTTCTTTCTTGTTCTGTATAAGTTGTTCCCCAATAAAACACCCATTTATCTTGGGTCTAGTGAAATCATTACACCTCACCTTCACTGGAACCTTTTTGTGCCTGAACCACATGGAATGAAGTATCTTAAACTATGTCTGGAATAGTAAAATGATGTACATTGAAGTAGGGAAGGCAAATAATTAGGAGTTCAAGAGACATCAGAAATTTAAAACTCTCTAGGATTCTGCAGAACTTTCTGAAGACCTCAGATTCTCTGGGAATGTAAGTTAATTTCATCTAAGGTTTCAATGGACTCAGAAGTTCCCACTGACAGCAGAATGTCCTCATAAGTCTGTGAAGAACACCATTGGCTGAGCCCATATCTTACCCCTATATCACCAACACTGTCATGTTCTTGGAATTTTATTTTGGCGAGATCTTACTCTGTAGCCCTGGCTTGCCTGGGATATACTATGTTGATCAAGCTGGTCTAGAATTTGCCTCCTGAGTGCTAGGATTACAGGCATTTGCCACCACACCTAACCCTTGCTCTTGTCTTTGTGCAAAAGAACCACATTTGAATAGGACAATAAAACAGGAATTGGTCCTTTAAAATTATCCACTGGTCCAGCCAAAAGGCTGAGTATGGAAAGACAATTGCAGCCTGAGATAGATCCCCTGACCCACGTGATGGAAGCTGAATACTGACTCCTACAAACTCTCCTCTTATCTCTACATGTGCAGTCTCATCCATCCACTACCCAACATGAGCAGTTGCCTTCGGAATTCAATGTCAAGGAAATCGCCCCACTTAGGGGTGTAGTCTACTCTCATGTTGGGGAAAGGAGCCAGGGGTTTAGTGATATCATCCTTTCACACTGGGTACAAGAAGCTCCGAGCCCAGTGTTGTTCTCAGATAAAACCATTAGCGGTTTTGCTTCTGTCTTTGTGTGGATCTTCCCTCTGACTTATCATCATCATCATCATCATCATCATCATCATCATCATCATCATCATTATCATCATCATCATCATCATCATCATCATCATCATTATCTTGTTTTAATGTATTCTTCATTGGAAATTACTCAATTCTTCTATGAAAACAGAGTTAAGAAAATACACTTTGGGATTTATCCAATAGAAGTTTTCACCAGAATCATTTCAAATCTGATGATAGTGTGTCCCTCAGAACTGCCTGTAGCAACTCATACTGACATTTCATTTCTGCACCTAGTGTCCTCTTTGGGGATTAGCTGCTTGGTGGGAACCATGTGTTCTTTTCTCTCCATGGAAGCAGGAGTTTAACAGTTTAAGGTTCCATCACATCACCTACTACACCTGCCTTCATCTCAGTGACTTTAAAACACCCTGCTTTTAGTACAGTCTTAGTAGACTTGCTTACTTAACTTGAGAGAGGTATTGCTCTTCTCAGTGTAATTTTTCCCATGAAATAGTAGCTGCTGCTCACATGCAATGCAATTTGAGACACTGCATGGGAGAACAGGAAAACTAGGGTGAAGAAGCACATTATAAGTTGTAAAAATCAGGATACTCTCACGTTATTTACCTCAAGGCTTGGCAACTAATCCATAGAACTTAATTGTGGCTTCCTCCTTACTCTTCTACAGTAGGGATTGTCAACTTTGCCCTTGCCTTGGCTTGAGGCCAAAGGGCTTCATTTGTAAATGTTTCATGTGCAATTGCTCCCTTTCTGTCTGGTAGCTCCAAGAGCAAATGGCAAGGTCAAGAGTAAGTCTGTCATGTTGCTGCTCTCTTCCTGTTCCCATGTTCTGAACGGCATTCTTTTGAGGCTGTTTTCAGTGACACTGCTAGAACTGACCTCAGGAGTCACATCTGGGATCTTCTTGTCCCCTGGTTTTCTGTGTACAATTGAAATAAGTCAACAGTTTGGGATTCTTCCACCCTGTGTTAATCCTTCCCCTAAATCCGTTGCCAAATCTGAACTGTATCCCTCTCGGGAATTCGTCTCAAGAATATAATATAGTCTCTCCTCAGTATTTCCCAAAGAGCATAATTTTATTAGGTTGTAAAAGGTAAAACTTTGCCATAAATACTAATTTGGGAATTTCTTCTCCCATATCATTTAGTAAATACTATCTGCATTCTTAGCTACAAAAAGGACCAGAGAATTTTGTTACTTAAGACAGTTAGCAGTTATAGCCTGCTTATTTGTTGGATGTACTGCATGCTCAGCCCAAACTGAATTAAAATAAACATAAAATTCAGGGCCTAAATTAAATTAAAATAAACATAAAATTCAGTGCTCTACTGTAAGCTCTAGTCTTTCCCATTAATGAGCCCACTTCTCAAGGACAAATTCTAAAATTCAGTAAATGTGGCCTAAGACAAAACAAAGTTTTATATTGATTTTTGAATAAGCAGTCATGGAAAATTATTTTTGAAAGTATTTACATGATTCAGAATATGTGATGCTTCTTTAGAGGCTGACCATGGAGAAAAGGACCCTCAGGGCAGATTCTAGAGTGAATGTGCACAGGTTCACATTCCCTGCCAGCATCCACAAGGAATGCTTTAGCATTGGATATGCAGGTCTCTAAGTGTCTTTGTATCTCCTTAAATAATAAGGGAACTGGAATGACTGAGTGTTGTGAAGACTGAATAAAGCATCCTCTATCTTACATCCAGTAAGAATTGTGTGTGTGATAGTTACAATGATTTTACAGAGAGTTGAGTCTTGGTGTATAATTTTCTCCATCCTCAATTGTCTGGAGAAAAACAAACAAACAAACAAACAAACAAACAAAACAACCAGATATCTGAAGGATGGTAGTAGCTCCTGGAAATTCTCAAATGATGTCCTGAAGATTTTTGTTCAGTCCTCATTATGCTGCCAATATTCTTATTCTTTCTGTATACGTTCCTGGAAAATCCCACATGTCCCTCAGAAGGCATAGCACTTCAAGTTCACTTAGACTTTGTGTAATTGGGGAAATCAACATTTTGTCTTGATAGCTTCTCCTGGCAAAACCCAATAATTTGTGCAGATTGGGCAACACTGAGATCACACATGCATGCCACCAGAGCTGGGGGGAAAGAATGGACCAATTTACTTAAGGTTGGGGGGCCTGCGGTGGGAGAGGGTTTTAACTAGAGTCTAGACTCAGTGGGTGATCTAATGCAGTGCAGGAGATGAGAGTCTTTGGGTGATCAAGAAGTAGCTATAAAGGCAACATCAGTAGAAAGGCCTCCTTTCCCTTCATTCACTTAGTACCCGAGTGAAGGCTAACAGTCCGGCTTGTCTGGACAACTGACTGTGGAGTTCCAGGATAACACACTGCTTTGAGAAAATCAGCATTGGAAATGTCCCTGCAGTGCCCATCTGGGAGAAGGCCACTATGGGAATGGGTCCACACTGGGGTTTCTAGTGTCACATATATGGTGCTGGCTGAGGCATATACATCTGTCCAGGTATCTCCTCTCTGATGAATCCTGGAAGAGTTTTGTGTTTTTATATCTGCTGATGGGAGATTGGAAACATGATTTGGTAACTGTATGTACCCACATGACCCAACAAAACTTCATTGTGCTTGGAAAAGTATTTCTGTGAGCTCTAACCCAATTCACAAACAGGTTTGCTCAGAATCTCTATTTTCTCATCCTGTTTAGCTTTTTGAAAGAAACTTTATAGACATGGAAAGAATCAAGGACTGGACCCAGGGGCATCTATGACTCATTGCCATTAGGATTCTTGAAACTAAGTCACTGTAATAAAAACAAAACAAAACAAAAAGCCTGCTGTAAATAGTCTTAGAATTCATATCACTTATCATTTAAATTTACACCTCATGCTAATAGATAAATGGTTTATGCTGATGAAGGGTAAACCTTAGGGTTTTGTAACTCATGGAAATGTATCTATCCAAAGCTTTCTTGTGTGTGACATAATTAAATATTGCTAGAGCTACACAAGCTCATTCTAAGTTACTAATCTTGGCGCTTTCTGATTATGGAAATTCATTTCTTAACCTCACTATATGATTTCTCAAGCAGAGATGAATTAGTTTAATGGAGATATTTTCTACTGGACTTGGGCCAGGTAGAACGGTGTGTTTACTCTTTCTATGAGACCAAGAGGACTAATGGGCTACTAGGTCTAGTGGGGAGCATAACAGCACCAAAGCCATCTGTTTGGACCATCAGGTGATGTTGTTGCTCACTTCCTTCCTTATGATTCCATGCTTCAAATTAGATTTATTATAGTCAATATTTTGCCACTGTGCCATGTCAGGAAATAGGTTTCAGCTACAATTAATTCATAATAGCAGGTATTGTCAGATTCTCAGTCCCATATAGTTATAGGAATAAGACTTGGTTATGTAGCTCCTGCATTCCTTTATGGTACGTCTTTGGATTTTGCATCTTTAAAAGATATTCCAAAAGCAAGTGGTACACTTAGTTTAAGTATGTTCATGAAAAAAAAAATATGTCATGGTGTCTCACTTGAGATGAGGTAGAATTTAGTGTTTGGAGGAAATCTGTGCTAGTTAGTATTTTATGGAGGTGATGAACACCATGACCAAGACAGTGTGTAGAAGAAAGGGTTTATCTGGGGACATATGGGGTAAGAGTCCACATCATCCTAGTGAGGAACTTGGTAACAGGCAGGCAAGTATGTTTCCGGAGCAGCAGCTAAGAGCTCATGTCTCCATCCATAAATAGGAAGCAGAGAGAGTGATTTAAAATGGCTCCAGTCTTCTGAAACTTCAACACCCACTCCTAGTGACATAACTGTTTCAGCAAGGTCACACCTCTGACCCTTCTGTCCCCCACCTCACCCCTACCCAGACAGTCACTAACTGGAGACCAAGTATTCAAATGCCTGGGACTTATAAGTGATATCTCATTGAAACTACCACACAATCCTTTTAAAAATAAAATAAAATTGAAATAAGTGACCAGGAATGTATTAGTGAAACTTAAAACAAGAAAAAATTAATACGAAGCACGCGTAATCACTCTCAATATTACCCTATCCTTTGCACAGTTTATTGGACCAGATGGACACCTCAGTATGCCTGGGGTAAGAAGAATGAATGCTTCTCAGGTAAAGAATGAGCTAACTGCCCCATAGAAACATTCTGCTCCAGTTTGTTTCCTGCCCTTGTATAAGGTACCTGGATTCTTTCAGTAAAAATCCCCTTTCTCCTAAGGCTGTCAGGAGCTGCAGCCAAACATAGTTATTGGCGGATAAATTTTATTGTGTTTTCTAGAAAATATGTGTCCTCATACACTGGAAATATTAAAAATGCTTACAACTGTATTCTTGGTTCTGCTACTTCTTGGACTGTGAGGGATTTATTAGATTCAAGTACTTGAGTGATCAGCACAGTGCACTTTTTGATACTGATAAATTGGTAAACGTTCTAATTTGGTGATTCCCAAATCACATTAGGTGTGCTTATATTGTGTAACAGTATTAAAATGTTTGAAGAAATATATTTAATGGGATACTAACTACTATGTAATGATACTGAGGGACAAATCTGTATACAGAAATGCATATACATTATGACTCCACCATCATAATTTACATATATATGTATAAATGATGAATACAAAACCAGTAGAAGGCATGGCCTAAAACACCAAATCGAAATTTTTTTTTGTGTTGAAGAACTAAATATGACTATTATTTTGTGGTTTCCAGAGCTTCTAAATCTCCTGCAATGATCAAGCAGATGAGTAGACTCATCTGATTATTTAAAAACTTATGAGTAAAACAATGTATTAATTTAATATTATAAGCAATGAGAATGTTTTTGTTGTATGAAGAATTTTGACAAATTCAAAATGATGAATCTGTCCCACATTGTTTAGCATAACAAACTGGTTCCTTCTTGATTTTTTTTCAGCAGTGGGATATAAAGCCTATATCTAACAATATCAAACCATCAATCAGGTAAGACAATGTAGAAATACATTAGCACTTACATCCATACCATTGTAAAAATAGATGGGCTTCTCTTTTAAGTAATGAAGATGAGGTACTTTACAATAAAATTACTTTATTTTGAGGTAAACATAACATTGCCAGATTTTCATCAAATGACAGTTCAGAGATATAGATGTACATATATGTAGAGAATAGATACTTCTTAGAGAGCAAGGCAGATTTTATGATATATAGTCTATTCACCACCTACTGTATACAATTCAAATGTGAAATAAAGCTGATGTACCTAGGAAGTCACAGTTATTACAAGCAGTTTGACTTTGATGTGTGACTCTGGTAACACTGCTAGATAAACACACCACTAGTTGGCACTGTTTGGGGGCAGTGGACATTTGTAAGACACAGGCTGAATTGTACAAAGGGGTCCTGAAACCTGTTGACTACAGCTTAGCAAATCTTTGCACAATATGTGTAGTAACATGGACAAGTGGGTCACCATTACTAATGACTAAAGACACACACACACAAAAAAAAGGTTCCTTGCTTTCTGGAAATTGAGCAGAACAAATTATCTTCACCTCTCCCGCCTCTTGTTGCTTGTCTAAATATTTAACATGTTCTACATACCTTCATGTGGAAATCAAAAGGAACATACAAGAGGGGACTGAGGAGAGTGCATTTCTGCCAGCAAATGTATTCCCAACCCACAAATCCATCCAGTTCCTGACTCTTTCTTTGGGCAGCATCGTCTAGTAATGCAAGACATGGCAAGGAGTGGCTTTGCTTGGGTGCTTGTCAAAGCTTTCTTTCAGAGTTTTAGAAAACATCTACAGTCCATTGAACGCATTTTCTGCTCAGCTCCTAGGCAGGGGGGGGGTGAATGTTCCTTTGGTAGTGTGCCTTCTAGTTGGATGCTGCCCTGGATTCTGTCAGGGCACTACTTCTCCAGCAGACTTTGGACCTGTCACTCCACCTCAAAACAAGACGCAGGCTTTTTGGCCGATGAGCTCATGTTATCCGAAGGGCGGTAGGAAAGCGTGCTCATTTTTGTAGACAGGCTTGAGTGGGACTTGGCCTTTGGGGGAATGTATTTTAGAAGCTGGAGAAAATATTTCTTAAATTTTTTCCCCAGAAAGCCATAAAACAGAGGGTTCAGGCAGTTGTTAAAATAAGCTATGCAGATAGTGATGGGCATGGCAGTGTCCACAATGTCAGCAATTTTGCAGTCACGGATGACGCCCAGCTGAATCAGGACATCCAGAAAAGTGAAGATTTGGTGGGGAACCCAGGAAAAGAAAAAGAAAAGCACGATCGCCATAATTATCCTAAAGATGTCATCGTTTCTTGGCTTGTTCTTCTGGATTTCATAAGCCTTCTTTAGGGCTTTCCAAATAAGAGTGTAGCTGGTGAGGATGATCAGAAAAGGGAACATGAAGCCCAAAATGTTCTTGGTCAGGCCTAGCCCAATGGGGAGGGTTGAGTTCTGAGATTCATAATGGAAGGCACAAACTGTGATGTTGGTGTTCTCGATGAAATACACATTTCGGTGGATAACAGCTGGTAAACTGGCCAAGCCAGCTAGCAACCAGATGATGATGCAGGTGACTTTGGCCACCAGCATTGTGCGGCGGAGGCGAGACTTCATTGGGTGGACAATGGCCAGGTACCGATCAATGCTGAGACAGGTGAGCAGGAACACGCTGGCATAGAGGTTGAAACTGACACTGGCTGATGCAATCTTACAAAGGTGATTGCCAAAGGGCCAGCGGTATTCCATAGCTGTATAGACAGCCCACAGTGGCAAGGTCAGCAAAAAGCATAAGTCAGCCAGGGCGAGATTCAGAAGAAAAACACTAGCCACAGTCTTCAGCTTCATGTAGAAATAAATGACAATCACCACCAAGCTGTTTCCAAATATTCCTACCACAAAGATGATGCTGTAGAGGGTTGGGATCATGACAAATATGTAATTGTGCCTGCCAGCCTTGGGACAGTCATCTTGGATTCTTTTAATACCATCTTCAGTAGAAGAATTGAGGATCATTTTGCTTTTCTGGGTTGAGTGAGTCTCAGACACTATTCAAAATGCACCTGGAGAAAACAAAAATCCGAAGAACATATGAAGTTTAAGTTCCAGTTGTAAGTGAACAACTTTCATTCTCAACCACAAATCTAGTAATAAGACATTACCTTTGGAAGAGATATTAGATCATATTTTCTGAAGAAACCTCATGGATTGATAAAGTCTTGATAGGTCACTTAGTTTCTAGAGCACATGCCTGGGTACTGTGAAGTGACCAATTAGATAGAAAGCCAGAAGGTCATGGAATGATGGACCCCTTCTTCATAATCAGCCCTTTGATTCTTAATATGGATGGTCACTGAACCACTGAAATGACAAGCCTTTGGGAATGTTAAGATGCCACCCTAACTGTCTGGACACTGTTCCATCATTTGGTGTCCCAGGCTGCATAAGAGACACAGCTTGCTGAAGACCAACATCCCATCCACTAACTGTGGCTGCCGTGTAAAGAGCTGCCTCCTGCTCTCACTGCCATGCCTCCCTCCTCATGGCAGCCAAACAAGCTCTTCCTCCCCTAAGTGGTTTGCCAGGTCTCTTGTCAAAGTACCAAGTCCACTAACTAATACAGATGCCACTTCCTTGAATATGCTAATTTTAAGGAAGGAGACAGTATCACAACCCAGCTCCTCTAAGTTTATAATAGTATATGAAAAAGAGGAAGGTAGAGACACAATCTCTGCCTGTGGTCCATTAATAGAACTCTATTGCCTCCTGAGAAAGCATGGCTATCATAGACTTGTATTTTTTTCTTACATGCTTTATAATAGATTATTTCTTTGGGAAGCTGAATCACACACACTAGATAGACACATGACTTTCTAAACTGTCCAACAGACTCTTAAACAAAAAAAAAAAATTGCTAAGTACATCCTTGGAAACAAGACACCTTGAGTGTAGAGCCTCAGAACCCATGTAAAAAGCTGGGTGCAGTAAAATGTGTGCCTTCAACCCCAGTAATGGCAAGATGGGAGGTAAAGACAGATGGGTCCCAGAGAGCTTAAGCGCCTGCTAGTCTGGCCTAAAGCAAAATTCCAAGACCATGAGAGATCCTATCTCAAAAGGTGGATGGTGTGTGATAACTGATGCCCCAGATTGTCCTCTGACATTCACATATGTACTCTGCAAGCATTCACCCCATCCATAAATCTCTCACACACACACACACACACACACACACACACACACACACACACACACACGGGCCAGTTTGTCACCTAAATAGGAAAACCCCAGCCTCAAACAAACAAACAAACAAATAACCACAACAACAAAAAACTATGTGTCCCTGAAACTTCAAGAATCATAATTGTACTGGCTAGTTTCATGTGTCAACATGACACAAACTATAGTCATCAGAGAAGAAGACTCAGTTGAGGAAATGCCTTTATGAGATCCAGCTGTAAGGCATTTTTTCAATTAGTGATCAATAGGGGAGGGCCCAGCTCATGGTGTGTGGGGCCACTCCCAGGCTCCTGGTCCTGGGCTCTATGCCAGTGGAAGTCAGTAAGCAGCTCCCACAGCCTCAGTATCAGCTCCTGCCTTCAGGTTCCTACCATGTTCAAGTCCCTGTCCTGACTTCCTTCAGTGATGTGGAAGTGTAAGCTGAATAAACCCTTTCCCCCCTAACTTTTCTAGCACACGGTAGTGATGAAATTGATCAGCTATTGGTAGCAAATGTGCTAGAAGCCTCAGGATTTCATAAGAAAGGTTTGATGAAAGATCATTCATGTGTTCCCCAGTTACAGTGAGAAGAAGTGGAAAGTGTGGTTCTATGTGAGTGTGTCTGCAGGTAAAGAAACTCATTAAAGGCACAAACTTAACTTCAGAAAAATACCGCTACTAAGTTAAAAAATGACATTAATTCTCAGAGTAGCTTGAAAGTTGTTTCCAATATTGTCTAATTAATTAATCTTTAACCTAACAGGAATGTCACATCTTTATCTTATGCATTAAACAATGTATTTAACTTCACAAATTTGGGAATAAAAATTATTAGCATCCTCCATTAGTAATAATGAAAACAGCTGTCTTTTGGTTATTGTATCGGTAGACTTAAGATGGTCAATATGACCAGCAGGTGAGGCAAGTATGGGGCAGAGAATACCACCTGGGAGGCTTTGCACAAAAGCTACAAAATCAGCATTCAAAAACAAGCTATTGGCAGAGAGGAAGCGTGAACACACTCTTCCCACAGCTACTAGATCTGGCTGGAGCTGCTGGAGCAGGCAGAAGCTATCCAGAGACACCTTAAGCAGGGGTTCTCAACCTTCCTAAAGCTGTGACCCTTCAATACAGTTCTTCATGTTGTGGTGACCCCCAACCATAAAATTATTTTCATTACTAGTTCATACCTGCTTTACTACTGCCATGGATATCTATATTCATACCGTACTGTAAATATCAGTGTTTCCAATGGTCTTAGACAACCCCTGTGAAGAGGTCATTTGATCTCCAAAGGGGAACACAGCCCACAGGTTGAAAACCATTACGCTAGCATGCCTGAAGGTGATCTGTGGCTCATTACAATAGTAAAATGCACACCCCAATGGAGACAAAGCAAAGGAAACTGTTTTAAAGTTGTGTGTAGAGCTACATGTTATAGAAAACATTGGCGAGAAAACCCAACCTATGCTCATGATTCTAAATGCCCATGAAATCTGACATGGATGTCCCCATAGAGCATGACCACTGAGCTTCCAATCCTGCTCACGTTTTCCTTTGAAAATACAACCTTCCAATAGTGTCTCTCACTCAGCTTACTATTCATGATGTGTCTTTCTCCAATCACTTGAACCCCTGCAAAAGTGGCATCCACATCCTAGTATCCTCAGTGGTCACTGGACAGTGTTCTTCCCATGGCTCTTCACCTTTTTATTCTTTAACTTTGAACTGTCTGGATGTTGATTTCCATTAAATCATTCAGGGCTTACCTATGAGGTAACCATTTGTGCAGTAAGGATGCCAAATGCAGGAAGTAGGTCTGGTTTTATCAACAAGACATGCTTTTACAGAGTGCTGTAGCCAGAAGTGATTCTTTGGGATTTCAGGGAAAACCAGGTGTTTGGGAAGGAATCCTGTTCCTGCAAATATTCCCTGCTAGGTTTTATATAGTCACTCCAATTGTTCACTATGTGATTCTGAAAATGTATGCTTTTTTTTTCCTTATGAGAATATCAGAAAAATGTGTGGGAAAGATTCTTGTTGCCCTGTGGCTTTTTCCTCAGTTCATGAAACAGACATCTCATAATCATCTTGGCACAGAGAGAACCTTTGCCCCAGTAACCATGGCAATAGACCAAGCAGAACAGTACAGTGGTGCAGTGATGGCTAAGACTACATTATAGCAATGGTGTTAGTACTCCATGATAGAAAAAGGGAAGGATCCCAGGACCCTAACCTGGTACTACAGCTGCTGCTTTCTCCTGCACTGCAAGTGCCTGTGGGAGATCCCTGAGTATACCAGAAGTGGCAGTTAATGAAAGTGAGGCTTCATGGTGCACCTTTCATGACATCTTCACTCAGGTAACAATGATGTTTTATGGTCACTGGTGGTCCTATCAGCCCATCACCCACACTCCTGTAGTAAGCCTAGTAAGATCATTGGTTCACCATGTTGAACTTGATCCGTTACTGATGCCCAATTAGCATGAGTAGATAGTTATGTGTTCACATTTCTCCAGGAAAAATCAAAGGCAGATTTTCAAGTGGTCTTTCTTGCCTCAGTAGGTAAAACTACAGTTCCTACCTGAGTGTTTAGTTTCCATCCTCATCATTGTTAAAAGTAGCCTTGACTAGGGCCCTGTGGAGGCCAATTAAGGAAAGTGGTTTCTCTGGCCTTGAATTTCAAGCCTTCTCAAAACAAAAAAGCGAGCAGACCAGTGGGCAGGTCAGTCATCTGGTTAAATCAAGAAAGTAGAACCCCCACCCCCAGGAATGCAGATCCACGGGAAGCCATAGACACAGGAGGAATTTTTATTCCTTTAATGAGTGTGCGTTTTCTTCCCAGAATTCCTGCCTTCTGGGACAGCCCAGGAGAGTCTTGGGATTCTATTGGTCTGACTCCCTTCCAGAGGCAGAATTTTACTTTTTCCTGATCTTCTTTCTTTTGGGTGCTAGCCAGAACCAAGTAAACTTTACCTAATGCCCTGGGCTCTCTTTCTCTGAAGCCCGAGAGCTCCTCCCACTTTTACCATGGAGCTATTTGTCTTGTGGCTGAGCTCCATGCTCATTCAAATACCAGGGCTCTCTCCTCCTTGCTCACTCAGCTCCTAGGACTGGCCTACCTGGTGGGAATGAATATATTCCAAAGAGATGCTTCATGTTTCCCCCTTTGGGAATCAATCTATTGCAAAAAGTAGCCAAGCAATGGTGGTGCATGCCTTTAATCCTAGCACTCTGGAGGCAGAGGCAGGTGGCTCTCTGTGAGTTTGAGGTCTACAGAGTGAGTGCCAGGACAGGCTACACAGAGAACCTCTGTCTTGGAAGAAAAAAGAAAAGAAAAGAAAAATAAAGAAAAGAAAAGAAAAGAAAAAAGGAAGAAAGGAAGGAAAGAAGGAAGGAAGGAAAGAAAGAAGGAAGGAAGGAAGGAAATAAAGTTGAAGAAATGGCAATTTCCCCCAGGAATCTCCTGCTGTGAGAGGAAATATCTGAAGCTCTGAAGGTAGCCTGTGTCCTGGAGAAAGATTTACAACTGGTCAGAGCCCTCACAGGAGAGACCTGGAGCTGAGACATTGGTGGCCATGTGACCTTTCCTTGACATATACATATCTCCTTTTTCTATTAAATTCTCCCCTCAGGTCAGGACCCTGAAGAAGGACTCTGGAAGAGACACTGGATCTTTGTCCCTGTGGCCACATTGAAAGAATCTCTTTTTCTGCCTCACTTTTAATTTAGCCCCTTAAATTGACTTATCGAGGATAAATGGCTGAATTTGTCTCCTTGGAGCACAGGCTGTGGCCCCTAAGTCCAGTAACAATTTGTTTTTGATTTGTTTTTGCTATTAAAGACAGCTAGCCCACCAAGGGCTCCTACTCTCCATCAACCTCTCCTGTCTTGAAAGAGTCTCCAGTATTTGTCTGTTTGCCCAAGCCCTGGATGCCAGGCATTCCTGAGACTTGACTCTATCCCACCCTTCGCCTTTGCTCCAATTCTGAGTTATCCAATTGTGTCAGTTTATTAGGTCAAGCTCTCACAGAGAGGTGACACAGAGGAACTACCCTGTGATAGGATAAACACTAAGTGACCTTCTCCCCACCACTGTGTGCTTGGATCACATTGTTTGGGTTGTTAAGGAACTTTTCAAAAGAAAATCACCTTGCCACGTTACTTTTCAGTTTGTTCTTGTGCCTCTTTGTCTGATACTAGGAATATAGGAATGAATATTCTGTTCCAACACACCCCAACCTGTAACTCTATAATAAACTCTACAGCTCTTCCTGTGTCTCCTGGGAGCTTTATTCTTCCAACCCACAAAACAAGAACTGGAAAGCCACTGGCTCAGGGCAGCCTTTGGTGGCCATCAAATTTCCAGGACACTAGCTTCCAAGAAAGACTCCTTTGTCCTAAAGGACACCCCAGCATTCTCATGTCATTTCCTTGTCCCTTTCACCCAGCTTACGCGCTTTCAACCCTCGCCTTTCACTTGTGGAGTGATTAGTATCCACACACAAGCATCATCTGCTCTGTGTGTCACATTCTCTGCGAAACTTTCCCAACCTCTCTGGTAGCTTTGAGACTTTGGATATAGATCGTGACACTTTAATCATCTTGACATATTTGTTTTCCCCACTCTTTCTGCCAGCTGCTTGAGGAGAGGCCTGTTCTGAGTCATCTTGTTTACTACTGTAAGCCCTGCAATATTCCAGGGGGCAGATGATAAATGGTCCTGAAAGAGCTGGTGCTATCAGGGAACACAGAGTCCCCTCTGCGGGCTTTTACTCTCAAATCTAAAAACAGACCCAGAAGGAATCTCGAGGGCGATTTCACTAGAATGTGAGGGGAAAACAACTGCAGACAAGCTAGGGACCTTGGAAGAGGGAACCTAGAAAGGCCAGGACAGAAAGCTATTTGTTGAGTTGGAGTCAAAGAAGCAGGCAGGATTAGTGAGGAGATTTGGGAGAGCTTCCTGGGGTGAAGAGCATCAGAGAAAGAAAATACACAGAATGGCCAGGCAAGCATTTCAGGATTGTGGCTAGTGTCTGAAACAGAGCCAGAAAGAGGAAAATAAAAAGACTCTAAGTTCACTGTTAGACCCCAGAGAGTGGGCGTGGTTAGCAGGGAGAGCTTGTGCTCACAAAAGAGGGGTTTCTGAGCTGCATACCTCATTGGGGGGAGGGGGACAGTAATGTCTCCATTCGTCTTTGTGTGTCTTGGGGTGTATTGTGTTTCTTTGAGATTCTGGAACACACAGGCTTTTCTTCTCTCTTCCCATCTATTTGGTTTTCTGCTTGCTTCTTATACCTCAATAGGCATCTTCTCTGATTTTGTTGAAAGTATTTTCTGTGTCTTTGACCCTAGTTTCTTCTCCTTCACATTTCCTATTGTTCTTAGATTTAGTCTACCCATAGTGTTCCAGCTTTCCTGGATGTTTCTTTGACTGGGGCATGCATTTCTTCTACCTTGTCTTCAATGCCTGAGATTCTCTCTTCTGCATCTTGTACTCTTTTTGGTGAGGCTTCCCTATGAGGCTTCCAATTTTCTCTCAGTTTGGGTTTTCCTTAGTGAGTCTGTTTCTACTTTCATGTCTTGATTGTTTGCATTCTCATGGATTTCATTAAGAGATTTATTAATGTCATTTTAAAGACCATTGTACATTTTTATAGATGCTTTTTGAAGTCCTTGTGCCTCAGCTGTATCACATTTCTCGGAATCTACTGCAGTAGTATTGCTGGGTTCCGGTGCAGACATGCTGTCTTGGGTATTAGTGATCCTGGTTTTGAAGTTGATGTTCAGGCATCCAGGGCTGGGATGATTGAGGTGATTTGGGGTGCTTTATTGGGTAAGGCTTGGTTCCTTGGTTTCTGTTGCCGTCTCTGGATCTCAGGCAAGAGTTGTGGCTATAGGTTGCCTGGTACGTGTGTTTCTGAGTCCCTGCCAGATATGGCCTCTGGGAGTCCCAAGTAGATTGCATTTCTAGGTATCCTGGCTGACACAATGGAATGGGAATGGGCTGGAAGGAGACTGGGAGAGTCCACAGGGAGGAGGAAAGCTGGGTCCACTGGGAGATTTGGCAGAGTCCCCAGAAACACCAGTAGAGAGAGAGGACAGGTCCCTGCAAGTGGTCTGTTAAGGATGTGACAGGGAAATTTGCAGAGGACAGGAAGGAGAATGTGGATCACCTACGTGATTCCCGGCTGGCATGGCCAGCTGATTCACAGGTAAAGGATGTCACTAGGTGTTGGCAGCTGACAAAGGAAAATGGGAATGGGATAGAAGAGGGTGCTGAGAGTCCCCAGGAATAAAAAAAAAAGCTGGGTCAGCTATGTAGTTGTGCAGGGTCCCCAAGGACTGGAGTACTGGAACAGACAGATTTTTGAGGGATGTTTTCCTGTCCAGATAATTAGGCCCAGTTTTGTTAGCTCATGGGAGAGTTAGCTCACGCTGTGTCTTTGTACAGCCTTTTGAAGAGTTTAAAAGTCCTGTCACAGGACCAGAGATACAGGACCACTCCGGGCCAAAGGTACAACATTGATCCATTCTTGAGACCAAGGTAACTTGTATATTACAAAGAATTTAAGTAAACTTTAAAAACTAAATCTATGGAATAAGGCTTACTGCAAGGAATTAGCTTTCACTTAATGGGCTTCCATGAGCCCACTACCTCTACTTTCCTCTTGTTCATATGCCATTTTAAATCTCCAGGACAGGCAGCTCTGCTGTCCCCTCCCCATATGGCATTTCAAATGCTATGAGTAATCAGCCGAGATAGCATGCCCATTTTTGAACCCAGTGTGTTACAGAGACATGGAAAGTAGGACCCGAAGTTGGTTATAAGGAAGATGTCCATCCTCCTCCAATATGCTAAGCTTGGGAATGTCTCCAGAGCTATCCACCGAGTAGACAGTAAGTGAGTGGGTGACTGAGTCTAAGGCACACACACTGAGTTTTATCAGGCTCATGAAGTAAATTCACCCTGCTCCTCACTCACAGAAAAACCAGGGTCAAACCAAACTTTTGGGCAAGAAAAGGAAGCAGGCAGAGAATGTCTAGAAATGGGCTTAGAGGACAGTAGACAGTTAAAAGGATTAACAAGTACAGGCTCGGCTTTGAGGGAGGTCTATTGCTTTTTTTTTTTTTTTCCTCAGAAGGACTTCCTTATGTTTTATTGACTTTTCCACTAATCTTATTATACTTTTTGAACTTATGCCTGTGTAGCAGTATAATTTCCAGATAATTTTTATGAAAGTTAATTACTGCATAAAAAATTGTTTTGGCTAGCAGTCATTCATATCTTAACAAGGATTAATCATATTACTTCTTTGCTCTTGGTCTTATACAGTGTTGCAGTATAATCCTAGCATCCAGGAGGTGGAGGCAAGAAGATAAAGAGTTCAAGACCCACCTCAGCTTCGCTGGAGGTCAATCTGAGTTACATGAGAGTATCTTTTAAAAAAAAAAAGATACTAAAAAACAGCAGGAAGGGATTGATTTAATGCATGCAAATCTCTGGGGAGCCCTTGTTGCCAGGGCTAGGAGGAAATGGTCTCTCCTCCCTCTTTGCTCTCTTGACCCTACTTTGACATCACACAAATCAATTGGTTCCATGAATCCCATGTTTGGAGTGTCTAAAATTGTACTGACCTACCCAAAACCATCAACAGTGTTCATATGGAAATGAACTTGGAATGAGTTTTCATTCTAGAGTATCCATTTCCAAGCAGATTTTTCAAATCCAACTTCTTTGCAAGCTCAGGTCAGTCCCTCCTTCAGCTCCAACAGTTCACAATGACTAATATTAAATATGTGAAAGGTCATTTGGGGAAGCCAAGGGAGCATCCTTGGAAACAATAGTGATGTAATGGTAAGAGACTCAACACAGCCTTGATGCTGCTAATTAGAAGACTATCTTTCATAAGCATCTGTACAATAATTTAAACCAGCCAGAGTCTGAGTGGCGGACCCAATCCAGTATATCTACAGAAATGAGTCCAAGTTGAAAAGTGAAACCCTGAATTGGGTTTAAAATCTCTCCTACATTAAATGAATGTTCTATGCCCAAGCAGAAATTTCACTTCCAGATATTGAAGCCTCTAAAGGATGTTTCTCTTCACAGGGATGAACTGAAAACACTGAAGAACCCAAATGAAGGCAAATTCCAAGAAGAAATGGATAAAATTTCTGGCTGAGGACTTGCAAAGCATGCATAACTCAGTGGGGATTTCCCCCAAGCATTCAAAGTGCTTAAGGAAATATGGGAAATACAGAGTCCATAAAGTAGAACATTAAGAAACAAGTACAAGGTGATTTTAAAATAGTAACTGTAAATTTCTTAATGCTGATCCTATATGGCAATGAATTCACTGTGAATATTTAGCAAGAGTTGTTCCCTGAAGCATTGCTGGGGTAGAGGGACACAGGAAGATAAATTCTTTCCAAAGTCAGAATTCCAGAATAGAGGGGGCTGTAGTGATGGCTCAGCATTGAGAGTTGCTGGATGCTCTTTCAAGAGTCCTGAGCTCAGTTCCAAGCACCCAGACCAGACAGCTCAAACTGTCTGCATCTTTAACTCCAGGAGATCCAACACACTGTCTGGCCTCCGTGGACACCTGTACACATGTGGCATATGCTCACACAGGTGTAAACATAAATGAAAACATAAATCTTTTTTAAACGCACTATAAAAATATGTAATAAAGAGAATAGTCTATTTGAATTGGGTGGTTTATTGAGTTGTCCCAAACTGTGAACTTACTCATTTGAAATATGAAGAAAATACTTGAAAATATAATGGCTTAATCATTTGCTATCTATTAGGATACTATGGAATCTCCTTTCTTTAGATTGTCAGCTCATTTATAAAGCAGCTTGTAATGAGCAATTTAAGTAGATTGATTTGGTGGTGCCTAATATTCTAGTGATGTTTGGGTTGTCAGTCTAGCCTTTAAAGGATTAGCAATCTTTCTAACCCAACTTAAATACTCTAGTTAAAGCAGAGTGTACTTGAAAAAGCTGCATTCTGGGATACACTATATTGGTGTCTCTAGTATCTCATCTCCCTCATCCAACTTTTCACCAAAACAACCTCCTTTCAGACTCAAGGAGTGTATCAACTAGATTTATGACAACTTGATACAAACTGCAGTCATCTAAGAGGAAGGAACCTCAACTGAGAAAGTGCCTCCATAAGATCAGGTTGTGGTCAGGCCTGTAAAACATTTTCTTAATTAATGATTGATGGGGGAGAGCCCAACCCATTGTGAGTAGTGCCTGGGGCTGGTCTTGGGTTCTATAAGAAAGCAGGTTGAGCAAGCCATGTGGAGGAAACCATGGTGTTTCCATGGCCTCTGCATCAGGTTCCTGCCTCCAGATTCCTGCCCTGTTTGAGTTCCTGTCCTGTTACAATCAGTTTTCCCACCAGCCTGGTCCCACAGTCGTGTCAGCCCCCAAGTAACACACAGAGATGATGTATTATATATAAAGCTGTTGGCCTGTTACTAGTGTTTCTTATTTGCTAGCTCTGTCTTAAATATTAACCCATTTCTATTCATCTAAGTGTTTCCACATGATCTTGGCTTACCAGAGAAAGGATCTGGACCTCTTACTTCTGTTGGTCCTACAGTTCTACTCTCCTGCTACATCTCCCAGAATCCTCTTTGTCTCCTAGTCCCACCTATCTTGCTTTCCAATTAGCCAACAGGGCTTTATTCATTAACCAATAAGAGAACATATTTACAGAATGACATCTCCCATCACTGTCCAGACTTCCTTTGATGATGAACAGTGACAGAGAAGGTAAATCAAAGAAAAACCTTTCCTCCCCAACTTGTTTTTTGGCCATGGTGTTTCATCACAGAAATAGAAACCATAATTAAGACAAGGGGTAGAAAGCCTATTCTTCAGTCACAAATAGGCTAAATTTTCTAGTTCCTGGTCTTAATTGACAAGGAAACTTAATTTCCATTGTCCTTAGTGTGAGTACCTAGTGGCTCTGATTTCCAGACAATGAAGTCATAAGAACTTCAATCATGTACCCGTTAGTCCTTTACCCCTTGGATAGAGTTGTGACCTGAGACTTTCCATGTATGATTAGACCATTGCCTGCACCTTAACCTTAACAAGTTGTAGACATACTTAAGCTATAGGTAAAATGTATGCCCTCTGATGAATTATCTAGGCTTTTCAGGCTTTGTTTCCATCCTGATAATCTTGGCAGCCATGACTATAGAAGCATGGTAGAGGACCTGACACTGAGAGACAAATGTCTAGAGTTGATGTTAACAAAGACTCAGAGGGTGGGGGTGTTGCCAAGTTCTTGGATGTCAATCCTCGTGTAACTTCTTCCTTGGAGATAGTTTTATTTACCTTTACATTTGCAATTCTTGGGTGAATATTTCAGTAAAAAATATTTTCTTTAAATATTGGTGCATATAAATTATTTAAGATCCAGTCTCTGCTAAATAATGACTGACTGTAAGGAATATGTAAGTGGTAAGAACAGGCTATAATCCTTTCTCTGTCAATGCCACCTACTGTGGTCTGCCCTCACAGAAATGATCACAAGACAAGCAGCATTTGCAGTCCCACATACCAGTTATAAGCTGTAGCATGGAGGAAGCAGGACGCTCCCCATAAGACGACCACGTGGAAATACTTAGATAAGTAGAAATGGGTTAATAATTAAGGCAGAGCTAGCCCGTAAACAATAATGGTAACTGGCAAACAGGATTGTATCAAATACAGAGTCTCAGAGTGTTATTTGGGGCTGATGCGGCTGAGGGCACAGGCTGGCGGGCTGGCAGGCTGGCGGAAACATACACACTACAATAAGCAACTATGGAGACAGCAGCTGAATGTAGTCATTACTAATTAGCCTTCTCCCTTGCTTCACTTAAAATAATGCCAAATCCAGCTGAGGATTATGACAGGAAATTCAGATATTCCTCTCAATCTTGGATGACAGTTAAATGTCACTTCCATACCTCTATTTCTCAAGAGTTATTCAAATTAAGAGCCTACTGATGGGAGACAGAGCTACAATTAAAATTTTATTTACTCTGAGAATTTCTACTCAATAACCATGGCTTCAACAACTCAGTTGGTGTGTCTATGTGTGTGATGCATGAATGTGTGTATGTGTCCACTGGTGAGCTTGCCATGCAGGTATGTGTGTGTGGACTAGAGGGTTACACTGGGATGTTAGTTTTTGAGACAGGGTCTCTCAGTAAACCCAGAAGTCACCATTCTAACTCAGTTGTCTGGGTATCACTCCTTCCCAGATCCTTTTCCTCTCTCCAGTGTTGAGGCTTCAGCCATGTACCCACAAGCTCAATTTTTACATAGGTTCTGGGGATCCAACTTAGGTTCTCATGCTTGGACAGCACTTTACCCACCGAGCCATCTTGCAAGCCCCATAATTCAGTTTTGATAAATGTCTCTAAGCCTCTCCTCTTCACCCATTATTCCAAACCCTTGGCTATTTATGTTATTGTCTCTTTATTTCAAAGGGTATATAAAAATTAGGATGAAAGACATGAGATTAAGACTAATCAACATGCTTTAAAAATCTCTTGTTGCCATGCTGGTATTATCAGGAAATGGTCTTACCATTTTTAGTATGAAGAGCCATTTGAAAGTGAGTTCCAGAGGGCAGGAGGGAAGGAACAGGGAGATTAGAAAAGAAGCCCTATGTGCATGCACCCGCTCTCCTGCACTCCCAGATGTTCCACTATGCACCATGCTTTACCAGGTCAGGATTATGCAAGGAAATGGATGAGTCCATGATGAGAACCAAAACTACATGGATCCAGGCACCTGAGCTGGCATATGTGACTTAATGCTGATAATCACGACTAATGGGCAAAGACCAGTGAGCAGCCACATGGTCCACCCATGCAGTGTTTCACTTAGCATTTATCAGGCATCAGAGGTGAAAGCCAGGAAACCACTGAGGCCAGATGAAGAATTGTTTATGAAATTCTGTGTGTCTTTCCTACATTCAAGACTGGGGTGAACCACCTAGCATGATGCTATCTCCTGGTACACTCTTCCATCTGCTCACAGGTGTCTGAAACTTATCTAATTTGTGTAACACCACTGGGACTAACTACTGACTATAACAAGTAGTTCCACCTAAGAACATGGAGATAGGAGAGTGCAGAGCATGTCAGATAGTGGGAAAGGGCTGAGTGATGGAAATAAGAGAGATGGGCACAACCAGCATATAATCTACATTTTGGATGGGGGCTCTTGTTCTGTAGCCCAGGCTAGTCTCAAAACCATGTAACCCAGATGGGCTCAGCCTTCCTCCCCAGTTCTGGGATTACAGATATGATTTACTTCTTATAGGTTCAAGAGTTGGGATTTTCTCCTAATGTGTGACTCATTTTCTTCATCTGGAACGTGATGACAATGCTGTTTGTGACGGGTGATGCTAAAGTGGCAAACATGTTTACTCTGACTTATAATGCCACCAGCAACAGAAAATAAGATGCTTTGAGGTCCTAGCAGGTCTGTCCAGCCTGGGGCTTGTGGGCTGCATGAGGATAGCTATGAATGTAGTCAAATACAAAATTGTAAACTAACTTAAAGCATGAGTTTATTTTAAGAACCCAGTCATGTGTTTCTCAAGAATGAACTTTGTTGTGTGGGGCTGTGAAGTCAAAGGTTAGACCTGCTTATTTCAGGACTTTTGTTGGTGTTCTTAAATTTATACTATGATGATGATAACTAATCACTTTCACTGCAAGCAAATTGTAAGAGAGGGATTGGGGTGCTGCACACAGTGCTGGAAACAAAAGAGAGTAAAGCACAAACAAGGGCTAGACTTGGAGGCAAGGAGCAGAAAGACACTGACGAAAATATGCGTGGACTGAACACCTTTGCCAGCCTTGATAATTCCTCTAGAATTGTAAATCATTTTTTAAAAGTAGATACTACACCACTGACTGTAGTTAGAACAATAATACACAGTTCATTCTAGCTGCCATTACTGGCCACTCTGTTCCTTTCAACACTGGGCTACCTACACTTTCTAATAAATAGCCTGTGACGAGAGGCAAGAGAAATGGGATAAAAGGTAAAACACTCTGCCACTCAAAAATTAAAACGAGATGGTTGCTGTCGGTGACTTTGGCTTCCTGTGACAACTTCATTTGAAATTAATGAGTAACCAGATGTCAACTTGAAATTAAAACACATTTCTAGGATTCATGTACAGTCTGAACAGGAGTCAAACAGGACTCTTTCCAAGAGCAAGACATGCATTAATGCACTGTTTTGCCTTCTGATAGTTCATTCCTCTTCTGAATGTGACTAAAACGCCTGTCTTGGTTTGTAGAAAGAGCACGTCTGTCTAGAAGGGCTGTGTCAGTGAGGTTACAGGCGACATGCAGTGTGCCATTGGCTCAGGACATTTCATTGCCACACCACAGCCATCACCTTCTCTGCTTACTCTCCCGTTGTGTTTTCCTCCTTTCTTGCCCTTGCATTCACCAAGTGATTTTTGCTTTTCTTACCCACCAACAAAGCTCCCAAATCAGTCTCAGCTACAGCTCCACAGTGCCTGAACTCCACAGAGCCACAAGCTCATAGGCCTTCCCTGTCTCCGTGAGGAGACCGCTCATGGAGTGAGAGACCGCTCACTCTTCCACATAGCCCAGCCCACTTGGGGATCCGAACAGAAGGAAGACAGAAGCATAATTTCCCATGAATCAGAAGAAACCAGTAAGCTAGGTTGCTAGAAATAATGGAAACTTTTTTATTAGTTTTTTTAATTTTCAATTTATTTTTGTCAGCAACACACATACTATAGTATACATGTGGAAGCCAGAGGACAACTTGTAGGGGTCTGTCCTCTCCCCGAGGACAGAATTCGGGTCATTAGGTTTGATGGCAAATGTCATTCCCCACTGAATCGCTTCATCAGCCTGACTTCCTAAGTTTTCCCTTTTTGTTTGTGAGACTAGTCTTTAATGACTGAGCCATCTCTCCAGCCCCAACTTCCTAATTTTTACAAACAAATTTTTTTTGACTAAGGTCCCAATGCTCTAGTTTCTTTGGAGGAAGCAGTTCCAGCTGAATGTAATGGCTAGTTGGGATCATTTGTTTATTTTTTTCTCCCCAATTAATTTTGATGCTTATCTCCTATACAGTGAGTGAAACTTAGAAATCAAGAGAGTGAAAGTGGATTGTCATGTCCAACCCTTCTCCAGTAGTGTGGATGAGGAGCTTATATACATGGAAAGCCTGCCAAACATTTACATTTGCTTCTGGAGCACTGGGTACTCACTGGATGCTAAGGAAGCATCCTTTGACCATCCTGTCCTATGAACGTCAAGAAAAGGAAGACATAGCTGCCTTGAGAGATTACAGTGTCAACGGGCAAAACGACAAGTTAATCTTGTCAGCTACATAAGTAGCACAAAACAGCATGCAAATTGTGTCCAATTAAAGTTACTTAATACACAGCGACTTGCTTGACCCTGCACTTCTGCGGCATCTGATCCAATACTTCTTAATCAGAGGCCAATGTATCCTTCAAGGACACAATATATGGACACATTTCATTTTTAAAACAGATCAAACAGTGGAAGGAAGGCTACCAGAGTCATGTGCATTGAGACCACCGAGAGTGCTAATTATTTTACAATACAAAGTATGGACCCCAATACACAGCTACCTGGACCAGAAGTAAACAGTGATGCAAATGGCTAGTCCTGGTTCATGCATCCCCTCTCCTCCCCTCCTCTACTATCCCCTGCTCTCCCCTTTCCTTTTTTCATTTCCTTTTCTCTATTTCTTTTCTTTAACTTTGATAATTTTTTTGTGGTCTTTTACCTTTAAAGCAATAAATTAACTATATGCTGCATTTATACACCCATGGATTTCACAAAAGACACAATTCTATTGAGTAACCCTTCAAAAGACCAAGTAGTATTTGGTGCAAGTTGGCTCAGTACTGGGAATTTCCTAAACATCTGATCATGAGACCATTCTAGGAAAATAGCATTTTCTAGGACTCAAGAACTTGAAGAGGCAGTCAAGTAGTTCAAGACAACTGAGGCCTGTTGAACTGGCCCCAAAATCTCCACTAGAGGGCAGAAGCCACCAGATCTGGAAGTCAAAGTCTGCCCTCTGGTGGCATTATGTCCATAGACACTAGGTGGACTTGACATTGTGAACCCTTTAGGGTCCAAACTGAATTGGCCATATTTGCATATAACTTCAACTTTCCATTCATTCTAAGATCTTCTGTGTGGAACAGTACATTAAATAGAAATTCACTGAAGCACTCAAGAGAATTAACCAACCAGAGACATCCAGGAGACAGGATATACACAGCTAGGGACAAATGAACCACTATGGGGACTGCCACTCAGTTTGATTTCCTATTAGTAGGTTGCTTTTTAAGCCCATCAGGACATAGTGTAATTGTTTTCACAGCTAATGAATATTTCTGAGAAAAAACTTTCTAAATAGCAGTTATCAATAGACTTCTGTAAACAGAATTCTGAGACCACAATTTTAATAGTTCATTGCCCTCAAACATTTCCTTCAAGTCCTTGTAGAGAAAGTTTTACCCTCACCCCACCCTATTAAGATCTCTGTTTTCTCACTGTGGCGATACCAAGGGGCTACCCTATCACAGATGCCTCTTCTGTATGCTGAAGCCAAATGGGTAACATTATGGTGAGGCATGGAGGTCAGACTATGTAATTCCAGGGAGATAAACACTGTCACTTGCAAAGTATTTTCAGAGCTAGCCAATAAGAAGTCCTAGTCATTGGCCAACAGTTTATAATTAATATAACATCTGTGTGCTTATTTGTGGCTCAAGGGTGGTGGGACCTAACGGGACAAGAATTCTCTAGCAACAACACACAGAAGCATAAAATAGAATACGTAAATCTTTAAAAAATAAGCATTTGTTGAGTATGTAACATCACAACTATTCTCCCCTTCATTTGATTTAACCTTCATGCTGAGTATGTGGTTGGTTTTAATTTCATTTTAAATATAAGTCTTTGGAAGCACAAAGAGGATAAGTAAACTACCCAATTACATGATTACTTAGAGATGTCATGGGGATTTTAACCCTGCCCAAAACTTTTGGGTTGGTTTGTTTCCAGTAAATAGACTCTAGTCATCAACTAAATCAATATTTCTACATGTTGGACACAGATCTTACTCTATAGTTGGGCTTTCCATTTCAGTCATGTATAAAACTTGTTTTTATTTTTATCTAGTCTATCTACACTACACTACACACACACACACACACACACACACACACACACACACACTTCTAACCCATTTCTATTCAATTAAGTACTTCCATGTTGTCTTGGCTTACAGGAGAAGGGTCTGGACCTGTTACTCCTTTTGGTGACTACATCAGTCTCTTTTGTCCTCACTCTGCCTATCTTTCCCAGAATTCTCCTCGTCTCCTAGTCCCACCTTTCTTCCTGCCTCTATTGGCCAAACAATGTTTTATTCATCAACCAATAAGAGAAACATATTCAGAAGGACATGCCCCATCAGTGTGTTATGCCTATACATGTATCTGTGTACCATTTGAATGTCTGCTGCCTGCAATTGGCAGAAGAGGGCATCGGCGCCTTTAGAGCTGAAGTTACAGACAATTGTGAGCTACTTTGTGGTGCTGGGAACCAAACATTGGTCCTCTACAGGAGCAACAAGTGCTTTGTAACCACTGAGCCATTTCTCCAGCTACATCATTAAATCATTAGATCATTACAATTATGATCACTGTAATATGCTATTATATGCTTATTCACAATATATTCTGATTCCTTACACCTATACTAAATTATTCAATAAAATTTTACATTTCATACTCATTTTATCACATTTCTAATTAAGCCTAGAAATTGAAATGGTACTAGAAGCTCTTTTACTCCGATATAATGTGATTATATACTGTTACTAGCACAATAAAGCCAAGTTAAAGACTCAATTACAAAAATAAAATAACAATGAACCTTTGAAGTGCCAGTGATTATGAGATTAGATTGAGGGAATGAAATCACCTCACTAAGCAGCTTTACACCTTTGGCTGGTAAATTATACCTGGACTAATTAAATGACAAAAAAAAAAAACACCCTTAAAATCTGCACAAGTTTAAGCCAGAGCAGGTCCCAGTGCTGAGATAGGGGAGTAGACATTTAATCTGACCCCTAACCAAGAAATCTTCTGTAGTTTGTACCCACTCCCAAAGGAAGTAACAGTTCTTGCCAATGAACACTCATTGGATATGCTAACTATAGTTCAGTGAGGGCCTCCATGCTCAGGAGTAGCTGGCCAGCACAAAACGAGCTGAATGGTGATTTTGTAAACCTTTTGTCTCATATTGCTTTACTTGGGCTTTTGTTGTTGTTTGTTTTATTTATTTATTTGAGAGAGAGAGAAAGGGCATGGAGTTGAGTGGACAGGGAGATGAGGAGGAGTTGGGAGAAAATGGGGGAGGGGAAGTGGGAACAGAATACATCATATAAAAATATTTTCTTAAACAACACCTTTAAAATGTAGCATTCAGAGTCCAAAACTTCATTTGCTTACAGCTCCTCTTATATTCATGTGAATTCTCTCTTGGGTTATCCGGCTTAACATTTGTGATTGTTGTGTTGTTTGACAGGATGTCATGCTTTCACCTTTTAATAATTACACAATACTCTACTGATTGTGATAGTAACATTTTTGATATTATTTTATTACTGTATAAAAGAATGGAAAGACAAATAACTATGAATCTTTTATTTTGCTCACCAGAGGGCAGGCAGAGCTGTGAAGTTCATTAGAATTTTGTAAGAATGTTGCATTACTAATCATTTTGGATACCTTGATATGAAGAGGTTCCAATTTACAGACATTGCCTTTTTGAAGCCAGCCTATTCCAACAGCCAGTTGTACCCACAAGGCAACATTCAACTTTCACTCTACTCTAGGTAAATAGTCTGGATTCATGTTGTAACCAAACCAAAGACATTGTGTTTACATAGTCCAACTCTCCAACTGTCCATAGAGGTTTGGGGAGCAGCTTTGTTTGGATGTGGCTTTAAAAGTCAGAGTTTTCTGCAAAAGCAGGAGACTTGTAAGTCAAACTTACTGTTTTGTTTTTTTCAGAGAAATACATAATGCATACATACAAGCCCTTTGTGTAAATAAACACAATACTACTGTCATTTTCAGAGGTGTTTTGATGTTATCTAAACAAAAAGTATATTTTAAGACTTTAATGTATTGGAACAGTCCTTCGTTTCCCTTGAAACGATTTAAATTGGAAATTCCTGCCATTTTGTTTCTGGAATGATCCCTAGAAATTTAGAGCACCATGCTTCAGGTCCTCACATACTTCAGGGCAAGGGGTGAGCAGATGGGAAGCTAAGACCCACCTCTGTCTTGGAAGAAGACAGAGGATTTGCTTTTCAGCCAACAGTGGCAATTGGGAATGGGACAGGGATTTTTAAAGATAAGCTGGGAAGTTCAAATTTTGTGTGAGATGTCTTATTTGGAAATATTTTCACTAGAGCAAATGAAAAAAAAAAACACCTTGGAACTGGACAGAGCTGTTACAGAGCAGGCCTGGTTCCACAGCTGCCAATTGACTACGCCAACCACCTAATTTTACAACTGCAGGCCTTGGAGCCCTGGCAGGATGTTACAGACACCGATCCAGTGTTTCTACATGACGTGAAATACTTGAAGCAAAAATACCTATGGTTGCTAAACAGCCCTCTCTCATTTCAGTATTCAACAAAAATCTGTGGCCCAGAGAATGGAGGCTGCTGGGAGCACACAGACGTGTGCTGTGATGGAGGGCTGCCCACTGTGGCTCTCAGACAGCTAGGCTGCCCTGTCTGCTTGTGTCTGACACAAGCCTGGCTTCGTCAGAGAACCACCCCAGATGGCAGCCTGTGTCCCACGCTGCTGTCATCCCTCTTACTGTTCCACACGGAAACTTGCTTTCCTCCTTTCATTTTCTATGCTATAAAAGATACTGTTGTATGTATTTTCAATGATGTGCCACCTTAATGTGTGTGAATACAGGATGGAATCTATGGTATTTGGGTATTTGTGCCTTTAACATCTGTAAAAATAATGTCATCTAGTACCTGAAGTTTGACAAGACTGATGCCACGTTGATTTACTGCCCCCTGCTATACAACTGATAAAAAGACTACGTTTGAAATATCTTACTGAGTGCCAGAAATATTTGGGTTTGGATGTTTTTTTCTTTGTTTTTGACAAGTTTTTCTAAGGTGTACTTCCCAAATAGGAAATTACCTAAACGTTCATGTGACAAGGATACTGTGATTTCAATACAAGCTGATTTCCTAAGTTCATTCTCTTGATTACAAAGATTTGAATGAAGAGTTCCACGAGGTAAGGATGGAGTGCATGAGCAGTCACGCTGCTTGCCAATCTTGTCAATCTAGCTTGCATAAAACTTCCTTAACACATTGGTTGGATTTTTCCCCTGCTTTATTAAAAAATATAGCTTAACTCGGGAGCAATTTTTAAATTCCATTAAAGAACACCATGTATATTTTGGTTAGCTTCTTGGAAGCTCATGGTTTTATGCATGGTAACTTCGATAGGAATGACTGGACTCCGAAAAAGTGCTGACTTCTAGGTAAATTTTATTTATATTAAGAGCGGGTGTTTTACTCTCCAGCCAAACTAGAGTTTTCATAGAAAAACAGACAACGTAGCTGAAAACTGGTAATCTGGGCTGTGAACTTTCTTGCAGCTGATTCAGAAGGTGCCATGTTGAAACTGTTGGTTTCATGGATAGTGCATGCCTTTAATCCTAACTAGCACTCAGGAGGCAGGGGCATCTCTGTGAGTTTGAAATCATCCTGACCAACTTCCAAGACAGGAAGGCTGTTACATAGAGAAACCTTGTCTTGGAAAACAAACAAATAAAAGTTGTCGATGGCTGCTTTGTTGAGGGGTGCCAATCTGGTGTGGAGGAGTGCCAGCCCTTTGGAAGGCACTAGAAGCTGCTCTGTGAGCCAAGACCAGGCAGGCCATCTGAGCTAGAGCTAAACATCATGGCTAAGACTCTCCTGAAAAGAAAATTTCTTCTAAAAGTTTTAGCTGTAAGTAAATATTCATTAGGTTGCTGGTATAAACAGCATCTTAGACAGAATACTATAGACTAAGGACATGCAAGGATCGTGATCAAAGTCCCACTTGGCATTTTCCCCTCAGACATGGCATTTAGTCATCTCCAGAAGCACAATGCCAATCATTTACATCTTCCAAGTCACTGCTTAAAATGCCCAGGCTTACACCTAGGTTCTCAAAAGGAATCCAGTGACAACAACAGCCATTTAAAGTCCCTGTGCAGTAATCCCATGACCCCCATCTTTGATGAGTCTGTCTTCCTTTTTGTTGATTCCAGTTTCCTGCTTCTTTGCTTGCCTGGCAGCTTTCTGATGAGTATTGAACAGTGAATTAGTAACACCCTGAGTTTGTTCTAGGAGGCATTTGCGATACATTCTGTTTAACTCTTTGGGGCTTAGTTTTTAGTTTGCCGGGTGTGATCAGGGCAGTGCTGAACATGGGAGTGGCTTTCTCCAGACAACATCTACTGTTCACACTAGCCAGAAAAGGACATCTCACCATTCCTGGGCATCTGGTGACACACAGGGAAGGGAAATGAAAGCATTTTCTGGGTCTTATTTCTTCAAACCATTTTAGGCACTTACTCATTCACAAGCCAGGAAACACAAAATGATCCTTTGCAGATTTCAAGGTCTGCTCTCCATACACTGTCCCTCTCTGAAATTCTCTTGCAGATTCAAGCCTCTTTGGCGTTTCTCAACTAAGGATGTTTAATTTAGAAAGACGTTGCCTGGATTTGCCTTCCCAGGCAAGGATTGTCCATCCTTAAAATTCAGACAGACTGACAGCTAACTTGGGCAATCTTAGAGAATCTCTTTATTTGTTTCCCAGGGATCCCAGAATTATGGTTCTCAGTCACATAAGAACACTATCTTGAAAACCAGTTTTACCAGTGTGTCCAGGTGTTACCGTGTTTCTGGTGTGGCTCTAACTCTGGTCCCTGTTACTCCACTTTGTCTGGAAGAAGATGTTGAAGAACAATTCCTAACCCTCCTGTTTGTTCTGGGAAGAATCTCTGAGCCATGTACTACATTTTCAATAGGTTAATACTGCAATGATTCGCCAAGTCTCTATGAGAAATATTTCACAATCTATATAGTTATGCAAATGAACAACTATTCATAGTGATTTTTTTTAAAAAAACAAAAACTATGGAACTGGAAGATGATTCATTTGGTGCAGAAGTTACTATTTGTAGTAGTTATGACCCCCATAGCGTCAGATACTTGAACACTTAGTTCCCAGTTGGTGGCAGAGCATACTGGAGGAAGTTCATCACTGGGGTCAGGCTATGAGATTAAAAAGCCTCCCTACTTCAATATGCTGTCTCCATTTCATGCTTGCATTTGAATGTGTAAGCCCTCAGCTTCGAGTCCCTAAAACCATGCCTGATGATTGCTGCCATGCCTTGCCACCATGATGGACTCTTAACTCTAAAACTATAAACCACTGGTCACAGCATTTTATCACGTGACAGAAAATTAACCAATACATCACATGAGTTGTTGAAGAAAGTGTGTCACTGTTGGGGTGGGCTTGAGGTCTCATATGCTCAAGCTATGCTCAGTGACACAGTTCACTTCCTGTTGCCTATGGATCAAGATGTAAAACTCACAGTTCCTTCTCCATGGATATCCTTCCATGATGAAAATGGGCTCAGAACTGAAACTGTAAGTCACTCCCATTAAATTTTGTCCTTTATAAGAGTTGCTGTGGTCATGGTGCCTCTTAGCAGCAATAGAAACCTTAACTAAGACACAAACTATTGGAGTAAGTCCAAGATTTGAGTACTGGCTCTAACACTATTTAACAATGGGCTCAGATGCTGTCAAAAAGTAGACACAATAAGAGAAGTCAGACTACACAGTTTAAAAATGCTGCTGGATTTTAAAAAATAAAGTGAAGCAATGAACACATTGCCTAGTTATCAGAGAGTGTCCACTTAATAATGTTCACTGTTATTTTGTGATTCTTCCTGTTTTCATTTGTAAGGTGGCACTATAATACATTGTTGATATCATGGTGACTTCAAAGTATGGTGAGTGACAACAATATCACTCCTCACTACCAGTGCTTGGCCAACTATTATTCTTCTACCATCTTCACCTTGAAAAGTGGGTCACAAGTTGAGAGAATTTTAAAGATGAACCATTCCTGAACTGATAATATTTTAATCTTTAGTTTTTATTTTTATATGAGAAGACTGTAACATTTAAATTGTTTTAAATATCACTTTTTTTCTGAAATTAGATGATGACTTATATTCGTGACTCTACTAGACAAAATTAAGAAATTAAGAATCAGGTGGAGAGATGCTTTTTCAGTTAAGAACACTGGTTGACCATCCCTGACTTCAAGCTCTACTAAAGAGCTTGTCCTGACAACAGCCTGGCACCAAATGGACAGGTAGACCAATGGCATCAAATCGAAAATCCTGATATTAACCCACACACCTACAAACACCTGATTTTTGACAAAACAGCTAAAAGTATACAATGGGAGGAGGAAAGTATCTTCAACAAATGGTGCTGGCACAACTGGATGATAGTGTGTAGAAGACTGCAGATAGACCCATGTCTATCATTATGCACAAAACTCAAGTCCAAATGGATCAAAGACTTCAACATAAATCCAGCCACACTGAATCTCATAGAAGAGAAAGTGGGAGGTACCCTTGAACAAATTGGTAAAGGAGATCACTTCCTGAACATAACTCCAGTAATACAGACACTGAGATTGACAATTAATTAATGGGACCTCCTCAAACTGAGAAGCTTCTGTAAGGCAAAGGACACAGTTGATAAAACCAAACAGCAGCTCACAGACTGGGAAAAGATCTTCACCAATCCTACATCTGACAGAGGGCTGATCTCCAAAATATACAAAGAACTCAAGGAACTAGTCAACAAAACACCAAATAGCCCTATTTTAAAAAAAAATGGGGTACAAAATTGAAGAAAGAATTCTCAATAGAGAAAATCAAAAAGGCTGAAAGACACTTATGAAAGTGCTCAACATCCTTAGCTATCAGGGAAATGCAAATCAAAACAACTCTGAGATACCATCTTACCCTTGCCAGAATGGCTAAAATTAGGAACACCAATGACAACTTATGTTGGAGAGGATGTGGAGAAAGGGGAACACTCCTCCACTGCTGGTGGGAGTGCAAACTTGTGCAGCCATTTTGGAGATCAGTGTGGTGGTTCCTCAAGAAAATGGGAATCAGTCTACCACAGGACTCATAAGCATATACCCAAATGATCCACATCCATGCAACAAAGACATGTGTTCAACTATGTTTGTAGCAACATTATTTGTAATAGCAAAAACCTGGAAGCAACCTAGATGCCCCTCAACTGAAGAATGGATAAAGAAGATGTGGCACATTTATAAAATTGAATACTATTCTGCAGAAAAAAAAAACAATGGAATCTTGAAATTCACAGGCAAATGGGTGGAACTTGAAGAAACCATCCTGAATGAGGTAACCCAGTCACAAAAAGAGGAACATGGTATGTACTCACTCATATATGGATTTTAGACATAGAGCAAAGGATCACCAGACTATAATTCACACCTCCAGAGAAATTAGGATACAAGAAGGATTCTAAGAGATTCATACAAGGTCCCTCACAGAAGAGGAAAGGAACAGAGATCTCCTGAGCATATTGGAAATGGGGGGGGGCAGTGAGTGGAGAAGGGGCTAGGAGAAAGAGAAGGGAAGGAGAAGAAAGCACATAGGACTATGAAGATTGAGTCAGGGGATGAATAGGCAAGAGAGAGAGAGAGAGAGAGAGAGAGAGAGAGAGAGAGAGAGAGAGAGAGAGAGAATAAAGGAGGAAGCCATTATAGGTTTGAAGAGAAAACTGACTCTAGAGAAATGTTCAGAGACCTACAAGACTGACCCCAACTAACAATTTGATTAACCATGGAAAGGCTACCATAAATGTCCTTCCCTGAGGACATTTATGAGATTGTTGACTAACTTATCCACCATCATAGGGCCCTCATCTAGTAGCTGATGGAAACAGAACACCCACACCTAAACACTGAGCCGAACAGGAATCCAGATGCAGAGAGGGAGGACAAAACCAGGCTACAGAAACCCATAGAGACAGCTGACCTGAACAAGGAGGAGCTAATGGGCCCCCAGTCTAATAGCTGGGAAATCAGCATTGGATCAACTCAGACCCCCTGAACATGGGTCTCAGTTAGAAGGCCTAGGCAGTCTAAGGGACCTCGGACAGTGGAACCAGGATGTGTCCCTTTGGGAGCACGTTCCCCATGGAGGGATACTCCCTTAACCTAGAGGCAGGCGGGAGGGTCTAATCCCTACTCCAAATGACTTGACAGATTTAGATGACCCCTCCTGGAAGGCATCACCCTACATGTGGAGTGGGGGGATGGGTGGGATGGGAAGATGGGGAGGGCATGGGAGGGTGGAAGAGAGAGAGGGATGGGAGGGAACTGGGATCGATATGTAAAAGAAGAAAAATAAATAAATAAATAAATAAATAAATAAATAAATAAATAAAAAGAACTAATCCAGAGGACCTCATCCAGAGGACCCAGGTTCAATTTCCAGTATCCACATGGCAGTTCACAACTGTCTGTAACTCCAGTTCTGGGGACCTGACCCCTTCATACAGACATACATGCAGCTAAAACACCAATGCACATAAAATAAAGTAAATCATTTTTAAAGAGAAGAAATCAACTAGACACAAACCACTCCTGAGACAGTTGGCAGCTAAAAGAGTGAGGTTAAAAATCTGTTCAAATGCAATGAACTGAAAGAAAAGAACTATTAGCATTCTTAGGCCCTGTTTTAACCCTTTCATAATCCCATAGGTTGTCACTGAGAGTTGTAGTTCTCTCAAATGCTGCTGGTTTTGTTTTCTGGATTTTGTTGTTTTGTTGTTTTTTGTTTTGTTTTGTTTTGTGTATGTGTATGTGTGTGGGGGGGGTGTTGTTTTTCCAGACAAGAAACCCATGTGATGGAATTCAAAGCCTCTTATTTTGGATAGAGTTTCAATTACAGGCATTCTCTTCGTTTACGTGGTCATCCCTGAGCTGCTGGACTCACAATTAGAACTGCATTATTTTGTAGAGAGTTCTGACAACCGTGAGGCTGTCTTATAACGGAAAGGGTTTAATTCAGAGGAGGAGGGCTAGCCTTCAGCAGCTTTATGAGCAATGTTGAAGGACTCACTGGAGTTAGTCAGGAGCAGCACCCAGACCCTGGCAGTTAAGTTCAGAAAATTTTCATGTGTTTGTTTGAGAAAGGAAGAACTTGTGTGCGGTTATGTAGTGTGTACTCTCAAATGAGTTGCTTCCAAACATAGCTGCCTCTTATGTTCTCACTACCAGGAGTGATACTGGGAAGCAAACCTGTACCTGCTTATCAGTGACGGCCGAGGGTCTCAGTACTTGATGGCCTTGATTCTACCAAAACTATTCTCCTGGGCTCATATTTCAGTTTAGAAGCCACACATCAACAGGACAAAACTGATTCCCACATCTTTTTGTCCCGTCAGCAGATCATCTCCAGAGCAGCCTGAAGTTCTGTGTGACTAGTTAAGCCAGATTCCATCGGGAGGTTGAGGGAGGAGGTAGAAGGCACTAACTGGGGGCTCTAGAGAGGGGAATCAGGGCTGGAGGCAGAAAGCTGTGAGACCATGGGCCCTGCTGCACACCATTCTACCCTCCTCCCAGCTTAACACAGATAATCCGGCTCTCTGAGCACAATTTGGTTCCATTTACTGGAACAGAATTTTTAGACCATACACTGCTGTATAGTGATTAGGTGTACAAGGTGACTCAATTTTTAAGAAAGTTCTGGGCTCTGGGAATGTGCTGCATACCCATAATTCCTGCAGGAGGGCAGAAAGTTTTAAGTCAGCCTGAGCTATATAACAAGGGTCTGTCTCAAAAGTAAAGGAATAAAAAGTTAAGAATATGTCCATATTAGGTGTTTGGAAGTTGTCTGCATAATACTTTCCAAGGCTCAAAGATGCATGCACATCAAATAAAAAATGTTATCATTTATAAGGGACCAGCAAAATCATAGATTTTTTTATTAAATACCATTTTAGTGGGAAGAATATATGTTATGAAATAGGCTTTTTATATGGTATAATTTTCTATTGAGATGTTCTCTAATAATCATATTTAATTATTGGTTTAGAACTATCTAAAAAGTACTTACTTGACAAAAACATTGAAAGAAAAATTTCTTTGAAAAGTAGTACTAATTTTTATCAGAAACCACACTACTTTCAAAGTCTCTTAGACCACAGAACACAGAACCCTTGAGCTGTTATTACTCCTGTCGATGAAGGGAGTTTCACTTTTCTTAACATTTTCTACTATTGAGGAATTCTCCAGCCCAAGCCTGTATGGCAACAGGCTCTCAGGAGAGGCGTGGCACCACACATGCACTTTCTCTTCGGACCCATTTGCTGGAAATAGCAACAAAGACCTTTACTTAACTGTAGAAAATCAAATTAACAAGAACGATGTTGTTAATCCTCATGTTCTTGTTTCCATCCCTTAAACACCGACTGCTAAATGCATTTGCTCCTTAGCTCTCATTAGAAGTCTTGAGTGATAGCAGAGCAGAGGAGTCATGAAGATCATGAAAACAACAGCAATTAAAAAATAAACACTACCCGGAGTTGTTTGTTCTCACTCAAATCATCTGTATAATTTCAAAATGAGTAGATCTGATTTTTTTAGATTAAATAATTTTGTTCCTTTTTTTATGTGGATAGATGGGCACATACATATAATGCAAATGTATATATTTTAAATTTTCTTATTAAGCTTGAAGATAAAATAATTTAAATAGGATAAAAAGTTCATGAAAATATTTCAAATTTGGTTATATCCCAGGACTTAAGCACACTGAGTCTGAGAATGCAGATTTTTCACTAAATGTGATCTATTAACAATGCCTTAACTCTCTGGCATTTGAGGAACTGTATTTTCAGCCCCAGAGATAGGACTAAAGATCACAACTGTAAGCAAAGTGTATATGAAGCATACTTATGTGTCTGGAGAGAATGATTTTAACCATGGGGGTTCCTAACAGTTGCAATCACTATTAGAGCACCACATCAGTAAGGACAGAGTTGTAGCCCTGGTTTCTACTCAAAATCCTTAATTTTAGAATGATTCATTGTATATCTAAATACTTTAAGTTTACAGCCATTTAAGCCTTAAAATCCTATCAGTTGCTTTTCCTAGGTCCATTGTGCCTCTAGTTCCTGTCGACTTATGTTTTTCAACACGGCAAGTCACTTGTCACACGCTCTGCCTGACATTTCTAAGGTTATAAATGTTCCCTCACAGTTTTCAGAGCCTCTGACTGGAACAATCTTCCTCCAAACGTCCACATAGTTCTTTCCTGGTCAAAAGTTTCTCTGAACATCACTTTAAAACTGAAGTAAGCTCTACCCACTGCATCCATGAACTATTCTCACTCTTTATGCTGTTCAAAACCTACTATATTTTACTCAACTGATTTTTCTCTCCATCCACTGTAATTTGTAATTTAAATTACATTTTAAAATTTTCTTTTTGTGTGCATGTGCTTGTGTGGAGTGCAGGAATATGTGTGTTTGTGTGTAGTGTAGGGGAGTGTGTAGGTCGGAGGTCAACTTGGGGTATCTTCCTCTCCATCTCCATCTTGGTTTTGAGGCAGGATATCTCACTGAACCCGGAGCTCACCATTTTAGTTGGTCAGACTGGCCCTCAAGCCCCAGTGACTCTCCCGTTCCTCCCCACCCACCATACCTTGCTTTTCTGTGGGTCCTGGAAACCCAAACTCAGGTCTTCATGGAAGGTACTTTTTCCAAATGAGTCCCATCCTAGACCCAGGTCCCGGGAATGTCATCTACGTTCACACCTTTGTGCTCCATGCTAAGCAGCAAGCGTTCAAAAGTACTGACTGACTGAATGGCAAAACCTGCTTCAAAGTCAGGGCACCATGTGTGTTCTATTGTGCTCATTAGGATTCACCATGCCCTAACATTTGCTTGATATCCCAACTTTGTAGTTAGAGGAAAGAAACTTTACTGTTACCTCATATGTGCTTGGTGACTATCTCCTACCATGACAGTTGTCAATGGAAATACCACGGGGATTTAGACAATTAAGGAAACACGTGGAACATGGGTACCAAGGACAGTGGGGTGTGTTTGACAAGTAGGAGAATTAACCGATTGTCCCATTGTAACCGTCCCACTGTAAAGGAATTCAGTTTTGACAAAAGAATTTATAGTAGACCTCTGTAAACAAAGCCTGACTATCTTCAAAGGCTGTCTTCAACCGCCAGTGGCCAATAGACCCAAGATGACATTTGTGAAGCCACACAGTTTTTCTTACCTCTTCTTGGTATATACTCCAGGCTAAGTCTATGTGTGACTAAGCATCAAGACAACAGTACTCAACTGCTCAAATCTGGTCATGTTTGCTTCCCAACTAAATGGCATCTTCTTGTAAGAGGTACAGCCCCTTTTAGATCTTCAGCATCTGATTACTGTAAACCTAACTGATTTGTAACCTCTCATTAATAAAGTTAATGAAAACTATTTACATATATTGAACAAAAGTTTCCCACGAAGCTATCTTTTCTTTTTAGCTTAAGAATTTTTGTTAGAATAAATTGCTTAGATTACAGAAATACTTTCTCTTGAATATATATTTACATGTTATATTATATGAATGATAATTCCACAGAACCAGAGAAAGAAAAAAATAGAGATGAAATACAAAAATTTAAGATGTTATATAGCATCTTCCTTAACCAATGTAAAGCAGCATATCCATGGGCAGAGGTCTTCTAGCCTTGTTAGTTAACAAAGAAATCAAGTTACCACTAATAAACTGAATATTGAATAATTTACCCTGTAAACTAAATTATGTTTTAGTTCATTTAAACACACACACACACACACACACACACACACACACACACACACACACAGGCTAAAATTTTCCCTCATTGGAAACATTTTGGGAGTTGTATTTTAAAAGTCTAAGGTGGCTCCAGGCTTCTATTACTTGTACTGTGGTTGAAAGGGGACACTATTAAATGTGTAATTGGAAGACTGGCAGATATGGCATCCCTTTCTTAAGGGATGACAGCCCACTTCAACAGCAAAGGCAAATTCATTTGTAATGTTTGGTCTTGTGCAACTGTGTTATTCCAGGAAATAAATGTAACTGAATTGCTAGAGATAATGACTGGAATGTGTTTGAGACTGACATTTTGTTAATGGAACATGTGAAAACAGAAGGAACAAGAACTTTAAGGTTATATTACACCAGGGATTCATTGTATTAATTAAAAAGAAAATCAAATTACTACTATATGTAATATGTGTAAGGCAAGTAAAACTAGTGGTGTTTAAGACAAGAGTGTTCCGTAACTGATTTTGTTTGGATCACCAAATTCTTTATTTAAAAAGTCAATAAGATTTATTTAAGCTAAAACAAATGAGACACGTCTCTCTCACAGTAAGAATATAGAGACCTTACAGAAAGATAGATGACAAAGATGTAGGTAAACAAGCCAACTGTCACATCCGAGTGTTAGTCTTTAGCTCAAGAGGTGACATAGGAACTTAGTTACAACTTTGAAAGAAATTAAGAGTAGAAAACTAGATTAATATATTAAAATCTCAAGTGTAAAAACTAGTAGGAAACACGTAAAAAGGCCTGTGATAGCTGCATCCCAGACAATGGGAACTAAGAAGATTTTAATATCAAAATATTTTAAAATTTCCAAGTTGAAAAAGAGCATAAACCTTTCCTTTAACTGGCAATGAATGTTTGAAACTGTGTTTATCGCAGCCTGTCAAATAAAACTGTCTGTGAGAACTGGAACTTTCTATGCCTGTGTCATCTATCAACTACAGGTCTATTAAACACTAGATATGTGTAGAAGGAGTTAAGAAACTCAACTTTTGTTTTCTGTGGTCAGATCGATTTATATTTAAAATTCAGTACCCACATGTGGCTAATGGCTGTTAAATTAGACAGTACATGTCCACAGATTTTTGTGACACTAAACCCAGATTTTTATTCTTTTAAATGTACTATTCAGGCTTCCCTAGTTGTAAAAGTTGATTTTAACATAAACACTTTGGACCTGTAAAACAAACTCTAAAATGCTGTTTACACATTTCAATCAATAAGAGATCAGAGTTCCTTAGTTGTACGTTGGTTAAAAAAAAAAAAAAAAAAAAAAAAAAAACTTTAAAGGGATATTACCAAGTTCACAAGGTCTTTTTGTAAACAAACACTGTCTGTGTTTTAGCATAGAAACCGGGCCTTTGGGACTGGTTGGCAGGAAACCAGGGTAATGTTGCTAGTTAGGAGGATTGGTAGACCATCAGCTCTTTAGAAACAACAACTGAAACCTTTACACTGAAATACTTAAAAAGAAATGTATAATGTATCATGTATCTTCTGTGTTTGCTATTCTTAAGCAAGGTATCATTAGTTATTTGAGATTTCTTGCAAATGTGAATGTCCGGAATGGGATGTCTTTGGACTTGTTGAAAAGGGGTCAGGTTCAAGACTAGAACCTCTTTGGAAGGAACACTCTGGATTGGCTGCCTGGCTTCATCCACCTGGGAGTGATGGGAAGTGATCAAGAATGAGTACCTTCCTGTTCAGAGCTATCTTAGTCAGGGTTTCTATCACTATGCTAACAAACTGTGGCCAAAAGCAACTTCAGGAAGAAAGGGTTTCTTTCATCTTATAGTTTGTAGTCAGTCCATTATCAAGGGACTCAAGGCAGAAACCTAAAGGCAGGAACAGATGCAGAGGCCATGGAAGGGAGCTGCTTACTGGTTTGCTCATCGTAACTTGCTCAGCCTGCTTTTTTATAGAACCCAGGCTCACCAGCTGAGGACACTGCCCACAATGGGCTGGGCCATCCCACAAAACTAATTAAGAAAATGCCCTACAGACTTTCCTACAGTCCAATGTTTACACAAGCATTTTTTTCAATTAATAGCCCTCTTCCCCGGTTTAAGTCAAGTAGACAAAAAAAAAAAAAAAAAAAAAACCAACCAGCACAAGAACTGATAAAAATGCATCATGCTCCTGGGTCTGAGGGTTACAGTCCTGTAAGTCTCAGCACTTGGGAGAGAAACTTATAAAGGGAAATCACAAATAAGTTTGCCTGGGTGACTTAGTAATACCCAATACTCAGTCTCAGAATAACAATGATTTTTTGTTTGTTTTGTTTTTGTTTTAAAGGCTAGGGTGTGACTCAGCAGCATATCGTGTATAAGGGCCTGGGTTCAATCCCCAGGACTGAAAAAAAATGTTTATTTTCTTACTATCTTCCAAACCTGAAGAAGTATTTGATGTAGTTTATTGTATGTGTTTCCAAAGCTGACTTATTAAATTCATAACATGCATTGTCCAGACTCCTAAGCTTAGCTTATCTACACACACATACACATATGCGCATACACACACATGCACACACACACACACACACACACACACACACACACACACACACACACACACTCCAAAGATACGCAGTGACAACTCAGTAGAATGTGACTATTTTTATCTTCAAGATTAAAGTAGCTCTAAATAGTTTCCTCACAGCACTTCTCTGGGGTGCCTTCCAGAAAGAGTCTCCTATGTGCCAGTAAGAAAAAACAAAGTCACTTGTAACATTTATATACCCACCTAGCACCTATCTAGCATCTGCTTTAGCAAAATAAAATCACGGTTTGTTCTAAGTGGCACATGAGGCTTTTTAATCCCTCTAAGTAGAGAAGCTGCAAAAGTCTCCTTCCCCTACTAGTTAAGGTCCCCATCATGAAAAGGATCTGCAAAACCGTCTCAGACCGCTGAGTCTCTCCAAAGAACCAGTGTCCTATCCTGTGACTCCATGGCTCTCGTGAGGCATGTAGGACCTCCATCCCTGACTAATATTACCCTGCAATAGCATCAGAGTAGGGGTGAGGATTGCAAGGGGAGACTCTGAGACACACTGGCATTCTGACAGCGAGCAGGTTTCATTTTAAGGTTTCGGTCTTCAGATTCCTGATAGTGAGTGAATGCACACCCAACCTGGAAACTGAAGGCGCCAAAATCACTTCCTGGCTAGCCTCTTAAAACCCCTTTTCCAACGAGAATGCCACACAGGGCAGCTATCAAAGGCCAGAGGGCCCTTTGCCAACTGTTTGCAGATATTTCTCGTGGTTTTCCATCAGTCCAAGAATGAATAGTTACTACAATAGTGTATATATTTACAATAGTTACAGAAAACACATTCTTAAGCCGTGTATCAAGAAAATAGAGTAAAGGTGGAATTCTACTCTTCCCTGCTTATCCCACCATAGACGATTAGGGGAAAATGCTGACAATGTTGTAGATTTGAGTACCTTACCTGGTGATGACTTCCAGGGAGGGTTGCAGTGGTTTATCTGGATAAAGCACCAGCCATTTTCTCCCAATCTATCCTATGTCTGGAAGAGAAAAATATCAAAGTGATTCACAAAGGTGGTCAGAATTTAATTTGCAATTAAATGATTTTTAATACTGCATATTAAGACTGTTTAAGGAGAAAATGAAGCCACCTGTTTCATAATATTGAGAATATATTTTCCCTAATATGGAGTTAGGCTGCCCTGTATCCCATTGTCTTCCTGACGATGGTTAACACCCTTCCCTGTGTCTCACAGACACTCAGCAAAGGGGACCAGACTTGACAAAACTGACTCTGTAAACATGCTGCTAGATGTGAACTATGGCAACAAATTGAGTTTTTACTTATGAATCTTCAATTAAACCTTTTTTCAAGCAGAGGGGTTTTTTGTTTGTTTTGTTGTTTTGCTTGTTTGTTTTGGGGAAAGGGGTCATAAAAAGGGGAGAGACCAGCCTCCAGAGACAAGAGCAACTGGAGGAAAGATGAAAGAGGGGGAGAGAGGAAAGGGGGGGGAAACAGACAGAGGGAGAGAGAGAGAAACAGACACAGAAAGAGAGAGAGAGAGAGAGAGAGAGAGAGAGAGAGAGAGAGAGAGAGAGAGAGAGGAACAGACAGAGGGAGAGAGAGAGAAACAGACACAGAAAGAGAGAGAGAGAGAGAGAGAGAAACAGACAAGGAGAGAGAGAAACAGACACAGAAAGAGAGAGAGAGAGAGAGAGAGAGAGAGAGAGAGAGAGAGAAACAGACAAGGAGAGAGAGAGAGAAAGAGAGGAACAGACAGAGGGAGAGAAAGAGAAACAGACAAGGGATAGAGAGAGAGAGAGAGAGAGAGAGAGAGAGAGAGAGAGAGAGAGAGAGAGAAACAGCAAGGGATAGAGAGAGAGAGAGAGAGAGAGAGAGAGACAGAGACAGAGAGAGACAGAGGGGGAAAGAGGAAGAGAGAGGAACAGACAGAGAGGGAGAGAAAGAGAGAAGGATAGGAAGTGGGCAGGGCCCTTTTAAAAGGGAACATAGTGAATATACACAGGTGGATGAATCTACAATTAAAGTTTGCTAAATATTCTTTTTCTTATGAGGTTTATGCAAGTGTTATTATACTATATTTCGAAAACCCCATTCTAAAAAACGTTTCTCTGTTGTCCTTTTCATGTAAGACTTGCATGTCATATAAATGTTGCTATATAATAATGTAAATGTCTTCCTTTAATTTTACCTGGGAGTTCACCTCCCAGGGATACTTTTCTTCTTTATCCCTCTAGAACTCAAAGTATATATGCATGCATACAGCTGTGAACATTCATGCTCTCTTAACTAAGATTTTTCTTCTCTTCGCATTTCAGTCTGTTCATTTTATTTATCCTTACAGCTACACACAGAACGTCCTTTGTTAGCACGCGAAGCAGTGTTATTGACTGGTAATTTACTAAGGCCTTAAATCTCTTTTTTTCCCAGCTTCCCCCTTTGGCTGCTACAAAACATTTCAATGCTCATATTCATACAAAGACATTTTTATACTTACTCAACATTATTCAAAATAGAGGTATTCTACTAAACTGTGTGTTTGTTAGCATAGCTATTTATAAAATACCATTTATAAAGTTTGAGATAAAAGTCTGATGCCAAAAAGCTAGGTTTTCATAAAACTCTTCTTTAATGTGTCTTTTGGTTTGGCATTTCAGAACTGAACTTCTCAACTTCTAATTCTTTTCAGGAGTTTTTCTACTCTTATTTGACTTAACCATTACCTTTGCTTATTTTTTTCTACTGGGCCACTCATTATTTCTCACACTAAAGGGCGAATGTTAGTTGTAAAAGCTAATATTTCACGTGTCGTGTGTGGCAAACAGCTTTTGCAGATTTGCAGTTTATCTCAGGAATTTGTTTATCATGCTGCTTATTATCTAGTCACTTATTTATTTATTCACGTCTAGGTAGCTAAATCCATTGGTAGTTTTTATTATGGATTTGAAAGATTCTACAAAGATTATTTTAAGCTGCTCAAATTACTTAAAAGTAAAGGGGTGACACAGAAAGCCCAATCTGAAGATATTTTAGCTATAGTATTATAACAACTGGGGCATTATCGCCATTATCAAAGACATTTTCATAAGAAGATTTCACTTAAAATACTAAGATGATATAAAAGCTGTGGGCTCCCTGTAAGACTGCACTTTAGGAAGAAAATTAAGGAAATCATCGGAAATCCCATTTCTTCAGAGTGTTAGCAGTGGCTGGCTAAGGCAAGAAGTGCAGAGGGAATTATGGGGAAAGTTACAGAAGGCCCACGGCAAACACGAAGTGGAAATATTAAGCTGGTAGAGACTCACTAAGGGAGTCTCTACTAAGGACACATACACAAAAAGAAAGAATGAATCCTGAACAAGTAACCCTCTGGGGCTTTTCAGATCTGTTGCATTTTTATTGATCTTTTGTTGTTGTTCTGCTAAATTTTTTTGGCATTAATAAAAATAAAAGAAATGATTTTACTCACTAGTCGGTGATAACAAAACTGAATTACTTTCATTAGACCAACAAGAACCTAAGTCCGGCCTTAACAGTATTTTGACAGGAACCCACGAAGCCTTATGCACACAAAATGGTACTTGTGATTAATGTTTTATATGTTACTTATGAATACATTATTATTAAATGCTATTAAAATATAAGACACATGCATTATGACTTTCTATTTCTCTACCACATTGCTTAAGAGTGGCTTCCTGACCCTGTTGGCAAGCCTCTTCTCTTGACAGGACAAATTTCAAAAAGTATTTAAGAAATCAATATGTAGAAAATACTATGGATTCTCTTCTATTACAGATAAAGCGGCCGCAATGGACGGTGGGCAGTGAGTGGCTGGGAGACATCATGGTGTGGTGTGTTTTACTCATGGCACAACATGTTTCATCTAAAGTGACATCATCTATATGGAAAGCTGGTCATTAAATCAGGCTTAATGGAACATTCTCATCCAAGAAGTACACATAGATTTAAAATCATGAAGAAACATAATTGAATTGAATACCAAAAAGTGTGAGTCAAAGAGTAAATTCCGATGATAAAATTGTAAACATTTGACATTTGTTGGAGGAAGTACTATGGGATGTTTCAATCTGTTTCGAAGTCAAAAGAAACTAATGTAAATTGTCTACACTCACAGGCTGGGCTTGGTAAAGCCGGTGTGTGTGTGGGGGGGGGGTCATTGATACTGCCTCCCTTCTTAGCATTGAGAAACTCTGCCTGCTGTGTGATCACACCTTCTATGAACCTCCCACACCCACTGCATGGCATGCTGGTGTCTCTGAGCTGAGTTCTGCTCCCAACCTTATTAATTCTGACCGCTAAAACTACCTGGATGCTAAAGCCCTAGATCCAAGCAGCAGATAGAATTCAATACCTAGAAAATTCTGACAACTGTCCTGGAGCCAGGACATGATTCTTGAGCACAATCCCGGGGGATCCAGGCTCAGCTTAGTCTTTTAGCCAACTTAATGATCTTCTGGCAAAACAAATATGACTTGGCTGGGTCTATCTAACAATTGTCAGGAAACCTGCAGACATTGGGAGGAATTCTTCAGGAACTAATGTACTTGGAGAGTCACTGCTTAAAAGAAATCGCCGATTACTTGGAACCTGACCGTTTTATAGCTAGAATCTTCTAGAGTATTTCTTAAACCATACACTAGGTAAGTAAGAGCCTGTACTGAAAGTTGACCATAAGATGTGATTTAAGTTGGCATCTATCTAGATCTGAACCACTACACCCTGTTCACGTGGTCCTGGGGAAGAAATGTACATGCTAGGCAAAGGCTCTACCAACCAAGTCACATTCCTAGCCCCTAGAAAGTTAATTTTTAAATGCCTATTACCTGTTTTTCACCTTTTAAAAGAACCATCTTTGTATTTTTTTTCCCCATTACTCTTGAGCTCCTGATTCAATGGGGCTTCCTGCCTCAGTTTCCCAAGCAGTTATGACTACAGACCATACTGTGTCCAGCTACATATTTATAAAGCTTGATTTTGGTACAAGTGCTACCCAGGCTCCTCCTTTCCTGTGCACGTTAAGTGATGCACCTGCCACTCTTTTAGTAGCTCTTCCAACCGGTAGCTGAAATTTCTAGATCTCTTATTAGTACATTTTAAGTAAATATTATAAAGGAAACGTAATTGTTCTTAATGTTTTTCTTCCTTGACAGAAATGGGTCTTGATTCCAAATTAGGACTTTAAATACATTCTTAAACCATTAGCTTCCATCAAAAAGAAGGTTTCCTAGTGTAGGACAATGTGGCAAAGAACATGGCTTTGGGATGTGGCTTACTGTAGTGAGATATTCACTTTGTCCACACCTGTGGCACAGACTACGTCCATTGGGGGTGAGGACAGGGGCAAATGTTACCTGGGGGAATGAAGTCTGAGGAGGGAACCCCGGGAGCTCTCTTGCTTGCAGCACGGGGACAGGAGAGCATCCAGAGGCATCCTTGGGACCAGGAACCTGCTGGTGTTCATCTGTCTATGTTGTGAGTTATTTCTCCCTGAATAAATATCTATTCGGCCTATTTGTTACTCCTGGTTCATATTAAACCTCAATAGCTTACCATATTTAAATCTTACATGTTACCACATTTGAGTCACATTTTTTATCGCCATTATTTCTTAGTATTCTGACTGATAACATGAAGATTCACAGAGACCATGTCATGGAGTTTTCTGCAGGTTGAATAAAAAGCATTCACAGAATGAACACGATACAGCATGTGATACATGATGAATAAATTTTAACTTTATTAAAAAATATTTATTTGGGGGGGGGAAGAGATGTCTCTGTGTAGCAGTGGATGTTCTGGAACTTACTTTGTAAACCAGGCTGATCTGCCAGAGATTCCCCTGCCACTCCTCCCAAATGCTAGGGACTAAAGGCATGAGCCACCACTGCCCATTTTAAAAACAGTATCTTATCCAAAGGCTAAGAAAATAACATTTAAGACAGTCATTTAAGTGGGGCCTGAGTACCAAGGCTTTTCTGTCTTTAAAGTGCTTGAGTCACCCAGGAGTGTGTGAAAATGAAGATTCTTATTCAAGGAATCTGAGATTTTATATTTCCATAAATTCTCAGCTGATTCTCAGGAGGCTGGTCTATGGACTACGGCACCTGAAGTGACTGGATGATTGCTTCTAACTGAAATATGAAGAGTCTGATACAGGGAGAGAAAGCTTGATTTGCCTTGAAACATTAAAAACCACTGATTTGAGATGCTCCTTGCATCATTTTTGATTTAGTTTGTGCATCCTTTTTATTCCCATCATGCCAATATTTCTCTAGATTGAAAACAATATTAGTGTCTATTTCCCAATGCGATCTGTATTGAGGCCTTTTGTTGTGGGTGATGGGGTGAAACACTAGGTGTGTTGGAAAGGTAGTTCCACTGTCACACTTTCCCTCGAACACTAGGAAATTTTACAGAGCTTAATAAGAGACTCTGAGGGTGCACAAATGTGATGATAATATTAAGGGAGTCTGGTGAGGAAGGGAAGGAACTGCCATTCATTATTGGAGAAGTGCAGGAACCTTATAGTGCTGCCACACCAGACACCTGCCTCATCTGAACACGGGGACAGGAAAAGTGGTGTTTAAATTTCTTCTCTTTCTCAACATACCCTTAGCCTAACCAACAACTCTGCAGAGCAAAGACCATTTTTATTTTCACTTTGATGTGTCCTGGCATGTCACTCTGCTCTATACAATCATCTATGCAAAAACTTGCTACAGCTGATACAGATTTCATGGACAATTCTTCATTTTACAAAGCAGTGTAAGATCTGCAATTCATAGAAAATGAGCAAATGTCTAAGCAACTCAGAGAGTTAATTAGCAAACACAGTGTCTTGTTATAAGCAAGTACACAGTGACATGTATGTGTTTTCCATATTCTTGCTCTGTAGTTAATCAAGACCAATCGTTAAAGTCATTGGCCTAAACTAAGACTTTTATCATTTGGTGAAGAGCAAGGTGTCTTCCATGTATATAAAATGAGTTAAGAAATCAGTTGATCAAAGGTTGGTTACTCATCTGATTAAAAAAGTTGGAGCACATCTGGAACTAGGAAAGACAGACAGGCTGACCTAGAAGCAGTGTGGACTCATTGCTCACCTGTTTCCCAAACTTTTAGGTTGTAAATGTAATTGAACATGAAACTCTTGAAAACACTCTTGGGTATGGGAGTTATAACCGTAGCCAGCAGAATCTAAATCTAGAAATTTGTGTCTACTTAAGACCTTTAGAGGAAGCACCAAAACAAAAATTAAAATAAGTGATTCTAAAATTACCTATAAGAAAACAATAGAACAAAGCAAGCAGTCAATCACACAGCATTCAAACCATATAGCAAACTCTGTTATAAAAGAAATTTGAAAGACTACTTTGTTTTTCATATGCAAAGAAATTTTTCTGAGTATCTGCTATGAAAAGAATTAAAAATCAGCAAATATTTCCTGATAATACAGCTGTACACAACAGCGATATCCATTTGTCATTTCTATGAATGTTCTAAATACATATTTTGTTTTGTATTCCCATCTGATGTTAAAGTAATAATTCTAACAAAACTCTGGCAAATATATACCTTTTTTATTTCTTTTCTTGGAGGCAATCACTATATTTTAGAGCTTTTAATGGGTTAATAGTGGTGACTTGCCAAATCACCTTCTACCACTTAGGTAATATTGGTTAAAAGTAACCGAAACCATCAAGCCATTAAAAAGTTGATTTTTAGAACCTAAAATTCAGTGAAAGGACCAGACACAGTGATACATAAAAGTCTAAGGAATAGGAGTCTGTACTGGGCAGCAAAATCATGCAAATGGGTCAGGAATTCCATCTCTGTTCCTATCTGAAAGCAAAATAGAATGCTTTTAACTATCTGCCTGGGAAGGGCATAGTGAGAGCACATAGAGGGTTCTCGGCTGTTGTTCAAACTGCTTCAAAGTCCTTCGAGGCTAAGGACTTCATTGGGTTTGGAGTAAGTATACGATTAAACTTTTCTTTCCATGGCACACGCAAAATTAGCTGTCACTGTTAATTAGTAACATAGTATCCACAGTCATAAGTAGCAGCAGCCAAAGGCAGCAAAAATAAGCTCCAAAGTATCAGGGACGATTCTTTCTCCAAACTAGACAGAAGACAAAGCTGAAAGGTCTATGCATGTGTCCTGACACTGACCCAAGTAAGACAGCAGACAGACTGAAGCTCAGTATGCCTGCTTCAGACACTGATGGACAGACATTTTGTAAGCCTCAGGATGACAGGTCTTCTGATGGGAGAAATCCCACTCTCTTCTGAGGTTTTGGGTTCTGAGATCGTTTCAGCTAATACCAAGGAAGAGCAGAACTAGAAACAAAGGCCTTGTGAAGGGGAAAGTAAACCAACATCAACAACAAAAACATGAACAAACAAAAAAAGGAGAAATCCAGGAAGAGAAGGAGGAACCTGAAAAGTCACTAAATATTAAGACCTTGCAACTTACCGTCACTGCCTAAACCTCAAGCTTTGTATATTATACATTATAGGGATTGTCACCTATGATTTTGGGATGGACCATGGATCTATTAGGAAACTTAACGTCTCTCCAGAGAAGACAAAAGGAAAGTTAGTTTGGAAGACTGCTAACAAGGTAACCATTTTAGACTTTTATTTTGTTAGCAATCACTAAGAAACAAAAAGGTGGTTTTTAATAACTGGAGAAGACCTTCTGGGCAGTGACCTGAGACTCGGAGTTGTTAAACAAACAAAAAGACTCTTAATATCATGCAGTTAATTTGGTGGGAGGACAAGGAGGGAGCTTGGGTATTAACAGGAAAATGGTTCTGGATGGAGATGTGATTGTTCAAGTGAGGCCTTTACATGGCAAACACGGCCGGTAGTGATTGTTTGTGGTTAAACCGAGGCGATGAAACTCTAAAATAACCCTCTTGGGTTCCTTTTGGACTTTTTTTTTCCCCCCCCTAATAGAAATTTTTAAGGAAGGTTAAGGCTTTTGCTAAGGCTAATAAACACAGGGGCCCCGAGACCCCGTGGGGGTGACTATCAAAAGAATCATTTGGGGAATGAAGTACCTTGAAGAGGACAATTACTGGCTGAAGAGAACAGAAGGGGTAAGGCAGCTTGATTCCCTCTCGGTTGCCCTCTCTTCCTGGAATGACACAGGAAATTAATGTTGCCAACTTCCAAATGAGACCTCGGGGCACACTGAGTGCCCAAACTTTCCTGTGAAAAAGTCCCCTGGGAGTGAATTTTTTTTTATGCTTAATAAGGACATTAGTAAACAAGGGCACAGGTAGCCAGTTACTCTGTTTGACCAAATCAAGGGGACCAGACAAACCTTGGGGAGGATCGGCTTGAGTTTTCTGGAGACCACCGCAGTTTGGGGTTGAGGAGACCCTGGGCTAAAGGAACCGGGAAACAGGTTAGAGGGGTGGAGAGCCCTGTTCTCCGTTCAGTACTGAAAAGAGGCCACTTAAACCTTTCAGGGACTCCAGCCATGTCTGCCTGCTAAGGTGCAGCAACCTGCCTCTCCCTGCCCCAGTCTGGGGAACCAAAGATCCTCTGGGAACACCTGCGGTGATGGAGTTTAGCCCACCTACCGACTGCGTCTGATGACAAGACCCATGCTGACAGGGTCCTGCTCCGAACGGGAAAAGCAGAGAAAGACAACGCGGGGTCATTGGTAAACAAAGAGGGGACACTCTTAACTTTAAACGCCAAGCTGCACAACTTCAAATGGCTGGCCTCACAGTCACACAGGCCACGGTTAAAGTCAGGTCACAGTTTAAATACCACAGTTATTTAAAAGCACGGAGGAAAGTTGGTTTGCTTGCCTCCCTTGTCTGTAAATTTCTAGCCTGTACTCGAAAGAGTTTGGTCAAAATACTATGACTCTTTTGGAGCACGCTGCAAATGAGCGCAGTTTCCTCCCACTTGATCTGGAGAAGTGCGGCCAGCTCCAGTCTGCCCGCTGGCCGGGAATGTGCTCGTTCTCCTGGGTCCCCCGGGTCCTCCTCGCCCAGTACTCCCGGTTCATATGCAGTGACTACGAACCGATCCCTCCCGCCCCTGATCACCACGCTGGCAGGACGCCTCGGCTAGGACTCACCGCACCCCGGGAGAGCGCCCGAGCTGGGAGAGCCGCTGCGCTGGTACCGGCCTCGGCCACCCGAGCCACCGGTGGAGCAGGACTCACTCCCGGTGTCCTCTCTAGCCACACAGCATCACCCAGTCCGTCGCAGCTGCCTGGCGATCAGCAACGAAGCACCTCCTCGTTTATAGGGGGCGTCGCTGCTCCACAGGTTCCAACCCCTGGGCTCTGCTTTGCACTCCTCCCCTCCCCGCCCCGCCCCAGACCCTCGGTCCAACCCTCTCCCTCTCTGGATTCTGACTGCATCTTTTCTGCTGCCAGTCACCCGCTGTCACTTCCCAGATCCACGCTCAAGTGGTCCTGAATCCCCCATCACAGCCTGATTGTTGGAGATGGAAGAAGGTTGGGGTGAGGCCACATAAAGTGACTCCGAGATAAATGCTCCACTTAGAACGGAGCTAAAAAAAAAAAAAAAAAAAAAAAAAAAAAAAAAACCAGCTTGGAAAACTTTTAAGGATGAATTAGGGAACTCCCTTGTCTTTGCTGTGGCTAACTCAAAATTTGACACCCTTGTTGTGGCTCACAGATGGCATGGATTAATTTCAGAGTTGTAAAGTGAAAGAGATAACTACTTCCTCCTAGTTTACACGCGGCTCGAGCTGCACTTATTTTAAAAATAAAATCAGATTGCCAAAGAACAAATAGCACAAAATATTTGAAAACGAAAATGAACTCAGTTCTTTTCAAAAACAAAAATCCTTTCCCCAGTGCATCATGAGGAAGTCGAAATTACTCTGATACCAAACCCAGGCAACACATTACAAGAAGACCTCAGACTAACCACTTCTGTGAGTGGAGATGCAAATCCTCAATGAAGTGTTCCAACCCAATGAAAAATAAAAGAGATCAGAATGTGCCCTGCTCTCAGTTACTCCACACTGTAACGCTGGTTTTTCAGACTGCAAGAGGTTCTGTTTTACAAGCAGCATAGACTCCATTTTGGAAAAACAAAAAACACAGAAGTAGAGTTCACACCTTGATGGACAAGTAGTAAACACCATCTGTCTATCACCAGTCATGAGGCATAGACAGATTAACAACTTATTCCCTTATTCCTCCAAGTAGAAAGGGCCCACTATTAAAAAAAAAAAAAAAAAAAAGGAGCTACCACCACACATCCACACATGCTGATATTAAGAGTAAACCAGGGAAAGCAGGCATGACAATGTACTGGACTCACAAGATGGGAAGGGCACAGCTTCCTCACCTGAATCCCATGAAGACCTTATCTTAGCATCCTGTGTGCAGCAGGGAGCTCCCAACAGTCCTGGGGCTTCAGTTTGGCTCACTCCTGCTGCTGCTGTGGCTGTTACTCCAAGTGACACTGATATATCTGCCCACTTGCCAATCTCCACCTGCCATATAACTGTCAACTGGGCTGAGTCTTGCACTTGGCCTCTCCAGCCCCTGCTAAAGCTTGACTGCACAGCCGCAGACCTCCAGCAGGGTTATCTTATGACCATGGAGACTCGAGCTACCCTACTTGGCTTCTCAGGCATCTCTGCAATTCCTCGGCCTCCATCTGGGTCTCTTCACTTCTGTGCAGCCAATCTGTAAACTACATATATGCATACGTGTTTTGTGAAGTGTAATGTGTAATCTGAAAGTTAATATTCATAGGTAAGATCAGAATAAAATAATCTGTGTTTCTGTATTTGCCTTTTAGGTTATCAAGGAAATACAGACTGCTTTATTGTTAGTCAATAAAATCTGAAGTTGTGAAAAATCACAAGCATATTAATTGGATCTTTGGTTTTTTTTAATGGAGGTGGTCTTTTAGTATGAAACCTGAAACAATGAAGAAAACATAAGCACTGCCCTACAAGATACATGTAGGACAGCATTTCCTGAATAGGACTTCATTTGTTCAGAAATTAAGGCCAACAATTGACAAATGAGACTTCATAAAACTAAAAACCTGCAAAAGAAACAGAGTAAATGGTGTGAATTGAAAGCCCACAGAATAGGAGAGAATCTTTGCCAGCTGTGCATCTGAGAGAAGGTTAATATTCCAAATATACAAAGAACTCAAAAACTAGAGTCAAGAAAACCTATGACCCAATTTTAAAATGCCCCATGAATCTGAACAGGGGGTTTACTAAAGAAGAAATAAAAATGGCTAAGAAATATATTACAATATGTTCAACATGAAAATTAAACTACTCTCAGAGTCCATCTTACCCCAGTTAGATTGGTGAAGAGCAAGCAAGAGCTGGCAACAAATATTGTTGAGGATGCAGGGAAAAAGGAGCCCTCGTTCATTGTTAGTCAGATCGAACCCAGTGCAGCCAGTATGGGTATCAGAGTGGAAAATTCTCAAAAAGCTAAAAGTCAAACAGCCATATGACCTAGCCCAAAGGACTCTCCATCCTGCTCCATGATACTTGCTCATCCATGTTTGTAGCCACTCTATTCATAATGGCTAGGAAATAGAAACAACCTAGATTACCTTCAACAAATGAATAGATGATGCAAATGTGGCTCGAACATACAATATAACACTATTCAGCTCTTAAAAACAAGAATAAGATCATGAAATTTGTAGGTAAATGGATGGAACTAGAAAATATTACACTGAATGAGGTAACCCAGATGTAATCCTAAGTATCCTAAGAAGGCAGCAAAACAAGAGACCATGCCCAGAGGGGAAAGCTCTAGAAAAGGGGTAACAGGAAACTCATGCTACAAAGGGGGTAATTGAGAAGAGTGGGAGGCCTTCCTATACTGGAGAGAAAGGATGAAGGGTAATATGGAGGAAAGGGAAAGAGAAAGAAATAACACTAAGAGTGTTTGAAAGGGTCATAGAGTAACACATTATTTTATAAGCTTACATTTTTAAGATGTATATGCACAAGCATGGACACACACACACACACACACACACACACACACACACACACACACACACACACGCACACACAGAGTGGGGAATGGGGACTTGAAAAGGGTCAGGAGTGGGACAGAACAGGATATTGGAAGTGGGAGAGAAGAGTGAAATGATGTAAATACTCCTGTGTGAAATTCTCAAAAAAAAGCATTAAATATTAAGCTATATTAAAAAAACAAACAAACAAACAAACAAAAAAGATTACAGGAGCTAGTGAGATGGCTCAATGATTAAGAGCAGGTACTTCTCTTGCAGAGAACCTGCGTTCGTTTCCCAGAACCCATGTCAGGAATCTCACAAACACTTGTCATTTCTGCTGAAGGAAGTCAGATGCTTCTAGCCTCCCCAGACACGTGCATGCATAGAATAAACAGAAACTTACAGAACACATACACATAAAAAATTTTAAATTGTAAAAATACAAGATCTCATGAGAATATGGGGGGGCAGTGAGTAGAGAGAGAGTTAGGAGAAAGACAAAGAAAGAAGAGGAGGAGAGAGGAGAACATGAGGAACCAGGAAGATTGAGTCAGGGGAGGAATAGAGGATAGCAAGAAGAGAGATACCATAATAAAGGGAGTCTTTATAGGTTTGAAGAGAAAACTGGCACTAGGGAAGTGTCCAGAGACATACAAGGATGACCCCAACTAACATTCTGAGCAATAGTGGAAAGGCTACCTTAAATACCCTGATAATGAGATTGATAACAAACTTATATGCCATCCTAGAGCCCTCATCTAGTAACTGATGGAAACAGAAGCAGACACCCACAGCTAAACACTGAGCTGAACTCCTGGAATCCAGTTGCAGAGAGGGAGAAGTGATGAGCAAAGGGGTCAAGACCAGGCTACAAAAACCCACAGAGACAGCTGACCTGAACAAGGGGGAGTTCATGGACCCCAGACTGATAGTTGGGAAACCAGCATAGGACCAACCCTGACTCCCTGAACACGGGTCTCAGTTAGAAGGGCTGGGCAATCTATGGGCCCTCTGACAGTAGAACCAGGATGTATCCCTGGTGCACAAAAGGACTTTGGGTGCACACTCCCCATGGAGGGATACTCCCTTAATCTAGAGACACAAAGGAGGGCCTAGCCCTACCCCAAATGGCCTCACCCTCCCTGGGGAGTGGATGGGGAATGGGACAGGGGAGGGTGTTGGGGGGAGCATGGAAGAATGGGAGGGAAACAGAACTGAAATAGATATGTAAATTAAGAAAAAAATTTTTAAAATATCAGAATGGTGTTATATCACTTAGGAATAAACCAGTGAAATGGTAGACATCTTAAACATGTTAGTTATTGACTTTACAACTTTTATGCATTTTTTATTGTTATAAGGGTTGTGCTCCATATCAGAGGACAACTTTGTGGCGTCTGCCTTCTCCTTCCACCTTTACAGGGTTCATAATCAGGTCGTCAGATTTGCATAGCAAGTGTTTGCCGAGCCGTCTCACTGGCCTCCTTCAACATTGTTTAGCATTAAATACAAAATTATTTCATCTGGCAGGATAGCTCATGAGTGAAGCTGTTTGCCATCCCACCTGACAATCTGAGTTCTACTTCCTAGACCTTCATGGTAGAAACAGGAAGTTGACTTCTGCAGGCTCTTCTACAAGTACATACATGTGCATATGTATACATGCAATCACACACACAAACACACTCACACAGAATAAAAAGCACAGTAAAATTTGAACACAACAAGAGTCAAGAAACTTATAAAAGGGATAGAAATGTTTAGTCACTTGTGGTACTCAATGACAAGGCAACTGAAGCTGGTTATCAGCCAGAACTTTTAAAGTCTACGTGAATATGTTCTCAGGAAAAGTAGAAACAAGTTTGATGTGAGAAAGGAATTTAAGAGCTTATGTCCTAAGGTTTTACATAAGAACAGATGGTTGGAAGTACCTGATAGGCTCCTTTCCCTCACCTGGATTTCTTCATGTCCAGAGAAGGACGGCAAACAATTCTGAATTTGTGGCTGTCATATTTAAGTCTCTTGAATATCTCTGCCTCCCTATAATATATAAGTGATCATTGGCTTTCATTTAACACCCCAAGAACTTATTCTATAGGGAGATGTTGATGTTTCTAAAAAGGGTGGCTCTTAGGTAAAGCCAAAGTTTTGGTTAATTTTGAAAAGTTATTAGTGTTATCAAACAACTCTAATTGCGTTAATAGATTTGAATTGTATCATTAAAATGAATTCTTCATTCACTATGCAATCCACCAAAAATGCCCTCAATACATTTTAACAAATTTTTTTCTACTCCTCAGGTCACCCAGTAAGTGAATATTTTATTTAATAAGAAAACATAAGCTTAGTGATTAGAGACAGGTTTAAATGTCTCCTTTAGCAAAAGTACAAAATAAAATTCTTGTTCTTCCAAGTCAGGTTTGATAAACATTGTTAAGAACAGATCAATATAAAGAAAAAGCTGATTGCTGTGAATAAAGAATTGAGCTTCAGTTTTACCTCTGGGCATTTAATTTTCGACCTTAACATTTTCAATGACTTTTGTATTACAACTAACTTAGTTATAACCATGTCTGCTTCCTGTAAGTTTGTTCTTTTCCAACTTGGAACTCTTTTCTATTTCAGAGCAAAGCTCTCTGTACAAAAGCCATCCCTATCTAAAAGTGTTTCCTTGTTCTTTAAAACTTTTTATCAAAACTTTATTTTACATCTGTAACTTTATATATTCTTTATTAGCTTGATGGCTTGTTCCTACATTATTATTGCTAATATTATTATTATTATGCAATTTATAAAGGTTTTGATAGAATTTATAAAATATCTTCCTTAATAAGCTAATTATGTAAATAAAAGCCAGGACACTGTATATTAACATAGACAAAACCTTGTCAACCAGCAGCCCTGGACCTCTGCTGTAGGAGATCTGAGTGCCATATATCAGGCCCATAGAAAGAAAGCACTTCTGCTCAACGGTTTTTAACTGTTTATTTGGGCTCACAAGGCACACCAAAGCAGAATAAAGTTCTGGTGCTTGTGTTTTTATTACGTCAATTTCCTTTCCATTGAGCTAACTGGACCACTATAGATAAGCCTGTTCATCCCTGAACAGTATTTCACCTAAATTATTTTCTCTTTCTTTCAAGCTAAAAGCATAGAGATGAGTTAGTATCCCAAGTACACTGCAAAATGGAAAATATAATTATCAGGAAATGCAAGATCATTATTAAACCTTGAGATGCATCTGGACGTCTCTAAGTAGATTTTCAGAGTACCTTTTCCTTTTTATTTAAGGCCAAAATTTACAGACTTGTGTCTTAGTGAGGTAAAAATATTTTAAAAACCTCTTGTTAAAAAGAGGTACAGGAACCCTGTCTCGAAAAACAAAACAAAGCAAAACAAACAAAAGAGGTACAGGAATGATTATCTTTCAAAATAATTTTATTTTTCTTAATTCCATATGTGTATATAATGCGCTCTGGTCATGCTCGTCCCTCTCCATCACCTCCATCCTTTTCCCTACAGGCCCGCCACCTGCCACCAGTCTCCATTCTAGATTCATGACTTTTTCTTTTGTCTGTTTGCTCTGTTTTGTTTTGTTTTGCTTTGTGACCCACTGGGATTAACCAAGGCCACCATGTGGGCATGAGTATGTAACTATTTGCTGGGCTAAGAGTAACTCATCAGAGACTATCACTATAGCATGAGTATTCGTACCCACCAGAGGCTCTATTGCTAAAGATGATGCCTTCTTTCCCTCACAGCCTAACCCTAACTAACAGTTAGTTCTTCTGAGCAGGGCCTATTATCCCCTCCTCTGTCTATGACTATAGGTTTAAGGGCTCAGTCTGGTGAAGGCCTAGTCAGGCAATGACAGCTTTCCAGCATTTCACAGGACTCCTCTCCACTGTCTGCTCTTGTGTTATTTCAGGAAGGGAATTTTATGGGTGTCCTAGTTAAGGCTGAGCATCCAACAGTCACTGGTTCTCAGTATGTTGACCAGCCATAGTATCTGAATTAGCTGCTGTTTCCTGCAAAGAGAAGCATCTTTGGTCAAAGCTGAAAGCATCACTAGTCTAGGTGTATCAACAAAAATATTTATGAGGCAGTTTGACAATATCTCAGTTTAGTCTAACAAAAGTAGTAGTGTCTTTCATCTTCCCATTCATGGACCTTAATTTTTTTGTATGGAGTAAACCTCAGACTGAATCAGAAATTACTTGGTGACCTATGTAACAAGAACGGCACTATTCCACCAGCAAGCTCCTCTTGTCTGGCAAGTTGATAGTGTGGAATGCCAGGTCCAATGCTAGGAAAAAACGATTGCTGACTCAACCCTCACAACAGGCTTTGTTTTATCTCATTTCTCTTACCATTTACGTCTTTCCATGTTTTCCAACTTTCCACGTTAATCTTTATCCTGTGTAAACATTGTAAACCTTCTAACCCTTGCTACTTTAACACTTGGACTATCCTCAAAAATGAAGATCAATGCTCTTTTCAAATTTTCTTTTCATATCTACCAGCAGTATAGAACTACTTTTAACTTTATGCCTGTATTTGAAAATACAAGGACAGCATAATTTTGTGGAAAAACGTGTTAACTGGGAGCCTAAAGACCTGACATTCATTTAAATAGGAGCCGGTGGAGCCTGGCTAAGCCAGTTGACAGCAGATGTTTCCTGGTACTTGGTTGTAAGACAGACTTTTCCTAGGGAGACAATGTCTACTAGCTTCAGATGATAGACCAAATGATAGACCAAATGATGGACCAAAGCATAGATACCACCAAACTCCAACTCCATGAGCCAATGAGTTTTCTTGGGATTGCTATGAGAAGTTACTACAGGTGCAAACATGACTCAAAGACAGAGGCATCTTGAAAGCCCACCCCAGCATGGATGACAGCCCACAAAGCTGGAACCAGGAGCACACTTCCAGCCTCAACAACCCTTTCCAGGTGGGTCTTTCAGTTGGTCTGAGACTTTCAGGCAGCTCAACTGGTCTTCGGTTTTTCTTCTAGGGAGCTTGGCTGGCCTATTTTCAGGCTTCTTGTCTGGTGTCTGCCTCTTCAGGAAGGCTGGGCTTGTCTCAAAGATACAGCTTGTACTGTCTTCACTCATATACTGTTGAGGAGGGAGGGGCTTAGTGCATTTGATCAGTTTCAGAGACTTGCCAAAACTATTTTGTGTTGCTCACTTTCTTTCTTAACAGGGCTTTGCGGCACTGCTTTGGGTCTTACCTGCCCCTGTCATTTCACCTCCTCATAAACATCCTGTTCTAAGATATCCAGTTGCTTCACTTTTATCCTATGACCAAGAAAGTTTTCCTGAGAGTTGGAAGACTATTAATCTCAGAGGGACGAAACTGCTGCAAAACATACTTACAATGAGGGATTTACAGCATCTCACCTACTAAGTGTTTGAATCGGCCAAGTTGCTTCAGTTTAATTTCCAGTCTCTGGTAATAGGGCTCAACTGTGAGTGAGGATCAGATGAATTAATACAGGTAAAAATAGGTTATTGCAATGGATTATAAGATCAATAAGTGTTGGAAATTTTCATTAGCTCAAATCTTCCTTTATTTCTTCCTCCCCCATCACCCTCTCTGTCTATTCATTCATTTTTCCTTATGGTGCTAGGAATAGAATTTGCCTTACACTTGTCAGGCAAATACTCCATCGTTCAGCTTATTCTCAGTCAGAGCTCTAATTAGTCGATGAATGTATACTGTCCATAGCTCAGCCACACCCACCATGAAATCCTGCGAACAACACAGGACTCTATCTTATTCAGTATGCTTTACCAAATTTCTTGTCCCTAATTCAAATAGTTTTATGAGAACAAGAGACAAATATGAAAATGACAAAACCAGCATTGCTCAATGCTCTTGGATGGGCATGAATGTTTTTTGTTTTTTTGTTTTGTTTTGTTTTGTTTGTTTTGTTTTTTTTTTGAGTTTTACAATTTGAGTTCTGATGATTTACTTTATTTCTGGATCTGTTTCTACTATCTGCCCAATGTTACATATGGTAAATAAACAACCCCTTTATCTATTTTACTTTCTACCTTTACAATGTAACTACTTAAATTTATTTGTTTATTCATTTATTTATTTATTAAGGGCTAGAGAGAGATGGCTTAGGACTTGCTACTCTTCAGGGGACCTGCTGGGTGTCAGTTCCCAGAATCCATGTAGTGGCTCAGAACTGTACTCTAGTTGCAGAAAATCTGTTGACATCTTCTGATCGTCTGGCCTCCATGCAAAACAGACATGCATGATATACACATACAAGCATGATATACATATACAGGCAAGCATGATATACAGGTAATTATCATACAATAAAAATAAATATTCTTAAAGGTGCTTAACTTGAATTTTAGTTTAATTTTAATTACCTTATAAAGCAGCAGTTTTCATGCATACTTAGTTTTGATTGCCTCTCCCCCTGCTTGTCTCTCTCATGTCCCTGTCCCCTACCCCCTACCAATCTACTTTCATGTCATACTCGAAGGGATTCTAGCCAGCCCAACCATGGCAAACGTGGCTTTGGCAGCCCTTGTCCTTGTCCTACATTCTCTCTTCCTTGCTAAAAACCCATTAGATTACATTCCTAAAACTAGCCACCAAAGTGATCTGGCAACCAGGGTCCAGCTGTCAGAGTATTGAAGTCCAGCAATCAGAAGCCCCCTTTGGCTCGTCCGATTAAAATTAAACATTCCATCCTAACATGGGGTTTCCCCTTTTACCTTTATAAACTGTCATTTTATTTGGTTTGCATCTGTTTCCTCTCTATCCAGGGGTGGTCATTTGTGCTCCTCCAGGACAAATACCCCTTCCTCCTCTCCCTTGTCCTCTTCCCTTTCTCCCCTTCCCTCTATCTCCTGTCTCTGTCCCTTATCCCTGCCCTCTGTCCATCTTTGTAGGACAAATAAATATCCTTTGTGCTGAGAATTTGGTCTTAGGGTATCTTGAGCCAACTCCTAGGTTCCTTACAATATGAGCTTTAATATTCTCTTTACCCTTCTGCTTTTAAATCTCTTTTCCCAACTCTTACATGCCCCTTTCTAACTCCGTGGGCTCTACACAACTACTACTAGACAATACCTGATGATATACTTCTAGACTGATGCCATTTGTTTTCCAAAGTGAGTAGAAATGCAATAAATGTTGGTGCAAATGTAGCATTTTTAAAATACAAAGTGAAAATTTCACAGATATTTATTAGGGTTTACACTGTTATTTTCATCATCTCCGCTTATAAGGAACAATTGAAATGTTCTTTAACTCACCAGAATACAAGGGTACTTCATCCTTCAATATTTGAAATATCGAAAGAATTAAATGTTTATATCTAAGTTTTATCTTCATTTACCTGTGAGATCAGCATTTTCAAATGATTTAAATATTCATGAGGAAAGAGAGAACTGAGAGAAATAAAGGGTGCTTTGCCTTTGGACATGATTTAAGTAAGTGATGAACCACTTTGGAGTGAACCAAGTTCATTCTCTGAAAGTGATAAACCCACTACATTAGCCAGCAACAATTTTGATAGGTAAGAGGAAGTAATAAAAATGCTACAAAATTCCCATCATCAGAATGCTTTGTGTGTTTTATATCTAATAGCATTTCATTAATCATTGAATTACTGCACTATGCTCTCCACAAAAAAATTTTGTATTCATGATAGTTGCTTACACATTAACTTCTGAAAGAGAAAGTCTTGCATATTCAGTGAAATAAGGTTAGGAATAAGGCAGGAACTTAAGATGGAAGTGTACATAACTTCACCTGGGTAAAGAAATCAACATACTTTCAAATCTAAGTTTTCAGAAAATGGAGTGACCTTTGCAAAATCCTATCTTGGTTTAACTGAGTAAGAAAAAGTAAGGAAAATAGGAAGTACCAGTTTTAGTGATATTTCCATTCTGACTTCACCATACAATCCAATCATTTCCTACCATATTTCTTAGTTTGGTCCCATTTTGGAGAGTGGCCCTTTCTGTCCTGTAAAGCAGTTTATTTACATCATCATGATTGCTATCCTGTATCCATCACAGAGGCTGTCCACGTGACTAAAGCTTCTTTGACATCTGGCCACCTTAAAAATGCCTCTGTTGGCCACAGGCCACACGTACTTCTGCTGACTAAGCTGCATATTTGTGATCCACACAAGCTCCTTTATGACCAGTGGCAAAGCATGCCTTGTTAGAGCAGAGGTGCTTAGGACTGACCTGAGCTCCGTTAGGTTGGAGAAAGCTCCTGGTGAACAAAATCCAATTATTGTCTTCCACTGGTCCACTTGGAATCTTTAGCTTGACTCCACAGTCTATTTTTCCATTCCCTCAACCCCAACTATGAGACCTCACATATAAGGAAATTATTTTTAGGTTAAAAATATGGGGTTCTGTAACAGTCTCTGGAGAAAGAAGTTTTTTTTGATGAGAGATGAGATTAAAAGAAAGATAGTGTTTAGAGTGCAGTTGGGTATTATACAGCTTTAAGACAGTGACCCACCCTTATATGAAGAGCTACTGGCAAGTAATGGCTGCTGAAAAAAAAAAAGACAGTATGGCTAGTCTTTGTTCCACTAACCAGCCGGCTCCCAAATAACCACACAGAGACTTCTTACTAATAATGGCAGTGGCAGCTTGGCTAATAGTTTAGGCTTGTTTCTATAACTTAAATTAACCCATTTCTTTTCATTTATTTCTATCACGTGGCTTGATTACCTTTACTTTGTAAATCACATGCTGTTTGCTCTGCATCTCTGGCATCACCCCACGACCCAGACTTTCTTTTTCCCAGCAGCCTCTATGCCTGGAAATCCTGCCCAGCTATAGGATGCTCAGCTCTTTATTAAACCAAAATGATTGAATCATCTTTTGTCAATAATATTTTTATGTGCAAGAAGATTATTCCACAACAGATAGTCTTCTATAAGCCTAGGTTATTTGATCCCAAGTGGTCAGTCCTAAACACACACACACACACACACACACACACACACACACACACACACACACATATATATATATATATATATATATATATATATATATATATATATGCAACACCAAATGCACTCAGCATGGTGTGTGTGTGTGTGTGTGTGTGTGTGTGTGTGTGTGTGTGTACAATACTAAAGAAAAACATGTCATGAATGTGAAGAGTGGTAGGGATGCACAGGAGGCTGGAGGAGGCTCTGGGTGGACTGTAAACAATATAAACACAGAACTCATGAGTGAAATTCTAAAAAAAAAAAAAATAACATAAACCAAGCAGTGGTGGCACATGCCTTTAAAATCCCAGCATTCACACTCAATAAGCAGCAACAGACAGACGTCTGAGTTCAAGGCCAGCCTGGTCTACAGAGCAAGTTCCATGAAAACCATGGCTGATCAGAGAAACCTTGTTTCAAAAACTAAAACAAAATCACAGCTAGCTTTAAATAAATAAACAAATAAGTGAGAAATAAAGTAAAACTTAATATATCTACCTGAGGGCCTTGGATTTCAAAAGCCTTTATCTTTTCAAAATATAATCTCTATTAGTTTTCATCCTGGATAACTCGAAAAGAGAGCCTTCACGACCTTGCGGACACATCCCCCATGGAGAGATACTCCCTTAACCTAGAGACAGGAGAGAAGTCCTAGTCTTTACTTCAAATGACTTGACAGATTTACATGACCCCACCTGGATAGCATAGCCCTATATGTGGAATGGGGGTGGGGGGATGGGAGGGGAGGGTGGTCAGGGTGCATGTGAGGGGGGAGAGGGTAAGAGGGAGAGAGGGATGAAGGGAAGGAAGGAGGGAAGGAGGGAGGGAGGGGAAACTGGGATCGACATGTTGTTAATGATAATAATAATAATAATAATAATAATAATAATAATAATAAAAGGAAAGAAAAGAAAGCCTTCACAAACTGCCCATTCTTAGCTGGCTTGACAACCCCTTATTAACAAGCTTTGAACGTGTTAGTGGGTGGTGGGCTAATACCCTAACACTCATTATGTGCTGTGTGTCAGTGTTGAAAACATTGATTGGGCTGAAACTGTCTTCTAAGCAGCAAGATTCTCCAAAGGACTTCGTTTTCTACTCAAAAGCTAAATTTTATTTTTATTCTCATAGGATTGCTTTAATTTATCCTTTTTCACAGGATTATTGCTGTAACCCAAAAGTACCAAATTTGGGTTCCTTTGGCTCCTGCACTTGGACTCGTACTTTCCAATTTGTTTGTGTTCCACAATCTTTCTGCACAAATTCACGCTGCTTCTTGCTCATTAACTTGTTCTTGCCTAAGTACCTCTTGATCGATCCTGTCATTACGTGTTCTTTTCCTTCCCTGGTAGTGATGCTAACTACCGGGTAATTTCCTGAGTCTCCCCTTTGGCAAATTTTGTAGATTCAAAATAGCTGTTGTTATAATTATATTTTTAACTCTTTGTGCAGCCTATTTATCATTGCCAATTTTCTGCATGATCTGTGGCTTGAGTATCTGTAAGGTGAAAAATATTATTCATAAAACGCTTGAAAGTGTAAGGTCTTGTATGGCAAATCATTTGTCTGGGTACAGCTTTCCATCAGAGGCCATTTGCATGATCTTGCTTGGCATAAGCTCCTCTGGACTCAGTGATTCGGGCTAGCCTGAGTAACAGAGCAAGACCAATATCAAAATATGTGGGCAAGCCAGGTGTGGGGGGACCTGTCTTTACTCCCAGCACTCATGAGGCAGAGGCAGGTAGACCTCAGTAAGACTGAGGACAGTCTGATCTATATAGTGAGTCCCAGGCCAGCCAGGGTTGCACAACAAGACCTTGTGGATGAATGGATAGATAGATAGATAGATAGATAGATAGATAGATAGATAGATAGATAGATAGATAGATAGGAAAGTTTTCTCCTGGTAATATTCTTAAATGACATCAAAACAAACATTACTGTTAAATCATAAAGACATAAAAGATTCCAAAAACTTCTAAAATAAACTCAAGTAGCACCAGAAGTCCCACTGAGAGAAATAATGTATGAAAGTATGATACTGGAATGTATTCTGGCACGTTTCACCTGCCTTTGCATCAAAGATTCACACTAGAAACCATGTGATCCTGAGGGTTATGGATGAGGCATCTGCTGCATGGATGAGGGTTATGGATGGCTGCACCTGCCTCTTAGCAGATAATACAGCCTTGAGGAAGTAAGAACACATTTCAGTGTGAAGAGCTGGGTATACTGAGGTGTGACTCAGTCACACTGTGCTTGCTAAGCACATGTAGCACCTGTCCTTTTATACTAGAAAGTTCTTACAGATGATTTGTATTTTCAATATCCATGCTCATAAATAATTTTTATGAAGAAATTGCAGTGAATTCAAAGAGCCTTATGGCACACTATCAGAAAAATGAAACTCTTTTTGAGATAAGATTTTGATCTATAGGCCAGGCTGTCTTTGGATTCCTGTGGTCCTGGCCTGTTGTCATATTCATGACCAGCCTACTTCATGCTCTTGAGAACTTGGGTTAAAGACATGCTCTTCCATGCAAACATGTATTTCTTTAATGAATGAAAAGTTTCAGTAAAATTTCTCAGTTTCTATACAATATAAATTTGGGGAAGAAAATTGCAATTCTTGTAACTTGCATGTTAATCTCCAAATGAAATTGTTTAATGTGGTATTGAAATTCAAGTACTAACAAATAAACACAATGATATTTCCAGACAGAAATATTATTCATATAAAATATGCATTTTATTGTGAGATTAACATTCTCAATATTTATCTGCAAAAAGCAGATGAAGTGCAGGTGGAACCTTAAGGACCACACACGTCTAAGGAATGGGCAAAGAAAGAGAAGCCAACACAAGAAGGAACTAACTAACACTATGAGACACTATCTGTACTTTGCACATCTTACTTGATTTTCATGGCAACAAAGGAGAACCAGTAGGGAACCCGTAGTTGCACATTTTCTAGAAGATTCATCTTACAACTTGGCTATATACCAGGTGACGATCTCTCCTTGGTTCTTGTCTTCTCCAAGGGAATAATTCAGTCAGAAACATAGACAACTTCACAGGAATTTAGTTAGCCAAGCAAAAGTTAGAGATAGATTGTTGCAGACTGGCCAGAATGGGATGTGATGTTATTAGCTCATCGGGTTCAGCACTGTAGATTTTAAAGATGTTACAATGAATATTTATTTATAAGCTGGGAAACATATTTGTGTGGGTAATGTGACTCTGCTTTCCAAGACATAGTAAGTCATCTCTCCATTTTAGTGTGTTTGGTTCTATGAGCCCCTTGAAAGGTAGACAAGGAGGTCAAAATTATAATGCAAATGCTGTTACAAAGAAAGCAGAATGATTATCATTTGTTGGTATGCATGTGTAAGCAACCGAGGAATCCCCTGAACTTCTGATATAGGGGAGAGAACATATCTGTATTTTCAGGGACCGTTAACCACAAAGGGGTACTCTGACACAGCTGCCAAGGTACCGCAGCAGTTTCCCTAGCTCTTTCTCATCTAATCCTGCCTACCCAGTCTACCTCAGGATTGATTATATTTGACCTTATGGCTACCCTGTCGTTATGGTGACTAGTCAACTCTGCCTCCAGTGTGCAAAAGTAGACACTGACGACGAAAGAGCAGTGACAGTGTTTCAGTCACATTTTATCTGAATTCCTATTTTTATCAGTCATAAGGTATTACTCTTTGGAATTTTAAAAAAGATTTATAGATGTGTAAAGAGTTCCGAGGTCCTGGACCATATGAAATCAGGAAGGAGACTGTACAATGTTACTTGGTTTAAAAAGAAATGTTTAGGTTCTGATGAAAATGCATGAGCCCTAAAAATTATCAGTTGCATCTTGACCTAGCAAAAATGATTTTCAAGGAATAAAGGAACATAAACACCTCTGTAATGGGTTAAGGAATAATCAAGAGGCTGCTAAAATAATAATATACATTTTTTTATATTTGACAGAGAAAAAGAATTTAGAAAATAATTTAAGAAAAAGGGAATACTCCAGGATAGTTTTGTTTATTTGTGGGTAAAGGGCTTTGGGGTGAGTGTGTGTGCGTGTGTGTGTGTGTGTGTGTGTGTGTGTGTGTGTGTGAGGAGAGAGAGAGAGAGAGAGAGAGAGAGAGAGAGAGAGAGAGAAAGAGAGAGAGAGAGTATGTGTGTGTGTGTGTGTGAGAGAGAGAGAGAGAGAGAGAGAAAGAGAGAGTATGTGTGTCTGTGTGTGTGTGAGTGTGTGTGTGTGTGTGTGTGTGTGTGTGTGTGTGTGTGTGTGTGTGTGTGTGTCCAAGTGTGTGGCTGTGTGCAGGTGTCTTCTGAATAAGTAGAGTAGTTGTGTGGAACAGAAGATATCAGAAATAGGCATGATGGTGAGGAAAGCAGAAGTGTTAGCTCTGCACACAAGCAACTTTCCTTTCCTCCTATTTATTCTTTGAGGTTCAGGTGAAGCCACTTTATTCTTTCTCATGGCTCCTAATGTTAATGCTTCTAAAGAAGATTCTAAGATGGCTGAAGGGAATTCATTTTCATTCTAAAATAATCTTGTCTTCCAGAGGAGTTTAATTGAAAATTTCATTATAGTCCTTAGCTACATCAATTTGTTTAGGTAATTCTTACTTAGGGGCACACCCAATGACCTGCTTTAATAATGTCATTTTAAAGACAATTCTGTATACATGGCCATCTCTTCTAACCATTGGCAGGCCTGGAAATGGGAGTATCACTGGAGGACAGTATAACAAACTTAACTAAAACTTAGGGTGGTTATCGGTGGTTGAATAAAGTATTCATTTGTCCTAAGGAAATGTTCAGGTTAACCGTCTCCAAAGCACCTTGCTGGCTTGGCAACACATGCCAATAAACACTACACTCAGCAAATCCGGGCAGGAATAGATAGTGAAACCTTGTTTCAAAACCAAAACAAAACAAAAATTCCATCTTTAATTTTTGTCTACTTTCAAAACAATTGAAGATTGTTGAAAGAAGATACAATATAAACCTAACAAAGGAGTGAAAGTAGTGTTATTTTAATATTAAATTATACATACAGTTTAAATTTTGCAAGGACATCTATCCAAGGCAGATGGATAAGAGAACGTGATAACTAGTCTGCAAAGACAGCAGGAATTGCTCCCCTTGTGTCTGTTCTCAGCTATTTTATCTACTCACTGAGCAATTGCATGTGTATGCCTGTGTGTTCATGCATGAACATACATGATTGTGTGTGTGTTCACATGTGCACAGTTCTGTTAAGTGTATGGGTGCATGGAGGCTAGAGGTCAACACATGGTGTCTTCCTCTGTTGCTCTGCATCTTTTTTCCAGAGACAGGGTCTCTGAAGCTCACTGATTGGCTAGAATGCCTATGTTCTTTTCTTTCTCTTATTTTCTAGCTGAGACTTGGAGTGCAGTGTTGAGTAGAAATGGAGACATTAGGGAGCCTGGGCTTCCTCCTGATTATGTGATTATGTCAAATTTTTATTCACCTAGTATGACAGAGGCAGGATCTTATTATATATAGCCTTTGTTTTTCTGCAGTATTTTCTCTCTATACCTGTTTTCTAAGACCTTTATTTGCCAATGATCTTTTTTTTTTCATCTGTTGATATGATCACTAGATTTCTGTTGATTGATGTTTATTAAACCATATTTATATCCCTGGACTTAAGTCAACTTACTCATGTTGAATGTTTTTTAAATTTATTTTTGAAGCCTCCATATATATATATATATATATATGTGTGTGTGTGTGTGTGTGTGTGTGTGTGTGTGTGTGTGTGTGTGTGTATACACACACAATGAGATGGGATGCTATCCACCACCACCCATTTTCCCTTTCGGGCTCCCCTTGGTTTTCCCCCTTCAAACTTCACATCTCTTATTTTTTAAATAACCCATTCAATCCAATTAGGGTTTCTAATATATGCATGGATGTAGGGTCATGCACTAGAGCATGGGAAACTTACAGAAGTCACATCATCAAAAAGGATGTTTCTCCCTCCACCCCCAGCAACTGTCAGCTGCCAATAGTTCCTCAATCATGGATGGGGCCTTGTGAGATCCTCCACATTCCTGTTGAAATTTTGCCTGGCTTGATCTAGTTCAGGTCTTATGCAGTTAACCACAGCTGCTGTGAGCTCATGAATACTGTAGCCATGTACTACCCAGACAACAGCATCTCACAGCACCCCTCCTCCATTCTGCAATGTTTGTTCCTTCTGCCTTCCCTTCTCCTAAGGTTCCTGAGCCTCAGCAGGAATGGGGGGAGGGGTGTTGGTAAAGATGTTCTGTTTAGGCCTGAGGACTCACAGTCACTTATTATAAATGATTTGACCAGTTATGAATCTCTGCCTGCTTATGTCTCTGACTTATGCCTATTAAAATAGAAGCATCTCTGGTCAAGTCAAGAGCAGCCCAGGCCTACAGGCACAAAATATAAACTGAGAAAAGTCTGACAACATGGCAATTTAGAAAATAACAATAGTAGATGATATTATGTATCATCCTATGACCTCCCAAGCATGGGTCTTTGACTGGGTTTGCAGTACTAGCTGTGTGGAACAGGTCTCAAATTTATTCCTAGTTTTGTTTTGTTTTGTTTTTTTAAAACAACCCTCCAGACAGTCTCAGAAGTGTGTGCACTAATTTACACTTCCGCCAACAGTGTATCTTTGTCACATCCAAGCTATCACTCTTAGTCACTTGCATTCCTGATGATGGTTATTTTGATTAATATGATGAAATCTTTTTTAAGATTTATTTTTATTATTTGTGTGTTACTTGCATGTGTGTCTGCACAGCATGTCCATGCCTTGCCTGTGAGGTCAGAAGAGGGCATCGCATCCCCTGGACCTAGAGATACAGATGGTTGTAAGTTACTATGTGGGCACTGGGGATCAAACTCAGATCTCTGAGAGGGCTGCTGGGGCTCGTAGCCACTAAGCCATCTCTCCAGCTCCCCATCTCAATGTTAGGTAGAAAACTAAGTCTTATTGCTAGGCAAATGGACCAGGAGTGCCCACACTTGACTGAGGCAGGGTGAAAGGGGACCTTTTTTGTAAAATACAACAGTGGGGCATGGGAAATGCTGTGCAAATGTGGGGACCAATATTCAGATTCCCAGACCCATGTAAAGTCAGACGCAAGATCACACATATGTGATCTCAATGCTCCTATGACAAAATGAAAGGCAAAGATGGGAGACTTAGGGACTCATGCAGAATGAGAGGCAGCAGAAAGCAAGAGGTTTTTTTCTGCAACAAGGTGGAAGGTAAGGATCAATGCCTGAGAGTTCCTAATTGGTACTTAGTAAGTTGAACCATTGGAGAATATCATGTTAATTACATGATTTTTTCTGGGCATCTACATAGCACAGCCATAATTTTATCTAAATAAAACATCTGAGAGCCTAGTAAATGAATGTGAATGCACTATCAGGACTTACTTTGTTACTCAAATGAAGGATGGTTTATAAACAATAAACAGAACCACAAGTTATTTGTTTCCACTTTTACACTTCAGTGAATGAAAATGTTTCACACTTCTTAGCAAGCAGACCTCTCTCTAGGCAAGGTTTGATGACTGTGTTTTTCATTTCATCTTCAAGAAGAGTCCATTTTTTCAGCTGTAATCATTTTGGCTCAGGGGAACCTAGACATATTTTTCTTGCAAAGAACTCATGATTCATCATTAAAAAATCAAATACTGTCCAAAATAAACATTGCAAAAGTTCCTTAGGGAAGAGAGCTACATAACTAATTGATTTTCCAGTCAGTGTTCTTTCTATAAGTTAATGGTATCCTTTTTAATCGTCTCACTCCAGAAAAATGAAATTAAACACAAAACAAAGGAATCAGTCTTTCATTTGGGACATTTTGTCTGTGACAGTTTTGTCTACATCAAGCTAGACTGTCAATGTTCCAAGAACCTATAAACGGCCATATTGTTATGCCTCAAATCAGCTTAAAAGGTAAGTAATCTAATGATTACTGCAGTACTTGGAGACTCACTAGATTCAGAAGATAGTCCGTGGATCAGTGTCCAAGAACTGCATACAACAAAATTATGAGTTGAATATGAAGTCAAGATTTCAGTTTTAAGTAAAGACATGGGGGCACATGTGGCATATGAATTTAGCTTTCCTAACTTCCTCAACCTCTTTTAGAAAAAGCATAGAAAACCCCAGTGAAACTTTAAGAAATTATAAAATGAATTCCTGAATAGAGTGTACAGTAAATGGATAACGTGAAGATTTCTGTTAGCCAGTGTGATTTCTATCACTATCAACCATTCAACCCACCACACATGGTTTCTTGTAATCAATATATAAGTTTGCATTTTTTCCCTAAAGTGACTAAACTTTTGTCTCTAAATTGTTACCTTTTCCTTATAAATTACTCATTATATTTGCTTAGATTGTGATATATAAATTCTTAATATAAAGGAAACAAAAGACAGAAAATCGAATAAAAACTGGTGACAGATTTTTCTAAAGTATATGTTATTTTTAATTTTATCATGATGTTTTTAAAAATTATTTTAATAGCTACTTTTAAAAAAAATGAGACAAGGTTTCTCTGTGTAGCCCTGGCTGTCGAAAACTCACTTTGTAGATCAGGCTGGCCTTGAACTTACAGAGATCCACTTGCCTCTGCCTCCAGCATTCTGGGATTAAAGGTGTACACCACCACCACTCAGCTATTATTTTTGAGGTGATAACTCCATGTCTACTATCAGGGCAGTGCTTTGATGCAGAATATGAAACTATTTTAAACTTATCTTTAAACCGAATTTAAATAATTCGTATTCAAATTTCCAACAATTTTTAATCATTATCATAAAAAATACTTGTTGCTCCAGAGTGTAATATGTATTTCAAGTAGAACGGCATTCCATAGAAATTTCTACATATATTAGGCACAAGATCCCAGTTAATCAAACATCATCTTTTGCCATTCTGAATGCATCAGAGTCTAGAGAGGTGGATCTCACCCTTCCTACTGCTGCATCTCTTTAATACAGTTCCTCATATTGTGGTGAACCCCGACCGTAAAATTACTTTCATTGTTACTTCATAACTGTAATTTTTCTTCTGTTATGAATGGTAATGTAAATAATTTTGGAGATGGAGGTTTGCTGAGGGGGTCATGACCTACAGGTTGAGAATAACTGTCTACAGCTTTATGCTGTGACCTTTAAATGGTATTCAATATAAAACATTTCAGGAATAGGCTGGCATTTATAACAGGGGGCAGTGTTGTACATTTTTTAGTGTGACTTACTACAAGTACTGTGAAAGAGAAAGCACAGTTTGACATCCACCATTCAACACATGAAAAGCGCATCATATCCAGAGTGGATACAGCTTGTGACATGTGCTGCTAGTGATTCTTGCTTCCCCCAGCAAAATCAACATCAAGTGACAGAAACCACAGTTAGTAACTCTGAATGAAATCTTTTGTTCATACGTGTGTGTGTGTGTGTGTGTGTGTGTGTGTGTGTGTGTAAACACACTGCTCTAGATGATAATGTATATTGCAGTTGGAAAACATGAATTGTACTAGAGAGTATACATTTTAAAATTATCCTAAAAATAAGAAAGCTAGGGAATTAAGTGCCTTCCAGAGAAGTGGCACATTTTGTAGCTTCCTGCAACTCATTAAAAAAAAAAAAAAAGAACCCTTCATAATGTCTCTTGTTTTCCAATTCTCAGAAGAAACTGTGAGAATGATCTATGAAACAATGTACCATTCAATTACTAAAGGAAAGAGATTTCTTCTAAACCTCACAATCCTTTTTAATGCAGGGAGGTCTTGAAAGATTTATTTTAATAGGTGTTTTTAAACATTCTGATAGCTATTTTGGTAGTGTAATGCCAATAGTTTGTGAAAGTGCTGAAAGAATATTTTATGCTTATCTGACAGCCAGTGGCACTTTCCTCCTAACGGATCCTCTACCTCTCTCTTCCTTTAAATGTTGATTAAAACAGCAAGAGGTGGATGAAAACTATGCTGTATTGACACCGGGATGAAGTAATAACAGAAGCTGGAGCTGGAACCCTGGTGACACAAGGATCATCGGGTTCTGCCTTCTCTGAAGACTGTGACGAGTCCATTAGACCTGGGGAGTTCTACCATATATCCTGGCTGACAGAATGTGTTTTCACACTCCATAAGCCCTTTGTCAATGATAGTGTATAAAGATCTGAGGATGGTGGTAATGTATCTCTATATTTGTTATAAAAGGCAAGCATTTGGCATGGCTGTTTTATTCGCCTAGTTCAGGCCCCGTTGGGTTGAAGGGTGCTGTTTCTCTTAGATAAAGCAGATACCATGATGGCATGTACTTGAAACTCATGAAAGTTAATATGTATTGTATCAGATGGATGCATCTTTTCAATAGTATGAAATACTCTAGAAAATATGAAGCATACACAGCATGCCAGTTTTACCCATGTCCACAGAGTACAATCACTTCCTTGGTTATTTGTGGGCCCACTTCTGTCTACGTGGTTTCCGTGCAGCAGTCGCACTTATATGCAGAGATATTGGTTTCAGGAAAGGATGGTGAACTACTGTGATCCAGTCATTATTACTGCTAAGAAACCAGTTCATCCCAGATTCTGTAGAGTCAAGTAGCTTGGTTGTAATAATCACTGATTTATTTGACATGAATGAGGTAAGGGATAGAATTTTAAGTTAAAACTCAGGCATCTTAGGTGAATTAAGATCAGTTTCACTTGAAGTAGAGGAAAGGAGGTAGCCAGGATTTCTTACTATTTTTTTATGTGTGTGTATGTGTGTGCATGCATGAACATGCGCATGTATGCCATGACGTGTGAGTGTGGAGGTCAAGCGACAACTGACAAGAGTGTCTCTCCTTCCCCCTTCTACACGTGTGCTTTCATCAGAGGTTGTTTCTTCTGAGTCAACCAAGGTCGTGATCATTGCAGCTTTTCTGGCTTCCTGCTCAAAGAGGATTAAAAAAGAAAAACAAATTAGAATGGAGGTGAGAAATGAGAAGCAAGGAAACTGGCAGCAAGAAAGGGACAGCTGTTAGATAAAAAGGAAAGGAGAATGAAGACTTGGACTCCAGACCGTGTGCTTTACCGAACAAGACAGCCACAGTGATTCATGACCATAGCGCAGTCACCAAAAAAGCCAGAGCGTGTCCTGCAGGCAATGTTTTCAAGACACTTGACATAGTTTTCAATTTTTCATAAGCTGATATAAAAATGCTTGAAGAATCTAACAGTAGGTTGAATTAACCAAACAAAATGTCTCTTTTCCAAAGATATGTCTTTATGTAGTTGTATTAATTTCATGTCAAAGGTTCAGAAATATGTAATGGATTCCAACTTTATGTATTGAAGTCATCCATGGTCATACCCAAAACATACAGGCTGATATTTGGCCCTGTGACACACAAAAGGAAGTTGTATAATTACTGTTGTTGTTGTTGTTGTTAGGCAGATTTATGGTAATGGCTGTTCCATCTATTTGCACAGTAAAAAAAAAATTACTCTCAGCTACCTCAGACTGTGTGTCCCAGTAAAGTAACTTTATCCCTTGACTCTGGAGTAGCCAAGTGACACAAGCCTGACTAAGCAGCATTTGTCATCTTTTAGAGCAGAATGTTTGGTTCAAAGATTGACCTGTGATTGAAGATGACCCAACAGAATCTAATTTCAGGCCTTCCATAGCTATTCACACATGCAGGAAGTTATGTACATGTTGAACCTTGACAATAATGTTGCCTCTACTAATGAATATCTATCTCATTGTATAACAATAATTATAACATTCTTCTTTCATCCTCTTGGTAGATTCAACTATTTAATAGGATATATTATTCATCAATCGTCTTTGTAATTCCTAAAATTTTTAGATATGACTCCTGTAAATTTTGGTGTGTTCATCTGGCCCTTGCTATACAGGGTCTCAATGAGGACATGATTCGTAATAGTAAACTTTACTCCCATTAAAATTAACTCATTGCACGGGCAGATTTACCTGGATATCAGTGACTTCAATATGACTGGTATCTTATCTCCCACTTCCTACTAGTACTATCATTGGTGTCGCTAACTGCCCTGGTGTCTGCTTACTATCTCAGACAATGTTGGACAACTCAAAGTTACAAAAGAACTTTCTCCTACTTCCCCAGCTGTCTCCCTGTTGATTCTCATTATGTTCATCTGGCTGCTATGCAGAATTAACTCCTTACTAACTTCCACTGGGTAACAGGGAGACACGTGAAGTTAATGGCTTGTGATCCCTGCCTATCCCACTTCTATTTGACTCTGTCTTCGCATCTGTTAGAGAAGGTTGGTATTTTACAATTACTTTTCTCATCTCTAATGCAGTTATAAATGGTGCCCTGCAAGAATTTGTAATCAGGATGGTCATGTCAGTTCAGGTATAAAGAAATTCTTTTTTTTTTTTAATAATACGTTATTAGCTTGCAGCCAGAAACATTTTGTGGAGACTGTAGAGGGGATGCTGAGTTTTGTGTGCTTTGTCCCTGATCATGACAAGGGCGACTTCATTCCCAAAGCAAAGCCAAGGATATGATGTTCTCTGGCCTGAGCATCTCCGAATAAAAATACCAGAAGTACAAGCAATATTTTTTTTAATCATTTAGGGGAGGATAGTGTGATAGCAGGAAAGTAAGTTTTAAGAGATGAAGATATTATGAAATAAATGAAACTACATCTGTCTTTGCCTGCTGGGGATCCGCAGTTCATAAGTTGATGGACCCTTTGTGCTGAATGGTTGTGAGAAAGAAGACACCACCATTATCCTCTTAGATGCAGCTGGTGCATTCTCTCATTTACTACACGTTTACTGAGTGTTTATAATCAGCCAGGTACATAACTGAATTAAGAGAAGGAACAGAATTTCTGCATGAACTTGTACCTATTCAAATAAAAATTGCTGCAGTTATTCTTCAGCACTTATTTTGGTTTCTTTCCTTTTGCTATTAAAATCTTTCATATTCAGCTATATGTGTCGATACTCCACAAAGCACAATCTACCACTGCCGCCACATCCTTCCTCTGGGTTCAGGCATGTGATTGAGATATGGCTGGTAGAATGTGAATTCTTCAGCTCGCCTTGGCTGTGAGACCCCGGGCACTGCATTCATCACCTGTCTCACTCCCTGACCCCTTTTTTCTGCTATAAGAGTTACTACCAATAACTAGAGCTACCCTTAGGTCCAAGGATGAGGATAAATTCTAGGAGCTGTGAGCTGGAAATAAAGGTCCCACATAACATTAGATCTTCCAAGACCTCTAGTTTCTGTATACTGATGTTTGAGTGAAATAAACAAGTATCCAGCTTGTTCTTTTTCTGCTCTATGTTACTTGTTACTAGGTTCATTTCTTTCAGTGAAGCCCGTGAATTTAGAGTGCACCGTTTCTTAATTCTGATAGATGTATACATTCATGAAACAATCACTGCCAGCAAACATCAAATACTCTGAGATGTCATTACTCTGAAAAGTTTCCTAATGCCACAGCCTACTGAGCCCATGTCCATCCCCAAGTGACAACTGACCTGATTTCTATTGAAAAAGATAAATTGTACCTTCCCTAGAGTTTCTCATAATGGAACTATAGCATGTTGTCTTTTAGATGACTATTTTCACTCATGTGACTTTGAGAAGATTAGCATGGCATGTAAAACCAGTTCATTCATTTTTTGTTACTGGGTTGTATTCTATACTGATAAGAGGTCTATCTATCTATCTGTCTGTCTGTTTGTCTGTCTGTCTATAACTTCTGTCTTAGGGTTTCTATTGCTGTGAAGAGACACCATGACCACAGCAACTCCTATAAGAAAAGCATTTGATTGGGGTGGCTCACTTACAGTTTCAGAGGTTCAGGCCACTATCGTCATGGTGGGGAGCACAGCAGCATGGAGGCAGACTTGGTGCTGGAGCTGAAAGACCTACATATCAAAGGCAACAGGAAAGCAACTGCCAGACTGGATGTTATCCTGAAACCTCAACGCCCACCCCCACAGCGACACACTTCCTCTAACAAGGCTATCCCCACTCCAACAAAGCCACACTTCCTAATTGTGCCATTCCCTTTAAGATTATGGAGGCCAGTTACGTTCAAACTATCTCATCATGTATCTGTCTATCATCCTCTGCCTGTTATCTATTTGTTCCTATCATCTATCCATCCACCAACAACTTTTTCCACATAGGAAAAAAAAACGTATTGTAAGGCTGCGTATTATATCGTGCAATTGGAGATAGTAATGAGTCCTCAAATCTTCAGGGTACACTGGCAGGCTGCAGATTCAAGGAAGGCCTCATGCTAGACTATCCACAGAATTTCCTAACCCTTGGGGAAGGCAAACTTCTCTACAGTCTTTAAACTGATTAAAGATGTCTTTTGCCATGGGAGACCATCTACTTTACTCACTATCTAACGAGTTACATGTTAAACCTGTCTAAGAGAATACCCTCATAAATACATCTATGAGAATATCTGTATAAATATATAACCAGTATGACACATACAATTAACCATCAAATATTCCATTGTGTAGATCTACCATGATTATCTATTTTATCTGCTTCAGACATGACATTGTTTGCTCAGTTTAGAAATGTTACTAATAAAGCATCCAAGAACATTTCTCTGTCAGTCCTTGAGCATCTAGGCATATGTGCTATTTCCATTGAGGAAACATCCAGGGGTGAGTTTGTTGGGTCACATGATCAAACTGAATGCTTATGCCTAGGATCCATTTTGTGTTGTTTCACATCCATGCTAATCTTTGAGATCATCAGTTTGTAATTACATCATTTACCATTACTATATGGTAGCATCAGATTTTTCCTTTTATTTTTAGAGACAGGAGTCCCCTGCCCCCACCACACCATGTACCCCAGGCTGGCTTTGAAACCTCAGTATGTAGCTGCAAACTCTCATCTTCTAACAATGGCCTCCAAAGCACTGACATTGTGGGTGTGTGTGATGCTCCCTAGTTTTTGTGGTGCTGAGGCTCAATTCCAGAGCTTCATGGAGGCCAGGCAAACATTCTCCAGCTGAGTCACATCCTCGCCCAAACGGAGGACTTTAAATTTGGCTTTCTCTGATGACTCATTTTAGCTCATTTATGCACAAATTGGCCAACTTTCTATTTGATTTGATTTCATGTTATGTAGTTATAAGAGTTCACTGTAGCTTAGATCCTCAGCCCAGAGAATGCCACTCTCACGCTGCTGTGCTTTGAGATTATTCTTGCCATATTCAGTTTGAAATCCTGAGTATCAAATTGGTTTTCCTGACAGGAATAGGCTATAACACACGAAGTATAAGCCTGAACTTGGTGAAACACACACACACACACACACACACACACACACACACAGAGAGAGAGAGAGAGAGAGAGAGAGAGAGAGAGAGAGAGAGAGAGAGAGAGAGAGAGAACCTGAGGAATCCAGAGTATATTTCATATAACACATTATTATAAAGAGGATGCTGGTAATTCATCAGATTATGTGCTATGAATATTTTTCATCAGTTTAACTTACCTTTTAACAGGAAACTAGACTATTTTAAAATTGAAGCCAAATTAATCGTTTTCTTCATTCCTCTATCACTTCCCTGTCTGTCTCTCCTCCTGTTTCCCTCTCCTCCCCTACTCTTTTTTAATATCTTTCTTCTCCACTCCTTTTTTAAAATATTCTTACTTTCCGTGGCTAGCAATGAAACCCAGAGCCTGCACATGCTAGGCAAGTTCCCTACCACTGAGCTACATCCCCAACCCTCAAGTTTTAACATAAACTCTCATTATTGGAGCTCAGGCAGGCCATGACTTCTCAGTTTCTATAGCATGATTAATAAAAACCCAAAGACAGATATTGGGTTTCAAGTGAAGACCAGAGAAGCAAAGCAGCCACCCACTAGAGAGTTCTCACCTCTATCAATGCTCAGACTGCACTGCTGTCCACCAAACCTCAAAATCCTAGACTGCTCTCTGGGACTTCACTGAACTCCTTATGTACTCTCTAGTTCTGGAATTAAAGGCATGAACTCTGTTTCTCTTTCAGACTGTTTCACTCTAATGTAGCTCTGGGTGGCCTTGAATTCACAGAGATCCATCTGCCTCTGTCTCCTGAGTCCTAAAATTAAAGTTATGTACCAACACTGCCCAGCTTCTATAGCTAACTAGTGTGGCTAGCTTTACATTTGTATCCTTTAGGCACTCTTTATTAAACCATAAGATATCACAAGTTTCCCCAGTGCTTGAATTACCTATATATGCTATCACACTCAGCTGTCATTTTCTTTTATAGCTTTTACTTGGGTTCTAAAACATCTTCACTTTATCTCAGAGAAAAGAAGACTTATCTCTTGTTTATTTATAATAATTTTGTGTATTTGGATTTTAAAATATTTACAATCTAAATTGAGTTATATTTTGTGTAGATCATGAGGTGATTGTAACATTGTTCTTAGTCACTGCCAGTGTTTCCATCAATGTTTGTTCAACAATCATTTTCTACTGGTCTTGGAGCCATTGTTCAATCAATCATAAATGCAGATGTCGCTTTTGTATTGTCTTCTGATTCATTAGTCTCTCATTCTAGTAATATCAGGCATCCTTGACTACTTTGTAAATGGTGTCTGCCTGTCTGTCTGTACAGACCTTCAGACCTACCTCTATGGTTAGATAGTGGCAAGCTCCATTCTCTGACCTTCAAACAGGCTTTATTTGTACAAGCAAGATATCACTGCACTATTTTAAATCCATCTCCATATGTTTAAGTCACAGAGACACAGATTTCTGCTTATGTATCCTAATACAAGATCAAGCTCATTAAAAACTCAAGCATGGTTCAGCTGGGGCTGAGCACCACAAGATCACTTGTTCTCTGTGTTTTGATTTGTTGTGGTTTTCTGGAATAATGTCTATCTGTTGCAGAGAGAAGTTTACTGATTGAAGGGTGAGAGCTACACTTATTTGTAGATGTACAGATTCATATTTAGAATGCAGTTAGGAATTGTGTTGGTCTAACAAAGTGGTGATTGCAGGTTCCCTTCCAAAATTTGTGACCTCACTAGCCCAGGTAGATGGCTAGGTTTTCCATACCAGGACTGATTTCCCTCTTGTTAAACAGGTCTAACCTTCAATTAGAGAATAATTGGTTACAACAAGATGTGAGAGCCATCATTGTACCCTTAGCTTTTATTGTGAAACTATAGTTGTAGGTATCATAGCTTGGTAGGACTGTTGGCTGCTTCCCTCCCTTGGAAATATATATATTTTCTTACTTTATGTATCGATCCCATTCCCTTTACCCCATGACACTCCTACCATCCCATTCTCCCCCCCCCCAGCAGGGAGGGTGATGCCTTCCAGGAGGAATCATCAAAATCTGGCAAGTTATTCGGAGTAGGGACAAGGCCCTCCCTTCTGTATCTTGGATAAGGGAGTATCCCTCCATGGGGAATGTGCTACCAAAGTCTTTTTGTGTACCAAGGATACATCCTGGTTTCACTGTCAGAGGTTCCTTAGACTGCCTAAGCCTTCTAACAGAGACCCATGTTCAGGGGGTCTGGGTCAGTCCTATGCTGGTTTCCCAGCTATCAGTCTGGGGGTCCATGAGCTCCCCCTTGTTCAGGTCAGCTGTCTCTGTGGGGTTTTGTAGCCTGGTCTTGATCCCTTTTCTTATCTCTCCTCCCTCTCTGTAACTAGATTCCAGGAGTTCAGCTCAGTGTTTAGCCTTGGGTATCTGCTTCTGTTTCCATCAGCTACTAGGTGAGAGATCTATAATGGCATATAAGTTAGTTATCAATCTCATTATAGGCAAAGGACATTTAAGGTAGCCTTTCGGCTATTGCTCAGATTGTTAGTTGAGGTCATCTTTGCAAGTCTCTGGACATTTCTCTAGAGTCAGTTTTCTCTTCAAACCTATAATGGCTCCCTCTATTATGGTATCTCTCTCTCTTTTTTTTTTCTCTCATCTATTCATCCTCCAACTCAGTCTTCCTAGTCCCACATGTTCTCCTCTACAAAGAACTCAAGAAACTACTCACAAAAACACCAAATAACCCCATCATAAACTGAGGTACAGAACTCAATAGAGAATTCTCAGTAGAGGAATCCAAAAGGGCTGAAAGATAATTAAGAAAGTGCTCAACATCCTTAGCCATCAGAGAAATGTAAATCAAAATAACTCTGAGACACCGTATTACTCCTGCCAGAATGGCTAATGATGGGAGATGTTATTCTGTAAATATGTTTCTCATACTGGTTAAACAATAAAACACTGTTGGGCCAATGGAAAAGCAAGATAGGCGGGACTAAGAAACTAGGAGGAAAGAGGAAGTAGTTGGGAGGAGTCAGGATGTAGAGCATGGAGGAAGCAAGATGCCGGGCCCGCCCATCTGGCCGGTAAGATGAGCCACGTGGAAATACTTAGATAAGTAGAAATGGGTTAATAATTAAGACAGAGCTAGCCCATAAACAATAATGGTAACTGGCCAACAGGATTGTATCAAATACGGAGTCTCTGGGTGTTATTTGGGGCCGGCGCACCAGAGCAGTCTCGGGCAGGCTGGCGGCGGGCTGGCGGTGGGCTGGCGGCAGGCTGGCGGGCTGGTGGGCTGGTGGAAAACATACATGCTACAGGCTAAAATTAGAAACACCAATGACAAATTATGCTGGAGAGGATGTGGAGAAAGGGGAACATTCCTACACTGCTGGTGGGAGTGCAAACTTGTTCAGCCATTTTGGAGATAAGTATAGTGGTTCCTCAAGAAAATGGGAGTCTACCACAGGACCTGGAAATCCCATTCTTAGGCATATACACAGATGATCCACATCCATGCAACAGAAACATCTGCCCCTTGGAAATCTCCAAGGCACTTTCTGGTGCCATTAAAGCTAGAACACATGGAGGATACTTTTAGTCAGATCCACCTCATATCTTCCAGGTTCTGTGTCTGAGGTACATGTATCTTCAGAAATAGGGACTTATCTTGAACCTCTGGGAAACACCAAGGGCAACAGCAATAATCTGTAGTGTTTGGGGAGTTTCTTTGTCTCCCATAATTAATAACTTATAAGACAGTGTCTCATATCTGGTGTTAGATAGTCTATGGCTTTTGAAGGGAGCATTGCCAAACCAGGTAGAAATACACTCAACTACTACTGATCCTTCTATACTACAACGCCTGCACCTAATGCTTAGGTAGCATCGGAAAAAAAAAAAGGAGGGAGAAAGATTGTAAGAACCAAAGCAATAGAATATCTACTGTGAGAGTGCATCTCCTAGAAATGTCAGGGAAGCTGCACCCATGTAGTCTCAACAACATGGCTACCTAAACAAGATCTGAAAAAGGGTGATACCAACAGACATAATAATATGGAAGGGGGAAATATCAACCCAGGTCAAAGAACCACAGGCAACTAAGGAATATTGAGAATGGAAGAAAATAGTATTCCCCAGGGAAGAGTACCCCAACTGGTTATCTGAAGGGAGATGCCATTCTGTAAATATGTTTCTCTTATTGGTTAATGAATAAAGTCATGTTGGCCAGTAGGAGAGCAAGATAGGCGGGACTAAGAGAGAAGGACGTTTTGAGGAGGAGGTAGGAAGAGATTCCACATGTAGGACCAAAAGAGCAGAACTCCAGACCCTCTCCTGTGGTAAGATAAGACCACGTGGAAATAATTGATAGAAAATGGGTTAATATTTAAGACAGAGCTAGCCAATAAAAATGCTAGTAACAGGCCAACAACTTTATAACTAATACAGGATCTCTGTGTATTATTTGGGGCTGGCGCTGCTGTGGAACTAGGCTGGCTGACGGGAAAACCTGCTCATAACAGCTATCTAATACTAAATGATAAAGCCTGAAAAAATATGCATACAGGTAATACTATATGGACTTAGAAGATTTTACTTTATATTCAAGAATACACAAATTTACACTTGAATACACACATATGGATATATGGGAGAGGTTGGAGGAAGTAAAAGGAAATGGGAAAACAATGTAATTATATTTTCATTTCAAACTTTAAAAACAAATTCCAGAGTGGACAGAAAAGAGCTATCAAACATTTTGGTGATTTATTAAAAACACTAATAAATACATACTGCCTTACATACTTAGGTACCCTAAACTTCTTCAAGTTATAAAATGTTGGTTTTGGTTCTATTAACTGTTTGATAAAATCTTAAAATGATATTTGCTTGTATAAAACATTATTCACTGCATTTAAGGTAAGGGTTTCATTAAGTTACAGAGTGTATTATATATATTGATTTTGATAAGATTCCCTTACAAAACTGGTTCTAAATTAAAATACATAAACTAAAATTTTATTTCACTTGTGTAATAATCATTTGCTAACATAAAAAGTATATGACTTTCTTTTTAATAAATATTCTTAGTACAAAACCATGAAATGTGAAACATAGAAACAAAAGGATTTTGTTTTATTCTTTCACTAAGTGAGACATTTAAAACCTGTGGTTTGATTTTATTTTTATGTTTTATACATTTCCTCACTGGTAAAAGTCTTTGCTTTGTTAAATAGTTACTATCTTAATTGTGGGAAAATTTACTTTAAGGAATAGTTCCTAGTTGACACGTTCCTACTAAAATCACACTATGATTGTGAAACTCACTTTAATGGACAAATCTGAAATCTGTTTATAAAACTGGACCTATTAGACAAACAATAATGTTAATGAACTGTCCAAATAAACCAAAAATTTGGCTTTCTACTAAGGTTTACTCCTTTGGGAAACATCATTATCTCCCTGTAAAACAAATACTTGGTATCCTATAAGAATTAAGTGCAATGAGCAGTCTCTATCAAATAAAGATGCACAGAGCTATGAAGGACTTTAAAATATGATAACTAAGAATCAGCATTGGTTACAAAGCCTTCCTTGAGGGATAAAGAAACTGGGAAGGAGGTAGAGAGATGACTCAGCATTAAAGGCTAAGCTCACACCGCAAATATAAGGAGCAGGGATGTTTTTGTTAACTAGAAGTAAAAAGGACATCACAGCGAAGCCTCCATTCCCAGCAGAGAGAAGGAACTCTATCCAGGCACTTCTAACCGATGCCTGGATTACAAAACTTCGGGACATGAACTTTTAAACTCACATTTTTCATATCCAACATGTGCCAACCACATCTGACAACAAATATCCACACAATATTAAAAATGCTGGAAAAGATGCTTGCCTTCAATGCCATGGACAACTAAATACATGAAGTAACTGATATTTCTCCCACTTTCTATGTTTCCTAAATCCTTTCAAGTTGAGATTTTAATTGTGGCATCTAATATTTCACTTGTACATTCCTAAGTAAAAAAATAAGGCTAATCTTGTTTTTAATGAAGTTACACATGATAATGAAATCACTTCCTTTCATTAATCATGTTTTTGTGACTGTTTGCTTATCCCAGACTCCCACCTTACTGAAATCTAATTTTCATGCTTAAAAGATGTGTCTTTTCTTCACAACCTTTGTGAAGCACACTATTTTCACTGTGATTCAGTATAAATTGGATAAAGGAAATCGAGTTTTTAAACTCACCAAAAATCTTTAAAAAAAAAAAAAAAAAACCCTTCAGTTTGGAAATAATCCAAATTCTTAAAACAAGTTAATAAACTTTGTCTTGTTAAGTAAAACACACACACACACACACACACACACACACACACACACACACACACACACACACACACACACTCCAGCCAATTGGATTACTGTTTTTATCAATGTTCAAATGTTAAGATTGAACACATTAAGTGTTGTAAAAGGGATTATAATGTGTTCGGATGTTTAACAAATGAAATAACTTTCCCTTTATTTACTCTGTCTAGAGACTCCCAAAGATAGGTGTTAACTCTGCTAATCCAAATTATACAGAAGACATCAGTATCTAACAACAATATGTGTGATGTTCTTTACCTTCAGCACTGTTATTCCTTGATTAAATGAGTATTAAAGGAGTCATATAGTACAATAAGCCAGGACTTGGAAAAGTTAACTAGGGCTGGAGAGACAACTCAGTGGTTAAGCAAACTTGCTGTTCTTCCAGAGGATTAGAACTCAGTGCCAAGCACCCACATCAAGCGGTTCACCACCATCCGGAACTCCACTTCAGGGAAATCGGACACCCCTGGCCTCTGCAGACACCTACACTTGAGTGCACATATACACCTAGAGATAACTGAAGACAATAAAAGTAAATCTTTTTAAAATTAAACAATAGTTGTAGTTTGATAATTAATGAAATTGACTGCGATATAGTGATTCCTTCTAGAATCCAATTTCTAACCATGAAAATAAAAAGGGGCATTTAGTTATGCCTACAAGGCCTATAGAATCATGATTTCTAATGGATCTCACCTCTTGTTTTCATCACTTATTAACATTTAGTACACTAAAAAACAATATTTCTAAAATAAATTTAAAAGAATACTATATTGTTGTGTAATTGCTTCAAAAATGTGGTTTTCCATGTACTTTTCCAGGCTAAATCTGGTATAATGCTAGTATAATCAAATAGATCAAGTCAATATCTACAAATAATAGTTATAATAATTTAGATATTAAAGATCAATTTTTCCTAAGAATTAGAGCTAGGCACTGCAAATGAAATTAGAACTATAAGGTCAAGTTGGCTCTAAAAACTTCCTCAAACTACTATCACATTAGAATATGGCATGTGAGATAATCCCAAAGTGTACTACCGTGTCACTCACACTAGACCCCGGAAGAAACTCGCTCCATTTGTGATCAGAGCTGTGCCTGTGCAGGTAAAGCAGTGTTTCTCAAACTATGGGTCACAATCTCCATAGGGGTCACACATCAGATATCCTACATACCAGATATTTACATTATTATTATTTATAACAGCAGCAAAATTACAATTATGAAGTAGCATGAAATAATTTTATTGTTGGTTACCACAACATGAGAAACTGTATTAAAGAGTCGCAGTATTAGGAAGGTTAAGAACTAATCTAAAGCTTTTGGCACCCGATGTGTGGATCCCCAGGGATGATACACTTTCACTGGAGGAGTCAGCTGCAGTGGTATTTGGTATGAGCATGGCCCCTTGTCGTTCAGCATCACCTTCCTGGTGGGAGCTGGCGAGTGCTTTCCAAAGCTCAACCCTCTCTTGTTTTGGTCAACAGTCTATTGGTTTATTCTCAGCTGATTTAGGACCTGTCTTGTTTGTTTCAATCACTCAGTTTGAGATATCCATTTTTATCCTCCAGAGAACCCAGTTTTCAGCGCACTCTGAGTATTTGCTCTTACAATGTTTGTTGACTGGCTGGCATTTGTCACTCCCTTCATTGCAGTTCTGCATTCTCTGTGACCTTCCCTGCTTATTGCATTCCTGTGGCCTTCGGTTTCAGAATCCCTTGAGCACCTGATCATAAAGATGCTGAAGATAAAAGGGACTTGTTGCCTCCAGCCCAACAGTATGGAGATGTAATCGCCTCTTTGGGATCCTCAGGTGGAGGAACTTTATTGACTCAGCCAGGAAGACACACATAGGTTGGTCACTCAGTGTCTTGTGCCTCCTTGTGTTCTCATAAGGTACAGAACAAGCCTGGGGCACAATGTGAGTAACTGAGCTAGGTCAGAGCTGACAGAATTACTCCCCAAAGCAATATATAGATCTAATCCAAACACAGATCCCGGCTACCATGAAGACTCGATATTTTTAGGAGAAAACGGAAAGAGAGGTATTGCAGGAAACACTTCTATTTAGTACTCTGGTTGGTGTAATGTTTAATAATTGTGTGTCAATCCAACTTAAAAGAATTTGGAAAATGGGCAAATCAAACTAAAGATAAGTAGGCTCAATAAACTGCAAATCCTCACCAATATAATTGATTATCATTAAGAGGACAACCTAAATATAAATTCTGAAGAATCTAACTTTTCTCAACTCCTGACTGTCAGCTAACCTGGCCTGCCTGGCATTACCTATTTCTTCATTATCTCCAAGCAGATAAAGATTCTGTGTCAAAAAAGGGTAGCTATGTCCCTTTTTAGAATGAAACTTAGAGAGGTGGTCCTTCCTACATTTAAAGAGGGTGGGGGTGGCTAGGAGCTGGAGAGATGGTTCAATAGTGAAGTGTACTGGCTGCTCTTCCAAAGGACTTGCATTTGATTCCCAAGCCCTACATGATGGCTCACACCATCCATAACTCAAATTCCAGGTGATCCAACACTGACTTCCTTGGGCAACAAGCACACACATAGTGCACAGACATACATGGAGCAAACATCCATGCACATACAGTAAAATAAATTAAATGAAGATAAATTTGTTTGAAGAGAGGAGGGCTGAAATTTTTGTGTTATTTCCTATATGATAGATAGTGGGACCTTATGGAATTTGGGTATGATGTTCAATACTATATCCTGGCAGGTAAGGAAAACATGTCACCAATTGTCAAATTTTATTAATGAGTCCTAGGCTTCCTTGGACACTGACACTCATATTAGTTTTTCTAATTCCTAATTAGTAATTAGCCATTCTAATTACCATTTTTGGAGAGCATCGGAAGATCACTTTACACAATAATTACTGGGCATCCTATAAGAATTAAAGTGTCATGTGAGCCATCTTCTGCTCAAGGAAGACATTACTCACTACCACAGGAGCCTTTTAAACACTAACTGAAAATTCAGGATTTTTCAGTTTCTTCAGATAGCTCCCAGAGGTCTGGAAGAATGGGAGCTGGAGCCAGGTGATTTTATGCACTGGAAGACACACTATAGCTAAGACTCTCTCTCAGGTAAAAGGACTACCAGGTACTTCTCAACACCCTGTGCAGCAGAATGTCAAGTGATGAACAGCTACTAGTGTATCTTTCCTCAAATCTATGCCAACCTCTTCTGGGATCTCATCTCCATAGACTTCAGAAAAGCTGGGTGATGTCCATCTTCAGCTACACTGGAACTGGGTACCAATAAACAGAGCTCGGTATCTTAAAGAACATTTTTACTATATTTTACATTTTTATATTTCTTAAACCCTTCCTATTTGGATGTTTATAACTGTCTGAGATATTTGGATTTTCACTGGAATATGCGTAAGTGACAGATATAGTGCAGTCAGTTCCAATAACACTACAAAAGAGGACAACACCGTGTCCCTTCATTTATCATGTTCATCTTTGTGTGTGTGTGCACACGCATGCCCACTTTTGCCTTAATTTTTTATATAAGATCTCTCACAGGACCCAGGGCTCAGGGGATTTGGCTAGCCTAGCTGTTCTGTAAGCTTCAGGGATCCTCTACACCTGCACTTTAATACAGTTTCCAGGAAGCAAACTTGGAGCCTGTCATTACATGCTAAATACCTTGCCAGCAGAGAAGCCCTGCCCCCCTCCCCTCAGCCCTTAATTTGTAATGTTTTTGTTGTGATTGTTTCCTTACCCTGACCTGCAACCTTACTTGAACCAAATTTTCAAGATTAAAAATACCAAGTTTTTTTTTACTACCTCTGTAAAAGAATATTCTCAATATTCAGTGTAATTCAGATCTTTAAAGTCTTATTATTAAACTTACAAAGATTTAAATATTGTAGGAGGAACTCAATTTTGAGATGCCTCTGTTTTAAACTCAAACTCTTAGAGCCAAAGTAAAATGTTCTACTACAAAAAAAATCAGGAAATATTAATACCTTGGTCCAAAGAATCAGATTATTGTGTCTTTATTGATAGTAAACACTGGTGGGAGGGGTGGCCCGGGAAATAATAAAGTGCTTACTGAGAATGCTTAAGTACCTGAGTTTGATTCAGAAACCAAATGATAATTCCCAGTGTGGTAGTGTGTTCTTGCAATCCTAGCCTTGGGGAGACAAAGGAAGGAAAGTCCATGGGGCAGGCTAGCCAGTAGCCACATCTACTCAGCAGACAAATGGCCAATGAGAGACTGTCTAAAGAAGTGTCTTAGTTAGGGTTTCTATTACTGTGAGCACAGTAACTCTTATAAAGAAAAGCATTGAATGGGTTTGGTTTCCGAGGTCCATTCTCATGGTGGGGCATGGCAGCGTGCAGGCAGACATGGTGCTGGCGAAGGAGTTAGAGCCCCACAACTTGATCTGTGGGAAGCAGGAAGTAAACTGAGACACTGGATGTGGTTTGAGCATATAAAAGACCTCAAAACCCATCCCCACAGTGATATACTTCCTTCAACAAGGCCACACCTACTCCAACGAAGTCACACCTCCTATAAGCTTATGGGGGCCAATTACATTCAAACTACACAGTGTATAGCTATTGAGTAATAATACTAAAGGTAGACTTCTGTCTTCAACTGTCATGTTTTACACTCGTGTGAACCATACATGCACACACACACACACACACTCATAAAGATGCACACTTAAAATATTAAAGTTACAATAAATTAATGCTACCTTAAGTAACTTAAATTCTTTTGACTCTTGTTAAATGTATCCAAAGAACACCATTTCCCTTCTGGTTATAAAAGAAGAAATAAGATTTGCTTAGGCCCACAAAACCTGGGAGCCCAATTCCTCACGAGTCCAATCTTTTATCTTAATTTTTGTGACTAATAATATTTGGTACATGGGGGAAAGTCAGTTTTGTTAAAATGAAATTCAGGGGAATGATGTGTTGTTATTTGAGCTATTCTATATGGTGACTAGGGATGGTCATACATATAAATACTAATGTTAGGTACTAGTCTGTTAAGTGCATTCTGCTCTGAGAATCAAATACCAAATAACCACATCAGAGTCCTCGAATGCTGTCATGTCCCAGTCACCATCTAACATTTTCCTCTCTGGTGCTTGTTGCTTCCTTTCTGTCTCCTTGCTTATATCCCATCAGTACCATCAACTTTCAATGGTGCCCTGACAGTCCACATATTGCCCAAATGTTTCAATAAGGCAAATTATATAGGTATAAAGCAAGGAAGGAGAAATGTCAAAGAGACAATGAAAATGCTGCATTCTGTTCACCAGACACCCTGGAAACAGGTACATGTGAATACTGAACATTAAGATTTTAAGAGATAAATTTAAAGCAGATAGCTAAGTGTGTTGGCTCACATCTTTAATCCCAGTAATAAGGAGGCAGAGACAATTGGATCTCTGTGTACATTTGAGATGAACATGGTGTATATTTTGAGTTCCAGAGCAGTCAGGACTATACAGTGAGACCATGTCTCAAATTATTTAATAAAATTAACTTTAATATAAATTAATTAATGAAAATAATTTCATTATTAATGAACATAATCATGATATTATGTACCATGAACAGTTTATGCTACAATTAGCCTCAATTTACTAATAATCCTTTTAAGGTAAAACTGTCATATAATGAAATATAGATGGTGGCAGGCACGTAAAACAGTTCAAAGGTATATTTAATAATTTCAGAGTGTCCAGAACCCCTCAAGTTCAGTCGATGCTAAATCTTCCAAATCCAAGAACCATGGTTCAACTGTGAAAAAATATTAACTGTTAGGGAACATCTACCAAAATAATGGATGAGAGGCACCAGGTCTCAGAAAGCTGGACCTTACTTCTAAAAGTGTGTGTGTGTGTGTGTGTGTGTGTGTGTGAGAGAGAGAGAGAGAGAGAGAGAGAGAGAGAGAGAGAGAGAGAGAGAGAGAGAGAGAGAGAGAGAGAGAGAGATAAAGAAACAAGACAGAGACAACAGAGATAAAACAATACCCGTTATGTATGCTAAAGCAAAATGGAACATCATGTAAATTACTTCTTTCTTCTATTCTAAATGTGTCTGAGGGATACATCAGCTTGAAAGGACTCAGGGTTTTTCTTTTCTGCTTCTTTTACCACTTACATTACATACCACAAGTGGTCACAATTTGACAGACTAGGCACTAAAATACTGAAAATTAAATCAAGCAAACACATCCTATTTAAAGAGCATTGGAAGCATTAAATTCCACACTGAAAAGAAACCCTATGAATGAGCCTGCAAATAAAGGAAGATTGCCTTTGAACTGTTTTTATAGTGTCATAGTTAACTTTCATGTATATGTTCTGTAGGTGGGGATGGAGGTGTGAATTGGTTAGTGTCATAATAATTTTCAAAATGTATACTGTAGGTGGAGATGAAGGTGTGAATTAATTCCAAGGCAAATTGCCATCAATTCTCATACCCTGTCATATTTTCATGCTTTTTCTGTAGCGAGGATACTTTATATAACAGAACAGTAACAATGCATCAGTTTCATTTTCCATCCTTGGTCTGAGTGTACAAGTATTCTTTATTTTATTACTTGCATGCTTTACTCTCCTTTTTGATTCCTTAAGTGAAGAAAAGAATGCATTGCAATGATCCAAGTAGATCTTAAGAGGTGTTGAGCATGGATATCTCCCTTCCTGAGCACAGTCAAGCTTCCTCAGCAAATTACTAAATATACTTCAGTGTCTGAGGGATAGCCAATACAACCCGAAGTCTATTACACAAGTTTGTTATTTAATTTGTATTATTGTATTTAATAACACAACATATATTTTGATTATTTTTAGATTTTAATAACATCATACTAATGTTGTATACTGCATGATACAAAGCATATGCTATGTCATACATGCATAATGTTGAAGTCAAAATATTTGTTATTTATTTGTTAATATTTTGTTATTTATTCTTATATTGAGCATTTAATTAAAATTTGATATTCATCCTTTGAGGATTTTATACACTTATATAATATATCTTGACCATCAATCTCTTCAATCCCCCCTGACTCCTTTCACCCCTCCTCTTGCCACATTCTACTCCCAACTTGATTGATATTTTTCATAATCTGCTGAATCCAATCAATACTGAACTTACATGCATGTGTGTCAGGCCATCCCATGGAGCATGTACAAGCTAGCAAGGACAACTCCAATGGAGAAAACTGGTTCTTCCCATCCCATCAGCCTTCACCTGCAAAAACTGCTCAGCTAGAAATGGGGTTTTGTTAGCCTCTCCTTCCTGAGCTATTCTGGAGTTTTTACTAGCTTTATTTTGGTGTAGTTCTGTTGCATGTATGTTTTCTGCCAGCCCACCTGCCGCTGGTTTGGCACGCCGGCCCCAAATAACACTCTGAGACTCTGTATTTGATACAATCCTGTTGGCCAGTTACCATTATTGTTTATGGGCTAGCTCTGTCTTAATTATTAACCCATTTCTACTTATCTAAGTATTTCCACGTGGTCATCTTATCAGGGAGCCACCAATGGCATCTTCTTTCCCCATGCTCTACATTCTGTCTCCTCCTAACTACTTCCTCTTTCCTCCTCCTGGTCTCCTAGCCCCGCCCATCTTGCTTTCCTATTGGCCAACAGGGCTTTATTAATTAACCAGTATGAGAAACATATTTACAGAATAACATCTCCCATCATAGCTCTGCACAGGCAATCACATTCACTGTGAGTTCATGAGTGCAGTGCTCCTGTCATGTCCTGAACACGCTATGTTTCAGAAGTCATCTCCAACTTCTGACTCTTACTATCTTTCTGCCTCCTCTTCTTCAATATTTCCTGAGCCGTGTAGGAGTGGGAGTATGATACACATCTTGGTTAGGGCTGAGTGCACCACAAGCACTCATTCTCAGCCCTGACCAGCTGTGGGTTTCTGTGTTGATCACCATCTGATATAAACGGAAGTCTCTCTGAGGAGGCTTGAGAGATGCACTAATACACAGGAATAGAGATGAGTAGTTAGAAAGCAGTTTGATATGTTCATTTAGGAGAGTAGTATCAAGTTCTCACCTGTTGTTTACAATTTTACCAGCTCTGGACTTTATGCAAAATTTATAATGCCAGGTCTGAGTTTCATCTTGTACTGTGGACTTCAATCCAATCTGAAAGTGACTGGTGACTCCTATAACACTCATGACACTTTTGCACCAGTGGAAATATCTTGCCAGCTAGTTTGTTATTGTAACTCCAAAGGTTTGCTGCTAAGCAAGACTGTTGGTAACTTTTTCCCCTCAGCTACCCACATAGCACTTTTTGGTACTGTGCATGGAAGCCATCAGGGAGGAGGCTTCCTGATCAGTACCAATTTGATTCTTCCATGTCCTCTGGCCATTGGGTGACCTTCAGCAATAGAGTCTTACCATCAAGTTCTGGTAGACCAAGAGCAATAGCTATAGCCTGTATTGGTTTGCAGGTCTCTGGTATACCTATGACCAGCAACTCCAAGGGAAGGTATCCCACCACTGACGCTGAGCTGGTTGAGAACCATGGCATCAGGAAGAAGTGATACTGTTCCATATAAGGTAACTCCATCTAAACACACATTATATATAATTACATCCATACACATAAAAGGAAGAAATTTTAACTTGGGATGATTTCTAAAACAGTAACGGGGCAAAAATCATTCTCTGCCTCTAGAGCTCCTCAAAAGAAAACTCAAACAACTTCAGTTTTGTATTGCTTTTTTAATTCGTTGTGCACTGAAAATCATGATTGGAGTATCGTGTGTGTGTGTGTGTGTGTGTGTGTGTGTGTGTGTGTGTGTGATTTTAGACTCATAAAGGCAACTACTTCAGTGTCCTTTGCTTTAAACCTAAAATCCAGGGGTGGAGAGAGGACCCTGAAGTGAAGAACTCTGACTGGCTGTTCTTGTAGAAGACTCAGTGCTGGGTTTTAGCACCCACATGGTAGCTCACAACCATTCATTAACTTCAGGTCCAGGCAATCTAGTGCCCTCTGCTGGTCTCTGCAGACATTGCACAAAGTTCACAGGCATGAAGGCAAGGCACTCATAAGTAAATCTTAGAAAGGAATCAGAATTCAGAAATTTTAAATTTAAGGAAAAAGGAAGCTTATTTCTGAGCTACATTTCTGGCATGCTTATGTAAAATACTAATTGAATTGGGGGAAGATTGGTTGGTTGATGCTTTGTTTTTCCAGGTTTATTTTTATTTATTTATCTATTTATTTATTTATTTATTTATTTATTTATTTAACCATTATTTTAAGCTTACTCAAAATGATTTGGATCTGGCACCTTCATAAGTTAGTTATGGAAACTTGGATTGAAAGAAAATCTGATTACAGAATTTAGGAGTAATAGCCTAGAAGTGGCTTAAAATAGTTTTTTTTTTTATTAAGTGATCAAAACATATCTAAACTGCTTTTGCTGGTCACACTTGAAATGGTTAGTTCAGGATTGACAGAAATTCCTTTGCTTTGGTCCATTTTAAATGCACATCACTTTGACAATGTTGAGATGGACTAACTGTTGCTTTGAAATAGTTGTTTGAGTGGTATGCAGTGTTACAAATAATGTACTTTAATAACTAAATATGTCACTGGAGCCAGGTAGTGGTGGCACATGCCTTTAATACCAGCACTTGGGAGACAGAGGCAGGTGGATCTTGGTAGGTTCAAGACCAGCCTGATCTACAGAGTGAGTTCCAGGACAGGCTGCACAGCTACACAGAGAAACACTGTCTCTAAAAACAAACAAAAAAAGTTACTGGGGTTCCCTGCCACTGGCCCTTAGTCTCCTTGATGTAGGACTTTGAATACAGGGCTCAGAAGGAAATTTGAGGACAAAAGGGCAAACAGGAGTGATGGGTATAAGATACTTTGATTCAAATCCAGCCTAGGTAAGATAAGTTAGGTGCCATATGCCTCACACATTTCCTTTGAAGTTTCTTGAAGGATGGAGAGTTACTATGACTATTCTGGATTTTTCAGACCATGGAGTCCCTTTATCCCTATTAAAATAATAGGGTAAAGAAACAATGTCTCCTGAAACTTACAGCATCATGCATGGATAACAGTGATGGGAGTCAAGGGGCAAGCCTGGCAAAGCTTTGTTTACTTTGTATAGCAATGCTTGTCTAAGAAGAGCTGTTGCTTCCTGAAAATACACATCTCCTTCCTTACATTGTCTTTATCCCCTTTAATGTTAGTCTGCTATGTGACAATATGAAGAATTAAAATCCAGAAAGGCATTGGGATTCTTCTCAGTACCCAAAATCAACAAAAATATCTTGTTGATTTTTTTCTTCAAGTTAGAACTCGAAGGCACAGAAGCTTAATCGGAATGATCTGCTAAACAACTACTTTGATGGAAGAAAGCCTTCTAACATTACAGTATTTGAGACAGATTGGAATGCCATGTCACAAACTTAGCAACAAAGATTAAACTCAGATTATGAAACCTCTCTGTTTGTGGGTATACTTAGTCAAATTGGAGAATTGGGTTAAAAAAAAACAGAAAGTGGTTAATTTTGGCCAGCTACATGGTCATAAACACCTAACAAAAAATATAACTAAAGATAAAAATGATTAGTGTGGTGATATATTATTTGTGGTTTATTAAAGCTTGCCAGTGAATTCAGAAAGCAAAGTCAGCCACAAATCATAGAAACCAGGCACAGACCTTTAATCCCAGCAGCCAGAAGATAGGAGGTGGTAGTACACACCTTTAATCCTAGAACTCAGGATTACAACGTAGACAGATCTCTGTGAGATCAAGGCCACCCAGAACTACACAAGATTGATCCAGTCCTAAAGAGAAACAGCTCACATAAAGATGATCTCAGCATTTGAGATCACACACCTTTAATCTCAGCATTAGGGAGATGTGTAAGTCAAGAGCAAGGTCTCAGGATAATACACTCATTCTCCAGTCACATTGAGGATAGGAAAACAATCGGTTTGGCACCAAATGTAACATGAAAAATAAAAGGTTCAGAGACTGATATTGGGGCTCAAAGTTAAAGCTAAAGAACAGAGAAGCAAAGTAGCTGGCCACTAGCTTTTACCCCTTTCCCAGACTGAATGGACTGACCCTGCTGCCTCTTCTCAGAGTGGCTGTAGAGTCCTGAGACTGAATGTCTTCCTATCCTCATTGTCACTCTTACCCTTAATTCAGATCTCTTTCCAAGTTAGGCCAACCAGGTTGAATCTATTCCTGGCCTTGTAGGACAATAGAAAACAAAACACAAGTTAATCAGAGATGTCTTCTCTTCTGATAATATTGTTCAGAGACAAGGGCAGGGGAATATACAGAATTAAAATAAAATTGGGCATGGTTATGCTCACCTGCAATCCCAGCACTTGGAAACCAGAACAGGAGTATTATAAATTTGAGGCCAGACTGGACCATGTCTCAAGCCAGCTAGCTGGAGTTGCTTATGGTTGCTCTTCAAAAAGTAACTAAAGCCAAAATACTATGAAAAATAGCTGCCTGGCACTAACTGAATGTCTTTTAATCTTGGTCCCTGCTCCCATTCTCTTCATTATATTTGTTTCAAACATAATCAGAGTCCACCCTAAGATTGTGGCATTAAAACAAAAAGTGGGGGATTTTCACTGGCCTGGTGGAAGCAAACTATTTATTCTAAAGAGACGGACAAATGGAAATTCCCCCGGAATCTCATGCACAGAGAAAGAAAAGATGCTAGGCAGAGTAAAATTTGTCTCGAAAGAGATTTTATATATTTCTAACAGGCAGCTAGGCCTCCTTAGAGGATGAAAATGATGGTCAACAGTGGGCAGGAAGATGCCTTGACTGGGACTGCTTAAAAGTGTGTCTCCTTGGTCCTCTGTAAAAACTTCAGTCCCAGATGGCAGGGTGGTCCCTGGTTCTCATTGTACACCTTCCCAATGTTGCATCATTGAATAAATCTCCTTTTCTGTTTTCCACCATTAAAATTATACACGAGTGAGTGAGTGAGTGAGTGAGTTAGTGAAATGAATGAATGAATCTGCAAGGTGATTAGCAGGTGATTTGATTACTGGTCCCTAGGAATTACAGCTATAAAACTCAAAACACACATTATGCTTCAGAAAGTACATTACAAAATGTGTTTGTACCAATGCTCTGAACACTCAAATATGACTAATGAAGGCTCTTTTATTCCTGTTCTCAAAATCCTAATTACCTTTATTTTTTTCTGTAGAACAAAATCTTTGTTTTATTAAGTCTAGGTTTTAAATTGCAGATTTTTGCAGAGAGTGAATTAGCAAAAATAGCCAAGAACATAGTGTTCATAAAACAGTGCATCTTACACTTAATTGAAGGAAATGACTCATTTCAGAAATAAATTTCAGGATTAAATATGACTGCAAAAATTAAACATAGTGTATTTATGCACAGACATGTGCATGTTAAAACAGCACTATAGCAATAAAGAAAACTAATCATAGCAAGCATTACTGATGTATAGCTCTACTAAATAGCACATAGCATATATGTATTATGTGTGCATAATTTTTGTATAATGAAAATGAGACAATATTGTACTATTTTTAATGGAAAGTTTAAAAAGCTCTGACTCCTCAGCTCCCCCTCCATAGAAACAAGTGGAAATACAGTCCATCATAAATCTCCACAAAAGGAAAGGAATCTTAACTTGATGACCAAACCCTGTCATAAACAGTTGTGGTATCTTTCTTTTCCTCTTACAACATGATTAGAATATTGATACAGAAATATTGGGGTGTCTCTGGGTGTGACAGAACCCTCAAAGGTTGAGTTTTAGAAAGAAGTACTTTATTTTAGAGAACTTTACAGTTTGCTTCTTTGCTGATGTGATAAGCACTGGCCATAACCAACTTGGGTTGGAAAGAGTTGATTTAGCCTACAGGTTACAGTTTATAATCGAGGGTAATCAGGGCAGGAACTCAAACAGGAACCTGGAGTTAGGAACTGAAGCAGGGACCATGGAGAAAGATTGCTTCCCTGGCTTGCTAAGTTTGCTTTCTTATACAACCAGGACAACTCAAGGTGACACTGCCTACAATGTGCTGAGCCCTCCAAAATCCATCATTAATCAAGAAATGACTCTACAGACATGCCCACAGTCCAATCTGATGGAGGCACATCTCCAGTTGAACTTCCCTCTACCATAGTGACTAGCTAATGTCAAGTTGTCAAAACTAAACAGCACAAAAGCTTGAGAGATAAAGTTAGAATTCCTGTGTAGAAGAAAGGATTCCTTGGTGTAGGATACCAGTAAGCCTCACTGCCTAAGAGTATAAGGCTTACTAGATAGGGGTAGGTTCTGTGTCCTGCATGGTATGGAATCTTGACCTAGCAAGGGAATGAAGCAAGGGCAGACACAAAGACACATACAAAGAAAAGCTGGGTGTGGTGGGTTGTATACACTCTGGAGGAGTATCACCAATTATGCAGCAACCCAGAATCTCAACACATTCATTATGTACAGAGAACGAAGAGGAGTTAGCTAGTATCTTTGGGCAGTAGTCCCAGGCTCTAAACATCTAGAAAGAAGAAACTGAAACTGCTAGATTTTATAGACTGGTCAATTGTTCAGAAACACCTGTATTTTCACACACTCGACATTCACACTCAGACCACGGGAAGGCTTTAACATCCTTCTGAGTCTCACCCTGGAGAAAAGGCTTTGCAGTGGGTTGACAGGCCATGGCCATGTCAACAATACACATTCATTCCAAACTTACCTGCTCTTTATACATCCACTCAGGGCTCCCTTCCTGGGTTTCTGATAAGAAGCAGGGAGGATGAGCAGGTCATCTAGTATCCATTCCAAGAGTCAAGGTCCCTTTTAGCTCAGTCATAGTCTCAGTATGGTTTCCTTGGAAGAGGGTACCCCTTGAGGTAAAGAGATTTAAAAAAAAAAAAGACCATTGTGGGACCATGTGGGACCAGATGTTTTGGACTTACATACTTTGGGAATCTCTAGCATCCAGCAAAGATAAAGCTCAAGTTACTTACAGACAAGAAACTAGTTACATTCTGTGGTGCCTTTTTATCCTAAAATTTCTAGTCATTTCTAGCTCCTGTTTCCATTATTCCCATGTTGAAAGGGTAACTGGCTTTCTATTTGTACTTCTGCTTCATCTATTATGAGGTTTATATTTACATTCATTGTATCTGGGCCCCATATCTTGTGACAGATTCTAAAGCTGCAGTCATTTCAGTGTAGGTCAAGGTCTGCTTTAAAGAGTAACATGTCCACCAGTTGATGATGGCACATGCTTTAATCCCAGCATTCAGGAAGCAGAGGCAGATGAATCTCTATGAGTTGAGACCAACCTGGTCTACAAGAGCTAGTTCCAGGACAGCCACCAAAGCCACAGAGAAGCCTGTCTCAAAATGAAAGGAAGGAAGGAAGGAAGGAAGGAAGGAAGGAAGGAAGGAAGGAAGGAAGGAAGAAAGAAAAAGAAAGAATGAAAGGAAAAAGAAAAAACACCCCGCCCTGTCAAGCTAGTTCAAAGAATTGCATTAATCCCCTCAAGACCTGGATACAGGTGTCAGGGTCTTTTAAAAAACTTACCAAGATGAGCCTTTTCTTTGGATCTTAAAAAGAAAAGGGGTACGTACCTGATTAGGTTGCCCCATCCTGTAAGCATCTGAAATGGCAGGAAATGATACATTTGAGAGGGAATACTAAAGGCTATGACTAACTCTGAGTCCTTGGGGCCAGAAAGGATGAGAAGTTTTTTCCCCAATATAAAGGCTTCTGCACCTGCCAGAGGTCTTTGGCCACCTCAAAAGTCCCTGTTGTGAGGGCAGCCAAAAGTGACGGGTCATTGCAACAGTCCCCATATAGGTCTGGGTTCTCTCTTAGTGTACAGAAGGACTGCATATAAGGAATTTTGGTTTATTTACCTTTTCATTTACAAAACAACCCTAATTGTAAAATTGTATTAAAATCTATTTCTGGTGCACAAAAGGACCTTGCGGACACATCCCCCATGGAGGGATACCCCCTTAACCTAGAGACAGGAGAGAAGTCCCAGTCCCTACTTCAAATGACTTGACAGACTTACATGACCCAACCTGGATAGCATAGCCCTACAAGTGGAATGGGGGTGGGGGGATGGGATGGGAGGGTGGCCAGGGTGCATATCACAGGGGAAAGAGGGTAAGAGGGAGGGAGGGAGGGAGGGAAGGAAGGTTGGAAGAAGGAAGGGAGAGGAAACTGGGATCCACATGTAAAATTTTTTTAAATTATATTATTATTAAAACAAGAAGGAAAAATTCTGCTGGATTAATTTAATATATATATACATATATACGTGTATATATATATATGTATATATATGTATATATATATTTAAAATGCTTTGACTTCAAAATTTAAGCCTAAGGACAAGTTACTGTGGAAAAGGATTTCTAATTTTGTTTCCACAGAAAATGAAAAGCTCTGGATCCCTTCCAGAATACTGTGGTTTGATCGAGCAAGACCCCCTGAAGCAACGTCAATGGGACAATGCAGCCTTGCAGACCACTACAGCCAGAATTTGTGTGTATTCTTAGGATTCTCCCATGACAGCGCCCCCTACCAGAAGAAAGCAGCTTGGAAAGAACAACGCCCAAATTCCCAAATATTGTTTATACATGTTTGTTTTCATTTTTTTAAAAAAAAAGAATGTATAATTATGTCCAGCATAAAATAAATGTTTAAAAAAAAAAAAAAAAAGAATACTTTGCCCTGGAACCCAGAAGTGATCTTTCTCCATCCTCCAGTTTATATTAAGGCCAGGCTTGAGTACAGAAAAAATTAGGCAATCTTTTCTTAAGACTTATGAATGAAAGATATCAAGATAGGTAAGGTCACAATCTAGGGAAGCCTTAACTGAAGACAGATGACCTCCCATCTGAAAGACAAAAAAGGATACATTGGAGTCATCTGGACCCTTTGTCTCTCTCTCCAAAGCATCCTCTGGAAATTCCCCCTTCTCTTATTCCTTTTCTTGTGAGAGTCCTTGGGAAAGAGGAGAGGACTATTGGGTTGGTAGCTTGCTCTAATAGTGTGGGCCTGGGTAGCTGCATCCTCTCTTTCCTCATCAGTCATCACAGAAAAGGGAAGCCTTTTCATATCTTACTGTTGCAACTCATTAATATCCTTTGATCTTGGTGGATACTTTCTGAATTTTTTCTGGCTTATTTTAACCAGCCTGTAATTAATCCACCATCTAAAAAAAATCAAAACAAAACAAAAATCTTTAGAGTACGTATTGAGCCTCGCATGTCATGGAAGTAAGCCAATTTCTAATGATTATATGAGGCAGGAAAAATCATTGCTCCCTGGTATGAGGAAGGCATGGTGCAGAAGGTGTGAAGTGTAGTGGTATGAGCCTTAAACATTCTGTGACCCCTTTCTTAAAATTCTTAATCTGTCTGTCTATCTTGCATTTCCCAGCCTAGATAGGAGGCAAGCATGTTAGTGCTCAAGATGAATTCCACTTTTAAAGAGGGCTATCAGTCAGGCTGCCCCGACTAGAAAAGCCACATTATAATTTATTATACACTATCTTGGATTAAATATACCCTAATCTAGAGAATATAGCACATGGATGACAAATGGCATCTAAAAGAACTTGAAAAGATAGACAATGTCAGCCCACTATTTCTCCTTATCTTGTCCATGCCACAGCAACTGGAAAGCAAAGGCAAATACAAGAGTGCCCAAGGTGCAATGGGTAGCAATATTGAGGTGTGAGGATAGGAAGAGAATTCTATGTCAGCCAGAGATAACCAGGGCGGGGGTCAACTGAAGGGGGACAGGATTAAGACCAGGAAGAGATAGCATCACGTCTTCCATCACTCAGGATGCCCCACTACATCCCACGTGCTGCTCTTGCCACTGTGACTACCAGTAGAGCAGGGCTGTCTCTGCCATTCTGTTGGCAACCTTCTTGCTAGTAGCCCTTGTCTAATACCTGACAATTTATTATTTAGGGTCACAGGCAGAATCATTACCTCTCCTAGACTTCACCATAAAGATTCATTATGGTCTTCCAGGTCCAGCCATCTGAAAGAGCTCATCCTCTTGGTACCTGCTGGTGCCGAATGCTTTCTAGGATTAAGGTTCAATACTCTCAGACTCCTGCTCTCACAAATAGCAGAGAAGGAAAACAGGAAGAGACTCGAATGCCCCATAGAAATCAACCTATCTATTTTGTCTAGAATAAATATCCCCAGTTCCCAAGAAAAGAAGGGTGCTGAGAGTGAGTGTATTGGTTAGTTTTTTTTTTTTTTTCAACTTAACCAAGCCTAGATATATCTTGGAAAATTGAATCTCAAGTGAGAAATTACCTCCATCAGATTGACCGATGGCCATATGTTTGGCCTACCTAAGTTGCTTTATTATCAGTAACAACTCAAGAGTCAGATATTATGGTGAAAACATGGTAGATCAAAGGAGTGGTGAGGAGTGACCAGTTGATCTTCTTTCTACACTTCCCAGATCAAAAACAAAAATCTTTCTAAGCCCCTCCCTACTCCTTTCTGTGCCTCTCTATCATATCCTGGGTTCTCCAAAATCTCTATGGTCAATCTTTGTCAATGACTCACTGCCCCCACCCTCTGATCCAAGTTTAACTTTATTAACACAGTCTTGGAGAATCACAGTGCAATCAAATATCCCATAACATTTCCCCCTTTTTGTCTAACTAAAATGAAAGGTTTTAACTCTAACATGGTAAAACTATGCGCAATAAGAACAAATATCAAGTAAGAATTACATTCACAATGTCTATTCCATTAGTATTTGGCAAATTGAGAAAAAAATATTCTATTATCTATCCTATCTTAATGAGTCCAAAGTTTTATACTGAAGCTATTTTCTGACGTAACTTGTATTACCAGCCCAAATTATCCTTTTAGACCTTAAAACATTTTCTTCAACAACTTAACCTTTTATGTCTCTCAACCTTATACACTTTTCTCTCTTTTGTACATTTCTTTTCTGAATTTGGCAACAAAGGAAACAGTATAACTATCTAGTCTTCAGAGGCCTGAGAAGGATAAAATTTTACCTGAATAAACAGGAAGTGCAGAGCAAGCAACTTCCAAAAACTATAGAAATGATAAAGACAGCTGGCTGCCTGGATAGTCACCGAAGTTTCCTCTGCAATGTTGGGGTATCCATCTTTGGCCCACAGGCCTAGAATATCTGACAGACTTTTTCTGTGAGGCAGGAATTTTGAAGTACTGTACTTTGTCATGGCAAAGTTCATCAGTCACCTTCCATTGAGTCCTACTTGTTCAATTTGGATGGCATACTGTCAGCAGTCAAGGCAAGGGCAGTTTTGTTACCCAGTGCCCAACATTGCCACAAATAAAAGTAAATTCCATATGGAGGTTCTTCAATGCCCATCATCTTCTCTGAAGTAGATTGGTGCTGCCAAGAGCAGATGTATGATGGAGCCTTCCTCATAGGGAGACATAGAAGTGTGTTATCATATTTCTTACTATTAGACAATGCTTTGTATGAGTCACCTTCAAACAAGTATCAAGAATGTTTAGAAACATATATTCCATACAGCTCATATGCACCACACTCAGTATATAAAAATGTTCTTAGATACTTTATATAGAAAAATGTTAATGTTCTATACTGCATTTCATGAGAAAATTCTGGACACACTGTATATTTCATAGCCAACAGGAAGAGATTAGGTTTTCTAATATATTCATCATGTGACAAGAACCTTGTTAGAGATTTGGAAAGGGATCTTTACAGAAGATGATGTGCCACCTGTTTCCCTTGTATGCAAGAAGCTCGTGTGTGAGACATCCTTCATCCATCATGAACACATTCTGCTTTATGAGTATATATCCAGTGCTCATAAGTGGGAAAGTAGCTATGTGACAAGAAATTTCAGAAGGGATAATTATGGAAGACAGGGAATTCATCATCTTCTGTAATCTGTGGGTAAATATAATGTGTGATTCATCTTCCACTCAGCATGACAATTTTTTTTATAAGAGCACATTTTAGTGTTCATGAATGAAACATTCAATGTATGACAAGAAGCTTGTTAGAGCCTTTGAAAAAAGAGTTTAAAAGAGAATCTTTTCTCTACGTCCAGTCCAAGAAAAATATACTATGGCTCAATGACTTTTTTACCCAGCATGAACACATTGTCCTCTTTCCTTGATGTCTGTGGTAATTTGGATAAAATGGCCCTTATAGGCCCATAGGGAATGGTACCTTTAGAAGGTGTGGCCTTGTTAGAGGAAGTGTGTCACTGGGGTGGGCTTTGAAGTTTCAGAAGCTCAAGCCAGGCTTACTGGCTCACTGTGGATCCGGATGTAGAACTCTCAGCTACCTCTCCAGCACCATGTCTGCCTGCATGCCACCATGTTTTCTGCCATGACAATAATGAACTAAACCTCTGAACTATAAGCCAGCTCTAACTAAACATTTCCTTCATAAGAGTCTCCATGCTTGGTGTTCATATGGGACTCCTAATCTGTGGGAGCTGGGTTAGCTCTGGCTCTTTTACCCTCTTTTCCTCCCACTGGGTTGCCTCATCCAGCCTTAACAGGAGGGGATTGCCGAGTCTTATTGTAAATTGACATGCCTTGCTTGGTTGATACCCCTTGGAGGCCTGCCCTTTCTGAAATGGAGGAGAAGAGGATCTGGAGGAGAGGGGGTGGAGGGCTAAGAAGAGGGGTGCAACTGCAGTCAGGATGTAATATGTGAGAGAAGGATAAATGAAACAAAGAGTTGCTGCAGTCATGGCATCTCTTCACAGCAATAGAAACCCTAAGACAGAAAGTGGCGTCAGAGACTGGGGTATTGCTGTGCTAGTCTTGAGCATGTCTTTGTTTGGAGGAATTCAGACTTTGGGACTTTGAATGAGGAAGCAGCTGAATCCTTTAAGTGAGCCTTAATGGGCCATTCTAGTAGGATCATGGAAGACAGTGGTGCTGAGGGAGATTTGAATTGTGGAAACCTGGCTCAAGAGGTCTTTGAGGACACGAATATTACTATGTGGCCTAGAGACCACTCTTCTGATATTTTGGCAAAGAATGTTGCTGCTTTCTGCTCTTGTTTCCCCCCAAATAAACATCTACCTGAGGTAAATTCAAGAGTTATGGGTTATCAGCTTTGACAGAGGAAATTTCCAGGCAGCTTAGTATTGACTGTGTGGCTTGGCTATTAGAGGTCACTCTTATACAGATTTATAATGAAAAGGAGCAAGCTGAGTGTGGAAAAATACAAAATGTACTGTTTGAGGAGAAAGGGGGCACCAGGAAGTGTAAACAGATCAGAGGAAAGCTGGATGCTAATGAAAGAACTGGCCTCAGAGCAAGACCCCACCCAGCTAACCATCCAATTTGTGAAAATGGTTTTTAAAAGAGCATAGAGTTAAGAGTGGTGCTGCACACCTTTAATCCCAGCACTAAGAAGGCAGAGACTGTCAGATTTCTGAGTTCGAGGCCCTTCTTGTCTACAAAGTAAGTTCTAGGACACCCAAGCTTAGGCAGTGAAGAAAAAAAAAAACAGAAAGCTGGTGAAGATGTAATTGAATGAGGAGACCGTGTTCCAGCACTAACAAGCAGCAGAACTTCTGGCTTTAGAGTCCAGGATAGAAGAAAGAAGTTATGGAATCTCCTTCCACAGCCAAGGAAACCACTGATACCAGGTGTGTGTCAGGGGTGTCCCTGCATGAAGGGCTAGAGAGGCCGTTGTGTGAAGCTGTGAAGGTGAAGCCTGGATTACTTTGAAGATTCCAAAATGTTGGAGATCCTAGAGCCTTGGAGAGCTGCTAGTAGCAGCCAGAGACAAAAGCTGAAAGGAGTTAGAGACGTGAAGAGCTCTTTGGCATCAGACATGGGTATCCAGAGTTTGAGGTATGCCCTGGTGGCTTTGGTGTTGCTTTGTCTAGTGTTTCCTCGCTGAACTCCCTTCCCTATGTTTTGAAATGATAATGTATATCCTGTGCCACTAACACATTGGAAGTAAGTGATCTACTTTTCCATTTTGATCTTACAAGGTTTACAGTTAAGAGATTGTTCTCTTGGAGGAGACTTGGGACTTTTAAACAAGTTTGAGACCGTTACAGACCGTGAGAACTGTTGAAGTTAGACTATATTTACTTTGCATTGTGATCTGGCTACACATCTGTGGGGGTAACTGAGCTGAATGTGGTCGTTTGAATAGAAATGGCTCCCATGGGCCCATAGGAAGTGTGGCACTATTAGGATCTGTGGCCTTGTAAGAGGAAGTATGTCGCTGATGGTTGACTTTGAGGTCTCAGAAGCTCAATCCAGTCCTAGTGGCTCACTGTATGTTCCTGCTGCCTATAGATTCGTACACGGAACTCACCTACCTCTCCTAGCACATGTCTGCCTGCATGTTGTCATTTTCCTGCAACGACAACAATGAACTAAACCTCGGAACTGTGAGTTAGCGCCAATTAAATTTTTCTTTATAAGACTCACTGTGGTCATGGCATCTCTTCACAGCCATGGAAAACTCACAATGGCAGTGTCCGTGCATGCAACACTCAATATCTGATAGGGGTGACATGACAGGCCAGGAAGAGAGGAGAGAACTGACAATGAGCTATCATCTTATACTCCACTGTGGAAGTCAATGCATCACTAATCAACTTTAATATGTAATGTTTCACAAGCTCACATTTCTTAGTTCTTATTAACATTATGTTTATTGTGCGATTAAAAAAAAATCTTTGTGAACCCAGCCCAGTCCATTTCCTAGGGACTTAGCCTCATAGTGAGGACCTAGGGTCCCCAACCACAGTTATTCTTGAAAGCCCCCTTTAACCTTTCTTTCTAGCCCATTTCCAGTCCTTTGTGGCTCCTCAGAATCTGTCTGCCATGGACCCAAAGCAGCCACACTAGGCCAGGACTCATCGGATATCTCCATCCTCCTTCCTGTCTTCTATTCTAGTCTGTCTAGCTTTGCCCATAGGAGTCCCTCCTACTAACCCAGCTCCATCCCCTAGGGATTTGGCCCTTTGGTACAGAATCAGGATCCCCCCAGTTATTCCATACTGCCCCTCTCAGCCTTTTCTTCTAGCCTATCTTAATTCCTTTGTGACTTCCCACTGATCTTCATAACTGTTCTCAAACAGAGACCACACACCTACCATACTTGGATGGGATCCAGAAATTCTGTCTACCAAGGACCCCATAGCTACCACCCTTGGCTAGGACACAGGCTGGGCAACAGAATCCAAAGAGTAGAATACCGCCAGGCGTTGGTGGCAGGTGCCTTTAGTCCCAGCTCTCAGGAGGCAGAGGCAGGTGGATCTCTGTGAGTTCAATCTATCCTGGTCTACAGAACGAGTTCCAGGACAGGCTCCAAAGCAATACAGAGAAACCCTGTCTCAAAAAACAAACAAACAACAGCAAAGAATGGAATACCTACTCAACAAAGAGAAGGCTATATAGCTACTTTAAAAAATCCACCTCAAACATCATAATTCCAGATGCCTGGATCCTAGCATAAAAATATGAACATGAAGAACTAGGATAATATGCCTCCACCAGAAGCCAGCAACCCTATTTTATCAGGCCCTGAGAAAGGCAGTCGAACCAAAGCATAGGAAAAAGCACGTCAAAGTAGCAATTGTGAATATTTTCAAAGACTTTAAAGAGGCTTTGAATAAATGCCTTAATGAAAACTTCAAGAATATAAACAGTTGAAAAAATAATTCAAGATGTGAAAGTAGAATGTAATAAAGAAATAGAATCACTAAAGAAAACCCAGCAAATAAAATTGTGAATGAAAGACTCAGAATGTCAAAATAGAAAAAAACCCTCGAAGATAAATCCTTACCAACAGACTAAAAGGCACAGAAGAAGGAATTTCAGATCTTGAAAATAAGGTAGAATAAACAAATAGCTCAGTCAAAGGATATTTTAAATCTAAAAAAAAATCTAGAGACAAAACATCTAGGAAATCTGTGACAATGTGAAAAAACTAAACCTGCAAATAATACATAGAAAGAAAGGAGAATAAACCCAGATCAAAGACGCAAAAATGTTTTTAACAAAATCATAGAAGAAAATTTTCCCAAATTAAAGAAAGAGACACTTACAGAACACCAAATAAATTTAGAAAAAATCTTCAGGATATATGATAATCAAAACACAGTACAAAGAAAGACTATTAATGCTGAATGAGGGGAAAGAAGACTAAGCTATGTAAAAAGGCCAGCCCATCAATATGAACTCCACAAGACAGAAGGGCATAGAACATGTTCTACAAGCTTTAAGAAACCACAGGGGTCAGCACAGACTACTATACCCAGCATAATGACATAAAAGTAAAATATTATTGAAAAGAAGCCAAAATTATATAACAGAGAAAAGAAATGGATATCAGTATGTAAAAGAAAGCAAATAGATCCATATCTGTCAACCTGAATAAAACTCAAGTCAAAGAGAATTTAAAAACCTCAATATGAATCAAGATACACTGAACATGGTAGAAGAGAAAGTGGGGAATACTCTGAACACATTGGCACAGGAGAAAACTTCCTGAATAGAACACTAATAGCACAGACACTAAGATCAACAATTAATAAAAGGGACATCATGAAACTGAAAAGCTTCTGTAAGGCAAAGGATGCTGCCTGTCGGAATGGGGAAATATCCTCACCAACCCAACATATGACTGGGGGCGGGCTGATATTCAAAATATATAAAGAACTTAAGAAACTAAACACCAAAAAGCCAAATAATCCAATTTTAAAATGAGATGCAGATCTAAACAGAAAATTCTAAACAGAAGAATCTCAAATGGTCAAGATACACTTAAAGAAATGTTCAACATCCTTAGCCATCATGGAAATGGAAATCAAAATGACTCTGAGATTCCTCCTTATACCTGTCAGAATGGCTGAGACCAAAAACACAAGTGACAACTTATGCTGGAGGGGATGTAGAGCAAGGGGAACACTCCTCCTGCAGAAATACAGTTAGTGGGGGGGGGAAGAAACAAAGAAAGAAGGAAAAGAGAAAGGGAAAGAGGAAGGGGTGGGGGAGAGAGGAAGGAAGGGATGGAGGAAGAAGGAAGTCCCTGCAGCATACGCAAAACACTAAAAGCACGGAATATAAAAAAGAAGAAAACAGAAGACAGGAAGAAGCATACTGAAGCTGAAAGGAGAAGGTCTGTTACTTATAAAGGCAGGCCTATTAGGAAAACGTCTGATTAATTTTTTAACAGAAACTTTTAAAGAAAGCTATAAGGGCATAAAAAAAAATGTATTCCAAGTTCTGAAAAGCTACCAGTCAATGCAGACTGTTTTATTCAGCAAAAATATCAGTTAAAATATCCATTTTTAAGGGAAAGATAAACACAGCTTAGAGGACTTGTGATAATATAAAAATCACATCTAAGAAAACAAAAGAGAGATAAATACACATTTTCAAAAAATAATTCTGGATGTTAATGGTCTTGTTGCCCCCAGTTTAAAAAAAGGTACAACAGATTAGAAGATTTTATTATAGATCAGTCTGGTACTTTCAACTTGGAACTTGGAACAAATTTCCCCTGGCAATGTGGAATGTCCTGTGTCACAAGTATGACAGGGCAGTTGCCTATCATGATCGCTGACAGAGCTCTGAGTTTTCAAGTCACCTGTAGTACTGGAGAATTCCTGTGTTTATGTGGGACACGTGCTGGCTAGAGAGTCCCTTGGTAAAATACTGCGATTAGGCGAGTCCTAAAGGAAAGGAGATGAACCAAGAGTAAGTGGCAGTCCCTAGAGAGCAGCCATGGGGCTGGTGTAGCATGAATTCCAATCACTATTAACAGTTTAAAAAATGGAGTCAGATATTAGTGGAGGAGCTGCATGATCAGAGAAGCAAAACAGCCAGTCACGAGTTCTCACCTCTACTGAATCCTCAGACCAAGGGGCCATCCTGTCTCTAGGAATCCTCAGACTGACTGCAGAGACTGCACCATCTCTATGAATCCTCAGCTGCAACTCTCCCTTGTCTCCCTCGGTCTTATATCCTTCTCTCAGGCCAGCTACATCACTCCTGTCTCCACCTCCCTAGTGCTGGGATTAAAGGTCCCAAGTGTTGGGATCACCTTTGTGTGAGCTCTGTTTCTCTTTTAGACAGATTCGAGCTCCTGTAGCCCAGGGTAGCCTTGGACTCACAAAGATCCCTCTACCTCTGTCTCCTGAGCATAGGGGTTAAAGGTTTGTGCTACTACTGCCTGGCCTCTATTGAAAAACTGGGGGGGGGGAGTAACACACAACATCTGAAGATGGGATATAGGCATCGTGGGCCATCAAGGATATTCAAATGAAAATGATTAATAACATGTTAGGATGGCTAAAATTTAACATGTTGCCAATATCAAACACTGACAGGGATGGGGGCACTCAGAGCTCTGGGCCAGGAGAACATGAAAAGAAAAGCCACTTGAGAAGACACTTTGTTCATGCCTCATAACACATACGTGTGCTAGTTTCATTTCCAGTTGGTATGACAGAATCCTCCAACAGTAGCCATTTAGGGGAGAAAGAGCTTACTGTGGCTCTCAGGCCCAGCTCTCAGTCCCTCACAGCAGGGATGTCAGAGGGAGAAGTGTAAGGAAGCCAGTCACATCACTCGTACGCACAACCAGGAACAGAGAGCAAAGATCTATGCATTCGTCCTCTCTCTGCTCCAGAATCCAGATGTGATGTGGTTAGATGCTTCAAGTGCCTGCTGCCTTGATTTCCCCGCAGTGATGAAGTTGTAAGCCAAAATAACCTCTCCCTCAGTTTCTTTTGTTAGGGTGCTCATCACAGCAACAGAATGAAACCAGGAAACTGTATTTGTTATATACAATATTTCCAGATACATGCCTTCCAGAAACAAAAACATGTTCTAAAAAAATCTACATACATATTCATAGTAGTTGTATTCACAACTACCAAGATCAGGGAAAAACACTAATGTCCAGCCAGCCGATAGAAATCCAAACTCAGAAACAGTTACATGAGGAAGGAAGTACTCAGGAATCACAAGAAAGACCAGATGTACACGCTCAAAGGCGCCATGCGAAGTCCAGGGTCCTCTCTGAACACTATGCACAGTACAGCACTTGTGTGACATTACTGTAGACAGAGCTGTGGTCAAGAGCGGAGAGTCTAATTCAGTGCAGAAGCCCAATCCCACCACCACCACCACCACACAGAGGGAGGGAGAGAGAGATACATAGATGACTGGATGGAGAGATAGAAGACAGACAGACAGACAGACAGACAGACAGACAGACAGAATGGCCTATGTGTTTAGTACAATTAACCACCACACATCAGGAGGTAGCCAGTAGCCAGGCTATAGACTTAGCAGCTATTTCCTCCTGGTAGTGCTAGATTTAGCTGCAGCTCGCTGCTGCCATCCAGTGTCCTGAGAGAGGATTGTTGTTCCACACCTCTAACCCAGGAAAAGGTAAGAATGCCCAGAGCAGATGCTCTCAAATAGTTACCAATTGCTCACCACCATAAAGTTAAAATATCAGAAGTGAACCTATCTTAAGTTGAGACCTCATTAGGCAAGAGCTATAAATACACATAACCAGTGGCTCTGTAACCCCCAGTGCCTGGCACAGCGCTGGGCAGACAGAAAGAACACAGTCAGTGTTGGCACAACAGCAGTGGGAACCACAATTTCTTGAATGCTTATGTGGGTTGTGATATGTTTTGGGGTGCCAACTTCCAAATAATTGGCCAAACCATCATCATATCATTCCACTGGGAGATGTTCAGGACACAGCTTGCTACAGGTGCAGCCTCTTCATTGTCTTCCTCTTTGCCAAAATACAGACAGTTCAAGTGCTCCCATGAACCACTGAACAGACAAATATTATAAATATTTCATATCCAATTCAGTGAACTAAAAATCTATTGATCGTGCTAGCAGGCTGAGCGTGTCACCAGTAGCAGAACGCTACAGAGCAAGGTTAGCAATGGCTCGTTTTCCAGACACACGGGGAATCTTTGTCATTTTGTTCTACTCCCCCCCACACACTCTAGATCATAAATTGTTCCTTCTAACTTTTTTACTGGGCTCTTAAATTAGAAAATCCTAAAACTACAGCATCCTAAAACGTATGGAAACTGGGAGTTTCCAAATCAGTTCTTATTCTTTCTGTTTGGTTGGCTTTGAAATAGGATCTCCCTGGCCTCAGATTTGCTATATAGCCATGGATGGCATTGAACTTCTGATCTTCCTGCCTCCAGCTCCCAAGTACTGAGATTACTGTGTGAGCTACCAATTCTGGTTTGTTTGTTTGTTTGTTTGTTTGTTTGTTTGTTTGTTTTTTGTGGTGCTGGGATCAAACCCATGTTTTCTTCATTCAATGAACACAGACCAGAATTATATCCTTAGCCCATGGGACAGTTCTGGCCCCATATTTTAAGAGCTGCCTACACTGCAGACCTTACCTTTCTGCTCCGCTGCAATCTTGCATTTGGCAAATGCTTTGGACCTTTGAATCCAGTGTTGTGGGATGGCAGGCACTGCCTCTGCTGTCAACTTTGACAGTTGCAGCACCAGCAGCTGAGACAGACTCCTGGTTCACAACCCCGTGCTTCATAGACACGGGCCCCAAACCTGGAGCTGAGCACCCAACCAAAGAAGGGATGATGGCCCCTCTGGTAGCATGTGCTTTGCAAAGAATGAATGAGAACACACAAGGCCTGCTCCTTCCCCTCACCCTAACTCCTGAATGTAGTTTTCCGATAATTTAATTATATTCACAGTGCTATTAGATTAATTGAATTTTAAGTGTGAATGGCTGTTAAAACAGAGAAATGAGTCACCAGCTTGTACTAATGAGAAGAGCTATAAAGCTCTTTGCTGATGGGCACATACAGCAGGGTTATAAATATTTCATATTCAATTAATTGAATGCTGGCCTCCATGTACGACCACTGCCCTGAAACATCAACCAAACAGGAGCAGGGGAAAAAAAATAACAGCAGCATGGAAAGAAAACTACAAGCTTTGGAATTACAGCCATATAAATACTGATCCTTCCTTCCCAGAGAGCCCCTAAGCCATCCCATTTCCTACCCTGAATAACCCTGTCACTCACAGGGGACTACAGAGAGGAGCTGGAAGCATTCATGCCAGCAGAAGCTGCTGCCATATGGTGGGGACACTAATTAGTCAGGTTGTGGTTTTAGACAGAGCTATGTTGATTACAGGTATAATGGCTACACCCGATGGCCCTCTGCAAACCGGCTCATTAAACTGACCATAGGTCAAACAAGACTGATTGCAGCTGAACAGTAGCTTGCAATGAGCAGTCTGCAGCTCTGGATGAACAGCTCACCCACATCCCCCCAAGCACTGGACCACTGAGTAGGGCTGCGGGGTCTCTTTCAGCTGTCACTTCCAGCTTCTTCAGCCTCCTCCAGCTCATTATCTTGGCAGGAAGTAGAAGCATGCCTTCTGCTCAACTTCTGCTCTTCCACAGACCCCAGGCAAGTCTGAGATAGCAACCGCCCGGGGAAGAGCACCGCTTGGCAAGAGAACAACATTCCCAAAGAGGTGCAAACAATTGTCCCTTGCTCTTGCCACCTTTGTCATGGCTAGGCAGTGACACAGCAGGATCTGTGTGGACATGCAGGTCCCATTCCCTCTCCTTCACAAATCTTAATCTCTTTCCACTTTATTCATCATACTCCAGTGTCCAAAGAACAAATACAAAGTATTTTTCTCCATATTATGGCAAAACAAAAGAGAACAAAAAAAAAATGTGCAGCCAGACTCTCTGACAGCTTTTTTAGGTGAATTACGGGCATTTAACTTCCCTACATGGAAAAAAAAATCACAGAATCGTCTTAAGAATGAAAACTTAGAAACAATGCAATATGCAGTAAGAGGACTCTGAGTGTCCAAACTGATGTGCAAAGGCTCCCAAGCTGAGATCATAAATTATTTTCTTTTTTTAAAATTTAAATTTGAAACAAGCTTGTTTTACATATCAATCCCAGTTCAATCTCCCTCCCCTCCTCCCCTGCCCCCTAACTCCCCATCCCATCCCCTTTCTGCTCCCCAGGGAGGGTGAGGCCTTCCATGGGGATCTTCAAAGTCTGTCGTATCATTTGGAGCAGGGCCGAGGCCCTCCTCCGTGTGTCTAGGCTGATGTAAATGATTTTCATGGAGCACTACACTTACTGATCTAGAAAGTTATTTGTGATGTGTTTGTGTGGTCACAGAAGCAGATCACAGAACAGGTGCAATGTGTTCCTACGCAGTGTGGATTTTCCTATCACTAATGGTGCACTGAAAAAAATATATATATATATAAACATATATATAAAAACATATATATTTTTTTAATCAATTGCCACCTATACCTTTTAATAATCTCTCAGTAATTAGTGGGGTGAAAAGAAAAAGATTATTGAACCCAACCTGATCAAGTTAGCAAGTCTCTTAGTTCATACTCTGTCTCCTTTTGGACAATATCTCTTGATATCTTTTATGTACTTAAATTTTACCGACAGAGAGAGAGAGTCCACAAGTTTGATCATGCCATAGCATGTGTGTGGAGGTCAGAGAATAACTTGTGGACATCAGCTTTTTCCTTTCACCATGTGGGGATCAAACTCCAGTCCTCAGGCTTGGTGGTGAGCACGGTTATCCGAGTCATCTTGCTCACCCTGGAAATTGCCTCTGGCTAGACAGTTTCCTATGGTATCAATTTGAGGTCAAGTTGACCAGCCCATGGGATGTCCAGACATTTGAGTAACAGTATTCTGAGTGAGTTTGTCAGATGTTTCTAGATAGAATTAACCCTTCAATATGGAAAATGGGGGAAACAGACTGTGGGTGGGCCTCCTACAGTTCCTTGCGGGTTTGAATAGAACAGAAGGCTATGTAAGCCCTCTCTCTGTGTGTCTGTCTGCTTATCTATCCATGTCTACCCCTCTCCCCTCTGTCTCTCTATCCCAATCCGAACATCCCTCCCTTCCCCCGCCCCTCCATGGATCGTCACTGGACTCTGTCTTCTCATACGTTTAGCTCAGTCTCAGGTAAACTTTCACCACTCCCCAGTCTCTGTGGGGTGTAAATGGTGTAAGTCATCAATATACATATCTATACCCACACAATTAATTATATTTGTTTGTATCTCCAGTGGGTTCTGTTTCTCTGGAGACTGCTGACTAATATACCCCTTGCTTTCATCTCTTGCCAGGCAGATACTCCCTCTTGCCATTTCTATTCAACACAGAACTGGAAGTCTTAGCCAGAGCAATTAACCAAGAGAAAAAAAAAAACAATGGTAGCCAGTGAGAGAGAGGATAAAGTGTTCCTATTAATGAACAATATACATTTAAATTTAGAGAGTTAAAGGTGACATAGAGCAACCTGTTATTGTTATAACAATTCAATAAAGTTGCCAGGTTATAACAATACACAAAAATCAGCAGCATGTACACACACACACACACACACACACACACACACACACACACACACACACACGCGCGCGCACGAAGATTTTTTTGAGAAACAGATCAAGGAAACAACCCCGTTTATAATAACAACTGCAACTGTGAAAGATAAAATGTTTAGAGTGCTTAGAAATGAATTTAACTCAGGACAGGGGTGGGGCTGAAGAGATGTGTACTGCTCTTGCAGGAAACCAGATGAGGACAGTTCCCAGCACCCATGTAGGTCAGCTCACAACCAATCCCAGCTCCACAGGGAGCCATCGCCTCTGGCCTCTGGCAGTACCTGCACTCACACGCACATACCCACACAAAGACGCACACCTTCATGTAATTAAAAATAATATATAAATATTAAATAAGAGTTTAGCTCAGGAATTTGAAGGCGTGTGTGCTGAAAACTACAAGGCACATGTAACAAAAACCTAAGAGACGATCAAACAAAAAGATATTCCATACTCATCAATTGGAAGAAGTACTAATCACATTCTTATAGTACCCAACATGATCTATAAATTCAATATAATTACTAAGAAAATTTAAATGTATTTCCCATAGGAATAGAAAAAAATTCTATCATTCATTTGAAACATACATACGTGTGTGTGTGTGTGTGTGTGTGTGGAGAGAGAGAGAGAGAGAGAGAGAGAGAGAGAGAGAGAGGGTTTCTCCGTTTAACAACCCTAGCTGTCCTGAAATTTGTTCTGTAGACCAGGCTGGCCTTCAACTAGCAGAGATCCACTTGCCTCTGCCTCACAAATACTTCAAAGATTATTTAAAATAAATGTACAGAAAAAATAGCGAGAGACATCACACTTTCTGACCTCAAAATATACTACAAAGCTATAATAATCACACACACACACACACACACACACACACACACACACACGGCCTTCACTGACACACACGTGGCTCACACAAACATACACATAAATAAAATAAATCTTTTTTTAAAAGATGAATGAGACTAAAAGAGAACTAGCAAGCATCATTCCTTCATGTTTTCTTCTTCAAATTCTTTCTTGAATTTCTTCCATGACTTTCCTCAATGATAGACTGTTGTGAGGAACAAATGAAATCCTGAGGGGATGTGTATTATTGACATGAGCATGGCCATGACAAGGACCCCAATGCCTCAAATCATTCGAATGCCAAGGCCTTCCCAGGGCTCCCAGCAATGGCAAAGTCAGGTCAGAGAATGAATGTTGATAGTGTGTGTATCAATTGTAGCCTCTCCTCCCAGATCACTGCAGCCTGAAACTGCCCCCTACAAAGATGCCCTTCTGAGATTAGATCACCCAGCTCCTCCTGTTGCTGCCATACCTAACAAATGCCAGGAGTTTCCAAGCAGCATCTCCAAGAGCAGGCAAAGCCCACCAGCCCACTGGATCCCAGCTTCCCTGTCTCTGTGTCTGCTGTTTCTTCATTCCCCATCAGCCCAGTTGGGTCAGTCCCTAAGCCATTGGCCACAGTAGACTGTAACCAGCACATCTGAACAAATAAACACTTTTGTCCCCTAAATTGCTTTTGTTCAGAGTGTTGTGTCACAGTAACAGAACTCCAACTAAAATAGCACTCAGTGGACTGGAGTCTAAGGTTGAATAAACAAACGGCTTTCTCCACTTACCGATTTTCTAGGTTTGAGCAAGCAGCCCCACTTTCTTTACCTTAGCTAAAAGCTGATTTCCCCACCGTGCCTTCCAAGCCATGGTAAATAAAATAAATCTTCCATCCCATATTAGTTATTTCTCTGTTGCTGTGATAAAACACCATAACCAAGGCAACTTACAGGAGGGTTATTTTGGGTTTTGGTGTTTTGGTTTATGATTCCATCATGGCAGTATGCAACTGGTATGGACAATAAAGCAAGAAGCTGAAAGCCCTGTCCTCAAACACAAGCCTGAAAAAGAAAGAGCAAATTGGAGAATTTTTGCTCTCAAAATCAAGCCCCCATAAGACACTTCCTCCAACAAGGCTGCTCCACCTAAACCTCCCTGAAACAGCTCATCTGACTGGAGACCGAGAGCTTGAGTGCCTCAGACTGTGGGGGACATTTGCCACTCAAACCATTTCTCCTTTAAGTGGCTTCATGTCAGGTATTTGATTCACAATGAGGGAATTAAAGTCGTCTATGCATTTCTTCTGCATTTTTCATCACATCATAAAACAATACAGAATACCCTACTGGAGACATTTTGACTACAGGCATCACTAGTTGCTTCTGCACTTTTATTCTTCATACTGTATGTTCTCTTTCCTACAAAGCCTTCAAAATGTGAACTTTCTTATTCTCCTCACTGCTTCATATGTTTTTCTAAGCACCTGCATCTGTCCTGAAGGCTTCAGCTACCAAATGTGTACAAAAGGCTTCAAATATGTATCCTTATGATTGAGAACTGCAAATCTAGTCTACTTCAGTAACTCAAACAGTTGACAGCAGCTTACATACATCATACCAAATTAAACTCACTGACTGGCCCTGTCAGCCTGAATCGTTCCCCGCCCCCACTCAACTTCTGTTTCATATCCTGGATGATTCTTGATCCATCACTTGTCTCTGCGGCTGCTGTCACCAAACAAGCTATCAGTAGTATTTTCTTGGATGACTGTACTGCTTGCAAAATAATTACACATAACCGTTTGGTCTTCTCTGTAACCACACCTCTCACTACACCCCAAACAGTCTCTTGCTTTTAATTAAAGCAATTTGATGTGCATTAAAATTGTAAAGGTACATTACAAAACTTTCACAAATGATGCCAAATGATAATATTATCAAATGGTAGGATTTTTACTATGTTTTATATTGTTTGATTCATTATTAATCTTTCCTTTTTGAAAGAAAACTCCACACAAAATGCTTTCATTGCACCTAAATATTTCATTATGTTAAGACAAGATGTTATTTTTGATAACCACAATATGATTAGCAATATATTAGCAATCACAGAATAAAGCTACTTCTAAAAATGTAATTATAGGACTACTACAAAATTGTCCAATTTCCCTACAGTCCTCCCAACACTCCATCATTTTAGAAGAGAAAAGGCAGGCTATCGGGTCTGCATGTAATCATGTTCTGAGCATACATAGTCTTGAGGGTGCTAGAAGCGACTAGACAGAAGGTTGACCAAGGTGGCCACTCCCGTGATGCGGCTTCTCTGACTCATCACCTGTAGATGGGACTTCTTCTCTGTGATGCTCCAATAAGAAACCCCATCAGATGCAATGGTCCAGCAATCTGGTTTGGATGGGATAGCTTCAGCTCAGTCACAGAAGAGCTGCACTTTGGGATGAGTGGTGGTTCAGGAAAGTTTCAGCCCTGGAGCTCCCTACACAGGACTTGCTGGAGCTCCACAGTCCTGGGGAGGGTTAACATGATGTTAGTTTCCTAATTGATTTACCCTGTGTCTTAGTCACGGTTTCCATTGCTGTGAAGAGACACCATGACCATGGCAATTCTTATTCAGGACAATGTTTAATTGTAGTGGCTCACTTACAGTTCAGAGGTTCAGTCCATTACCATCATGACAGAACATGGCAGCATTCGGGCAGACATGGTGCTGGAGAGGTAGCTGAGAGTCCTACATCTTGTGAAGGAAACAGGAAGTGGTCTCAGACACTGGGTGTGGCTTGAGCTTATATCAGTCCTTAAAGCCTGTCTCCACAGTGGCACACTTCCTCCAACAAGGTCAGCCCTACTCCAACAAAGCCACATCTCCTAATAACGCCACTAAGTTTGGAGGCCATTTTCTTTTTTGAATCACCACACCCTGTATGAGTTTCCATCTCTTCTGTCTCACTTCCCCATTCCAGATCCTTCTGGTATCACATCCCAAACAAAGCATTGTAATTTATCACTAAGTCCTCATCTTGGCATCTGCATACAGGGAGACGCAATCCATGAAGGTGTGTGGCCTTTATGTTTCCCTGCAGGGATTATGTCTTAGTCAAAGATTACCAAAGCAAACAGTCTATTCTAAATATACAGTTCATTCAGACTGATAAAACAAGAGGAGATATTTATACAGCTACTGAAACTTACACAATTGTGGCTCTATCACAGTAAGAGCTTAAGAAGGAAGCTGAAGGTCCTGATACCTTCATTTGCTAGAAGTATGTCCATGAGATAATTACTTCCTGGTTTTAAAAGGAAGATGAATATCTGGCTCCAGAGCCAGGAGAGGGAGAGACAGCTCAGCAGTGCAGAGTGCCTGCTGCTCTGGCAGGAGACCCAAATTCACTTTCAAGCTCCCAAGGAGAGCCGCTCATAACTGCTTGTAACTCCAAAGGATCTTACGCCCTCTTCTGGTCTCTGCAGACACTGCATTCATGTGCACGTATCCACACAGACACACGCAAACAAATCTCTGTAAAATACCTATTTCCACCACTTCTAATTGTTTGGGAACCAATGATGAGAACAGATGGGAAACTTAGCCAAACTGTAAATTACAAATAAAGCGTGGGTGGAGCGGCATGTGTAACCTGAAGTTCCCGGAGGAAAGCTGCACCTGTGTTACAGATGCCACCCTGCTGATTGGTTAGTTAGAGCATCCTGACTGAGCAGAGTTGGAATGCTGCAGGACAAAATTACCTTGGGCTTTCTTTGGCCTCTGTAATAGCCGCCTTTTGCCCGAGGACCTGCCTGACCTAACATTCTGTGATGAGCAGAGGAAGCTTTGGAAAGTTCTAATTTAGCAGCCGCTTGCTCCCATGAGCCCCAACACTCAGAATGCCATTAGAAAGCATCTTAAAGCCTACAGCAGAGATTCCCAGTTACCAAAAGCCACCTACCCAGTGTCCCCACCGTGTATTTGAGGAGTGCCTTGATTTATGACTGTCTTCATTCTGTAATTCTAAAAAAACTCACTGAGAACTTTCACAGTAGAGCATGCTGTCTGGGCAACCCGGATCCTTGTTCCAAGACTGGAGTCACTCACTTTAGCTTCAGGATAAACTGCCTCTCTTATGTGCTGTGGGGTGAGAACTGTGCCTTGTATCAACAAGTGTCACTCCTCTCCTGGGGGGGATGGGACTGTTTGGGTGGGTGGGGTTAGAATCCTCATCACAAGAAAGGAACAAAGGAAGAGAAGAATAGCATGCCAACATACATCACGACTCACTTTCTACCATTCCAGATGCTGATGAGTGTAGCTCAATTTTCAGATTGTACCTGGGCCCCAATGTTTTGTTATAAACAAGTGAGCTGGGGAGAGAGGGAAAAAGCCATGTTAAGCCACAGCATGTCTGAGCCTGGTGACCCCGGGGGCAGGAGCACAAAGGTGCCTGTGCTGTCCCATTAAGATGTCATAAGTGAGCCAGATGTTATTCGCTGTGTCTTCTAACAGAGCACCCTGAAGACTTAAATATTTCCCAGAATGACAATGTGTCTCTAGGTTCAGAAATGTGCTCCAGCCGCCACAACCAGAACATTGACTCATCAGCAAAGAAAGAGAACGATGAGAGGCCCGCCTTTTCCTTTAGAAACGGGTCACTCGGGATGAATTATGAAGAAAACAAATGCTTTCCACAAAGTTGCACACCAAACTCGCACTGACAGCCTCAGGCTACTGGAATGAAGCAGCTCCGAGTGGGAGACAGCAAAACAAATTATAAAAGGTTAAAACACAAGCAACCCATGGCCATCTTACACCTCTTACAGGTGGGGAGAAAAGTGATAACCAAAGAATTACTGGCCTCTCGTCACAATGACTTATTTAAACTAGGCCACCTTTTGCAGAAATCCACTGGACTCAGTTCCTCACACTATCTAACTTAACCCTCACGGTAGTTACTGATGCACCTAACAGAAAGGCGACTCACTTTCTCTAAGGACACACAGCATAAGCATGCCTTGACCTGCCTTTGCCTCCAATGCTTCTGTTTATTTAAAGTCCACACACCGCCCTGTTCTTATTTGTATCTAAAGCAGGAAGAGGGCAGCTCAGGGTCATCATTTCAGCATTTCCCTCGATAAGAGCTTGGTCTTTTCTACAACAGACTAGCAGTGGTTACAGTTCAAAAAGAGGAGGTTAGGTGGTCATGGCTAGGATTCAGAGTGCAATGCGGCGGTGGGGTGTGGGGTGAGGAGGGTGAATGGAGCCACAAGGGAACACTTGGCTTGGCATTCAACACCTGATGTTACTGCAAGTGGCCACCAGATGTCCCTCCTTCACACCACTTCAGAGAATCCGCTTTCAGGCAAAGGTGGTGCATGCTTAGTTTATTCCTAAATGGGCAAGGCCCCTTCATTTCTCAAGTGTGCCGAGATTGTTGCCTCTCAAACCTACACTACAAGGTTAGGCTGAGGGCCACGGGGGTGGCTCAGCGAATAGAGGAGCTTTTCCTCCTCTTTCTAAAAAGATTTCCTCTGGAGCTGGAGAGAGGGCTCAGCAATTATGAGCACTTCAACTCTTGCAGAGAGAGGATCTGGGTTCAGTTCCCAGCACCTGCATGGTGGCTTACAACTATCTCTAACTCCAGTCCCAAGGAATCCTATGCCTCCTTCTGGATTCTTTGGGCACGGGGCACTCACATGGTGCACAGATACACACGCAGGCAAATACTCAAATACATAAAATGAAAGTGGAGAGCTGAGAGGTGGTGATATACTCTTTCAATCCCAGTATTTGGGAGGCAGAGGGAAGTGGATCTCTGTGAGTCTGAGGCTAACCTGGTCTACCAGTGAGTTCCAAGGCAGCCAGGGAAACTAAGTAAGAAAGGATGGAAGAAAGAAAGAAGAAATATTTATTATTACACTCCCCTCCCTCCCCCCCCCGTGTGTGTGTGTGTGTGTGTGTGTGTGTGTGTGTGTGTGTGTGTGTGTGTCTGTCTGTCTGTCTGTCTGTCTGTCTGTCTGTCTGTGTGTCTGCAGAGGCCTGCAAATGGCATCAGCTGGAGTTACGGATTGTTGTGAATTACATTGCATGTTGTGGGTGCTGGGAACCAAACACAGGTCCTCTGGAAGAGCAGCAAGAGTTCTTATAGGCGGAATCTAAACCCCCAATACACACAATTCTCCTTATCTAAGTACCCAGAATTCACCTAAAGGTAGAAAGAAAGAACCAACTGATGGGGGAATGTCCTTCTGTATGCTGTGAATGTATGTTTTTCTTATTGGTTGATGAATAAATCTGTCTTGGCCAATGGATGGAAAGGATTTAGCCAGGCAGGAGATCCAAACAGCTACCATGTAGCTACCAGTAGTTTGAACTTCTGGGCGTTCTCTGGTAAGCCAAGACCACATGGAGATACATAGATTAACAGTTATGGGTTAATAATTGACACAGTTAGCCAATAAGAAGTCTGAGCAATAGGCCAAACAGTTTATAATTAATATAAGCCTCTGTGTGTTTATTTGGGAATAACGGCTGTGGGACTGGGATGGACAGAATCTTCCATCCATAATCAACTCTACAAAGTTGTGCTTTGATCTCCATACATGTAGCATGGAACACACACACACACACACACACGCACAGAGAGAGAGAGAGAGAGAGAGAGAGAGAGAGAGAGAGAGAGAGAGAGAGAGAGAGAGAGAAGGCTAATAGCCTGAATCTTAAAAAGCTAGGAAAACCCTAAGAAGTCACCCGTTTACCTCTTTCCCAGGCTGCTTTGTGAACGCAAAAGCCAAAGCCAGTGAGTGTGTAGTGCCAACCACAGGGAAAATTGAGGCAGAAATATGCTTGAGGCCAGAAATTGCAAGGCAGCTAGGGCAACAGGAGCCCCAGTTTCAAATCAAAGCAAACTGAATTGCCACACCAGCCCGTTTCCATTCTCCCACCGGCTCCTATACAGCATTTCCTCCCAGCACTTTGCCATAATTCTCTCACACTCCTGCTTCAGACTCACAGGAAACTGATTCAGCAAAGTCCCAAAGGCAGTATGTCTGGGTTTAACTGCTTTCTTCTTGAAGTGCTTCTCAGGCTTCCTGCTGGAACTGAAGACCAAACCACTGCTGTGAGTTTAGGGGCGACACACACATTAACCATTAGAGTAGCGTATGGCCTTTGCTTATTGGAATGGATGAGTGGCTATCTTTAGAATCCAATTTGCAGCTGGGGACAGAGCTCAGTGGTGGAGCTGGCCTAGCCTGCAGGAAGCCGTGAATCCCATCCCCAGTACTGCATGCATGCACTAGAGCTATAATCCTAGCACTGAGCAAGTGGAGATGGGAGGATCAAAAGTTCAAAGTCACCCTTGTCTATATAAGAGTCAGAGGGCAGCCTAAAAGAAAGGAAGGGGGAGAGGGGAGAGGGTCCAGTTTGCAAATCATGCTTCAAGTTCTTAGGAGTTTTCAAAGGGTAGCATTACATTATCCAGCCTTCAGCTGTGTTGACCAACGAAGAAATCAGAACATCAAAATGAATTGTACATGTCTTGGACATTCGTGGTCTACCAATGCTAAAATATATGTATAGGTTGTCAATTTAATATCGCTTTGATTTCTGAAAGTCCTGTGATGTGGCCTTGTGTGAATGTAAGCTTGCAGATTTGAGGTTTTTAATTAGTATTCTTTACTGATACCTCTTTCCCTAATGTTTTTATTGAAACAATAAATTAGTAATCACTCTATCAGCACTTGAGATAGTGGGTCAAAAGAACTGATTTGCCCTGAAGGTCCAATTTTCCTGTACAAATGCACCTGCTGGTTAAGAGGGCAAACAAATAGCCCTTTTCTGTTTGGGGAACTGAGTGATTCGGAGAACCTCTGTCCCCCAGTCATGATGGACAGTAAGATATGCCAAAGTAATTTCTGAGTAACAGAGGTTAAACAGCAAAGGCTTGCAATTGATTAACCTTGCAAAAATTAAACTCACAGTAGACACACGGAAGCCGAGCACTTGGTTTAGTGCCCTTTATTATGCTTCCTGGAGCAGAAAGGAACAGGAGATTCCTCTGTATAACATACCCTGTGAAGCTTGGAAGGTATAAGACTTCTATAAAAAGAAATGTTTCCCCAAAAGAACAACCAAAAATTAAAATAAAAAAAACCTAGAGTCATGGTGAAATGTTGACTGTCGCTGAGGCACCGGATGCCTCAACATATCTATTTTCAGTTTTTTTTTTTTTTTAGAATTAGTTTTTGTCAATGGAACATCAATCAAGTGCTTAAACATTTATGGAATATTTCATGAATTCATGATACTCCCATCGACAGATTTGTACAGACAGTTAAAACAACTCTTAGGGACCAGTGAGATGGCTTAGTCACTGAGCCTGGGTGAGTATGAGGGCTTGCTACCCAAGCCCGATGATCTGAGCTCAGTCCCTGGAGCACACTGAGGGAGAGGCCTGACTCCCACAAGTTGTCTTCTGACTTTCACTAGCTAGCTGTTACACAGTCACACTTGCACTCCCGTACACACATTACACACACAATGATAATAAATAAAATAAATAAAAATAATTTTAAAAAACACGTGAGAGGTTATATAATGACACACAGAAATGTGGTATATTTGCACAAACTAACATCCAGGTCCCACGTAGAGAACTGTCAGACCAGCTACAGTAGAAAGCAGTGGCTGCTTCCAGAAAACAAACTCACAGAGCAGATCATAGAGAGGGAATTACTTTTCCTCTGTAAATTTTTTTTTTCTTCCCTGCAGTGATCAGATTGACAGTAAATCCGAGTCAAAATCCGATAACGGCTAACTGGTATATTTCTTACTTTTATTGTCAACATGACACAATCTAGAATCTGCTGGGAATGGTATCTCAATGAAGGACTGTCTAGATCAGGTCAGCCTGTGTATGAGTCTATGGAGACTTATCTTTATATGTTAATTGATAAAAAGACACATCCACTGTGGGTGGCACCATTCCCTAAGAGATCCTTAGCTCTATGGGGAAAATGAAAGAAAGAGCGCTGAGGACTAGCAAGCATTCATTCATTCATTCATTCATTTATTCATTCATTGCTCTCTGCTTCCTAGTGTGAATATAGCATGACCAACTCTGTCAAGCTCCTGTTGTTGTGACATCCTGGCCATGTTGAACTATAACCTGGACAAAAGTTATGTATGAGGCTGAGGAGGAAGGATTCCTGAGGCTCACTGGCTAGCTAGTCTAGCCTTCTCGGTAAGCTCCAGGGTAGTGATAAACCCTATCTCCAAAAACAAGATTGGCAGTGCCAAAGAAAAGGTAACTCACATAGGATGGACACACACACACACACAAACACACACACACATACACACACACACACACACACATGCACGTATGCGCATGCACGAACACACGCACAAGCACACGCACACGCGCACATGCACACATACACAGTGGTACCAAGTACTGATATGAATATTGGCAAGGGAAAGTTATCCCTGCAGAGAAAAAGAAAGGGTAGAGTCATATACCCATCTGGGGAACTAGACTATACCGGCACATTGACATTTCAGTTTTGTTTTGTTTTGTTTTTCCCCTTTTGAGACAGAATCTCACTTTATGGCCCAAGCTGGCCTCAAATTCATGAAAATTCTGCTGAAACCTACTAGAAAATCCATTTCTTTACATTAGCATCCTAACATTTGGCTTCATTCTACCTACACTGTCATACCAGGTCTAACTATACTGTCACACTCACTGAGTGTAGCAGAGAAATGCATAAGGATGATCACTGCAGCATTATTACCGTGGAAACAATGGGAAAAGCTTACAGGTCTATAAGGGTTGAAATTCATTCTCCCCAGACTCATGTTAAGTCCTATCCTCAATATATGAGAATGATTAAAGATAAGGTTTTCAAAGCATTGACTTGAGATCATTAAGGGAAGCCTTAAGCCAGGCAGTGGTGACACATGCCTTGGATCCCTGCATCCAGGAAGCACGTGGATCTCTGTGAGTTCCAGGACACCTACATAGTGAGACCCTGTCTCAAAAAACAAAACAAGATGAGCTTTCATCAATATGGCCAGCATTCCTACAAGAAGTTGAAATCATAAGGAACCTCTCAGAAGAAGAGGCAGAAGGAGTGTAAGAGTCAGAGAGGATGGAGGGCACAAGAAATTGAGGCCTCCTCGTCATGAGCAAAACTCATATGAATGCAGAGTCAAAGCAGCTCACACAGCACAAGCAGCACACTGCGTGGGTCTGAGCCAGGTCCTCTGTATATATATCATGACTTCCAGCTTACTGTTTTTATGGGATTCCTGAGTGTGTGAGCGAGTGCGTCTCTGATTCACGTGCCTTCTCTTGGGCTCTTTTCCTTCCTTTGGTTTGTCTTGTCCAACTTCGATAGTTTCTGTTTTTTCTTATTCAATTTCATCTTGCTGTATTTTAATATTATGCCTTAGAAGCCTTTGCTAATGAGAGACAGAGAGTGGCTCTAGGCTGGGAGCAGGCATCTCAGAAGAACTGAGGGGAGTAGAGGGAAACGAAACTGTAATCAGGATGTAGTATGCGAGGAGATAATCTATTTTTAATAAAATAAAAATGCAAAAAGTGAAAACAAATAAATAAAAAACATAAAAAAATAAAAAACCAAATAAAATTCATAGAACTGAATAGAGAGAAGTAAAAAGTTTATACTATATTATTTTAAAAATAAAACTGGTTAGAAACAATGGAGTTGGGATTAGGACAGAGGTACACTCAGAGGGAAGAGCTGTGAGGACTCAGAAGGAAGGAGGACAGCTGTGTCTCAGAAAAAACTAAACCTGATGACACTCTCATCTCAGATTTTATTTTGAGACAGGGTCTCACGTAGCCCAAGCTGGCCTCAAAGTCTCTATGTAGTTCAGGATGACCCTGAACTTCTGATCTTTCTGCCTCTACCTCCAGAATGTAGGGATTACAGGCATGTGTCATCATGCCTGCTTTGTGTGGTGCTGGAGCTCAAAGGCAGGACTTCCTATGTGTGCTAGCTAAGCACTCCATCCTGGGCATCCTGCCTCCGGGACTGTAAGGCAAAGGATATTTGTTGTTTAAGACACACAGTGTTGGGTGATGGCAGTCCTCCATAATGCAAAATCTGTAATGAAAGATAAGTAAGACTAGCCCTTAGTTGCATGGACAATGACACAGCACTTCTTTTTTCAACAACACCAGAACCTTCAAGAAGCCATACAAAATCAGGCCTAAGGAGTAGGAAGTCTGGCATATGCAAAACTCCCAGAAATATAGATTCAGCTCACTGGCCTTACTTCACCCAGACCCTAGTGGACAAAAGCAAAGTGCAGCCACAGTTGCAAGGGAGGAGAAAGACTGAGAAAACATTCAGAGCCAATGGCTTGTCACCAGGGTCACCTGTAGTGCTCATCTTGGTTTCTAAATGCAATAAAGGTCACAAGCCCAAGGTCAGCTCTCTTCTCCCTCAGCTCAGGGAAGTAACAACATAATCTTGCCATGGTGAGTACATTTTCACGTGTTTTGCTGATGTTGATCCAGAACTGATTTGAGTCAGGGTTTTGCTAGATGTGAAGACAGAAGGAAACACAACTGGACAGCTGCCAGCCCAGCTGCAAAGTGGCAAATGATATCAAGAGAGGCAAAGCATATGATAGTATTGAGCATCGATCGGTAAGCCGAATTTAGAAGCCACCCAATGGAGACGTCTGGGGGGCGGGGAAAGTCATGCACAACGCGCTGTCTAGGAAACGGAATTGCTGTTTTTCCCTTCGCTCTCTGGTTCCAGTCTTTCCCTGGAATACGCTGCTACTTTGGTCTCTGCTTTGCAAGAGACCCCTCCTCCCAATCCCCCACCCACACAAAATAAATCATTAACTGCTTGTGCTGCTGGAGATAATCCATAGCGGGGCAACTACAGGCCTGAAAGAGGGTCGGAAGGAGGCGGGTTAGAAGGGACAGGAAAGGGTGGCCTTTGTGCTGTATACAGCAGGAGCCAACACGAGAAATAAATAGCAAGGGCCTGCCGTACCATCCAGGAAGTCCTTGGCAGCAATGTGGAGAACTCAAGGGAAAAGGTCACTGGTGAGTAGGCAGAAACTCAGTCCTGGCATTTGCTGCCTTTTCCAGAACAGTACAGTGTCAGCTGCAATTGGATGCAGCTGGCAATGCTGAAGGGTCATTTTGTTGGTAAAGCAAAGACAATAGAAAGTGCAGGGCAAATGGCTGATTGTAGCTGTCAACTGCTTACTCTAAATTTTGAAATCAAAAGTGCTTATCAGCGTGAGTTGTCTTTGTTCAAGAACAAAAGGGACCATTGGATCCAAAGAGCCGTGTGAATCCAGGGAGGGTTGTCTCTAAAAGCGTGCTTCTCTGTTCTCTGTCTAGAAGGCTGCCACCGACCTCACTGGTTGGCAAAACTCCAGCATGAGGCCAGGCACCTGAGGCCACCTGAGCCCCGAGGGAATCATAGGAAAAACTTTTGATGCAAAACCTTGACTGGACACTTTTTTTTTTTTTAATGCAGTTTTATTTTAAATCAGCATATGACTGACTGACATATTTTATGATTCTCCCTTCCCCCATCTTCCCCAGTCCCATGTTACCTCTGTTCTCTTTCTGTAGCCCCTACCTCCCCCCCAGGTTCTTTTCACTGTTCCTGCCCTATGTGTCCTCCATCACCCTCCACCCTTCCTCATCATCTAATATCCTCTCTTGGTATCCTTTCCAGATTTTAGACTTTCCCCATATTACACTTGTTTACATTTACACATACATTGCAAGCTAGGGTCCACATGTGAGGGAGAACATGGGGGTTTGCTTCTTTCTGAATTTGATTCATCTTGTTCAATATCCACATCCATCCATTTTCTTACAAGTTCCATAATTTCACATTTTCCACAGCTAAATAGTAATCCATTCTATGCATACACTATATTTTCCTTATTCATTCAGGTGTTGATGGGCATGTAGCCTGGTTTGACATTCTATTGTAAATGCAGCAATAATCATGGATGTGCAAGTGTTTCTGAGATAAGATGCAGGGTCCTTTGCGTGTGCCCAGGAATGGGATAACTGGGCTGTATAGTCGATCTATGTTTAGTTTTCTGAGGGACCTCCACACTGATCTCCCCAATGGCTGTATTAAATTACACACCCTCATCAGCACATACAGGGTTTCTTTCCCCACATCTGCTCTAACATCTGTTCTTAGATTTCTCAGAGACAGTCATTCTGACTGGGGAGAGGTGTTATCTCAAAATGGTTGCATTTCCCCAGTGACTATGGATGCTGAAATCATTTGAAAGTACTTCCTGGCCATTTGTGTTTCTTCTTTTGAGTTGCTTGAGGGGCAGTTCTGTGCCTTTGCTCTTTCCTTCTGGGGTTCTGTGTAGATTCTGGAGTCTGGCTGGTGAAGGGTTTCTGCCACTCTGCTGGCTATCTGTTTAATGCTGCTGACAGTTTCTTACTGTGCGGAAACTTTTTCATTTCACGTAGCCCTATGTGTTGGCTTTTGGGCTAGCACTCTCACTATTAAAGTTCTGGCCTACACAAATATCTTGAAGAGCACTCTGTGTTTTCTTCTAGCCATTTCAGTATTTGGTCTGTGAATTAATGTCTTTGATCCATTTCAAGTTGACTTTTTTTTTTTTTTTTTGGTCTTTCAAGACAGGGTTTTTCTGTGAAATAGCTATGGCTGTCCTAGAACTAGCTCTGTAAAGCAGGCTACCCTCAAACTCCAGACAGTTTCTGCCACCTGTTTCTGCCTCCCAAATGCTGGGATTAAAGGCATGCCACCACTGCCTGGCTCAAGTTGATTTTTTATAGAGTGAAAGACGTCAATCTAGTTTCATTCTATGGGTAGCCACCCAGTGTTACCAGCTCCATTGGTTGGCTAGGCTTTTTCCACTACATGTTTTTGCTACCTTTGTCAAAAATGATTCAGGTGAGGCTTTGATGGTTTACTTTCAGATCCTGGCTTCTGCCCCATTGGTCTACCTCTCTGTTTTAATACCAAGCTGTCTTTGTCTGTAGTTCTGTAGCATAATTTGAGGTCAAAACATGATACTCAGTGTAAAAACTTTTTTATTTGAAAGTGTTTTGAGGATTTATATATGAACATTACATCATTTCTACCCTTCCCTCTTCCCTACCACACACACACACACACACACACACACACACACAAAACCTCCTAAATACAATTAATGTTGCTTATATGTATATGATGTGTTTAGGACTGACCTCTTGGGATGGGATAGCCTATCAGGGTGGCTTGTCCCTAGAGAATACTGATTCTCCCTCTCTCAGTCACCATTGGTTGCCTGTAGCTCTTCATCTAAGGGTGAGACCTTGTGAGGTCTTCCGGATCCATGTTGACAACTGGTGTTGTCGTTATTCAGGTCCTGTGTAGGCAATCACCTTAAAATTTCATGGGTGCAGCTTTCTGTCATACCTAGAAGACACTATCTCTCAGCAGATTTTTTGGTCCTCTGACTCTTACAATCTTTCTGCCCCTTCTTCCATGATGTTCCCTATGCCTTGCATGTAGAGATTGCATTATACCTGTGTCAGTTGGGGTTGGGCAACAAGTGGCAACAAATGCTGTTGAGGATGCCAGGAACCCTCGCAGTCAGTAGTTCTCTGCATTTGGTCAGTTGTGGGTTTCTGTAATAGTCTGTATCTGTTGCAACAAGAAGCATATTTGATGAGAGTGAAAGCTACACTTTCTAGGCATAAAGATACATATTCAGAAAGTAGTTAAAATCATACTGGATTGGAAAGCCACAGCAGTAGAGTTGGGGTGCATGACCTCACCAGCTAGGCAAATCAGTACCAGGCAATTCTATCCTACTGAATGGGGCCTTAAATGCAATTAAGAAAACTGTTGGTGATGCCAAAGACTAAAGTGTCAATACTATACCATTACAGAGTGTCAGGATGACCATTATTGTGGTTCGTGGGCTTTTTATAGCTGGATGGGAATATGGATTGCATTTTCCTAGGCAGCTTGTACAGCGCCTTTGAATACAATGAGAGCTAGTCCTCAGGTAGGAGGTTTGCAGGACAGTGCCAGCTCCATCCTTCCAAGTTCTGTGTTTGAAGTGTGTGGTGTCTTGGCAATAGGGTCTTACTTTCAAGTTCTAGAATGTAATGTCAATTGCCTATATTGTTTTGGGAGCTTGGAGACTCTCCTAACCAAGAACTCCAAGGGAAGTTTCCCATCCTGGATCTAGCTGTTTATGAGGTCTTGCTCATTAATAGTTGCCTTTAATTCCTAGGCAAATGACGTCCTGTTCAGAGAGTCCTTTCCTACACTGTATCTTGAAGGTGTATTGCCTTTGCGTTCAGACACTCTTCTTGAAGGCTACAGGATGGGAGATGAAAAACAGAGAGCTCTTTTGAGAGCCACTGTCCCAGAAGTGAGGCCGTGTTAGGTGTTTTCCACAGGAAGAAAGCACATTTATAAACAAAACACTCTAATGGATCAAAACACTAAGCTTCTGCCCTCATCTCAAGTATGAAGGAGCCTAGTAATTCACTGGGCTGAGCACTAAAATCCCCAAACTTCTGTTTCTTTAAATGCAAAAAGGCAAAACTATGCCATTAATTCTGACCTGGTTACTCGTCAGCATTCTGTAGACAGTTAATAATACTGACTCTGGGTAGAGCCCCAGGCACACTCAACCATGATATCTGCAGACTGAGCCTCTGGGATGTGTGTAAACAAGATCTGTGAAGGCATCTTCAGGGAACTAATGAGGTTCTGAGTGGATAATGTGCTGACATTAGCATGGCCATGTCAAGGACACCAATGCCTCAAACCCATGGGAGTGGCAAAGCCATCCCCAGGTTGGACTCCAGGACATGGAAAAGCCTTCCTCTGGTTCTTGTGTGAATGCTGAGTGTGCAGAAATCTTTGACTCACACCAACTCCTCCCTGATGTTTGTAGCCTGAGACTGATCTCCTACAGAGACCATGCATAGAGACTAACTAACCCCTCCTCCTCATGCTATACATAATAAGCGTGCTGAATTTCAGGGTTGTGAAACAGGTGCCTCCTGTCAGAGCAAGCACAGCCCATCCAATCCCAGCTTTTCCATATGTGTATCTGCCCCTTCTTCATCCACAAGTTTGCTCCCTGTCAGCTTTCCAGGACCAAGCCATGAAGGATGTGGCAAACATCCATTACCTTCATATCCTAAGATCTCTTGCCTTATAGACATGCTTGGAAATGCAAACAATAGATGCGTAGCAACCTTCAAAAACAGACAGTACTTTAGCCAGTACAACTGGGGATCTTTACCAGAGGCTTAGCTGACACTAGGCCTAACTTGATCCAATCTTTAGCTCCTTCTGGGTTCTCTGTCTTATCTAGTCTTTTTGCCTTTTCTTGCCAATGTTAAGGAAAATTGGAACCAAGTATATCCTTTTCTGAGATTGAGAATTATTTCTGTGGGTGTGCTTCAGTGATAGAACACTTGTCCAGCAGGCATGAGGTCCCATAAATAAAATAAATCTCTCTAGCTAAGACACAAACAACCCAGCAACTAGACACCTTCCTGTGCTTAAAGGTCATCAGAGCAAACTACCTACTAGGAATTCTCCTCCTTGAACCTCAACTTCTTCTGTCATGCTCTTGCTATGCTCCTCGGTGCTCTGTGCTTAGTACCTCCCAGTGTCATTCATTTCAAGAAACGTAACTTGCTTTTCTACAACAGGCTTCAAATGCCCCAAGTCTAGGGAAATCTTTACATATCTCAAAATACATCAAGGATCACAGTAAACAAAAGTGCCTTCGGGAACAAAGGTGATGACAGAATACCTAGATCTATAACATCGGGCTTCCACTCTCCTCCTCTACTCCTTGAGTTCCTTAGTTCCCCTCCCCTGTAAAGTGGAGATGAGGATTAACCACTGTTGCAAAACACAGTTCTTGGTCTAAATGGAATATGGGAAGATTATTCTGAGCCGCATGAGTGACTGTGGTCCAGGAACACACAATCATGCCGCCCTGAATGACTTGCTCCAATGTGGAAGTGGTTGCATGAACTTCCACAGTACATTAATTCTCTACCCCTTTCAAGCTTCCAAGTGTCAGGGTCAGCCAGCGTACACCTGGAAACCTGTGGGACAGGTGAGTGCTAGTTACTTTTGGCTCCAAATGTGTCTGATGCTCTGAAAACATGCTCTGCAGTCGGATGTAAAGTAGACTCTTGGCTCAGCCCATCCAGGATCCCAATCCCAGTTCCTCCACTATTTGGGTGAACTCAGGCCTATTACTTGTGTTAAGAAGAGTTTATGGGCTGCCACCATTTTGAATGGAGCTTCTACACAAGGCACTAATAATCCTTATCAAACCAGAATGCAATCAGTCATGCTAAGGAAGCAAGTAGATTTCCAAACAGGTCTGTTTTTCCTAAAATAAAATTCCAATCAACCTGCCTCCGTATCTTAGGAAACACCCCATGCTTCACTTGTTACAAAAATATAAATAACCTGAAGCAACCCGATGTTCCCCAGATTTCCCATTGTTTCCAGGTTATAGACCTGCTGTCCGCCCTGCTCACGATAGCTCATTCTATTTGATCACCAGAAGCTGTTTGGTTAATGAACCACAAATAAAAGCTGATTGGATCTCCAGCTGAAATTGTTGTAACTTCATCTCGACACCTGTAGCTCCTGAGCCTTGGCTGCCAGCTCTGCACAGACAAGGCCATTGCCAAGTTCACAGAACTGTAGGAGGGGAAACAAGGAAGGAGAAGCTGTTCCTGGATGTTTCTGTTCTTCTTCACAGCCAAGAGTAGGCAAACACATGGTGTTTGACAAAGCTCATGTGCACTAGGACTTTTCTAGAAAAATAACTTTTTTCATGGGCCCCATGAAGTCACTTGCTGGGCCTGAAATTACCTCTGTAGGCAACCGTGCAAGTGGAGCCTGCTTGGTGGCACAGCTGATGCCCTGACTGTTTGCTTGAGGTCAATGTGTCTTCAGATGAGGGCAGACTTAACTTTCTGGACAGCAGGATGGAAGGTGGTACAATTGCTGTCCTGGGGAGAGCACTGGCCATAAGAAAAAGCCACTTGAAATTTGCAGAAAAGCAGGAGTAAGGTCACCAACCCAACTGCTTTCTGGGGAGTGCTGCATGTCCCCAGGGCATCCCTGTGGTACAGAAGTCTGAACCCTACCTTTCTTGGATCAATGTGTATGGCAGAGAATGGGTCTCTGGCATCTTTTACTTGCAGTGTCTAAGAATGTCAAGCCCACACCAAATACAACACATCTGATAAGTAAATAAATGCATTAATTAGCGAATGGATGGAGCAGACGCTTTCAGATTGTGTAAACTAGCTGTTTGAGCGATACCCCACTCCCACTCCATAGCATGCTTCCAGCATCCTCTACAAACTTAGGCCCTTACCTCGAAAACTAATTTTGAAAAGCAAGAACATTTCCCAGTGCAAACACGGCTCAATCAAAACTGTCAAGAGCAATGATGCATTAAGCTAATCCATTCAATCCTTCATTCACTCAACAAACACTTACTAAATCTTCATTACACAGCAGGCACTAAGCCAAGTGCCAGAAACATTGGGAGAAAAAAGATGAAGTTTCTAGACCACAAGATATTGATTTTTTAAGCTTTCTAAGTAGTTCAGATGCACAGCAGAGGTGAGAAAGTGAGTCATCCACTCACTGTCCAGATGCTTGGAACATATAGCCTGAGCCCCATCATTTCCAGGAATAACTGTCAATTCCTAAGTTCCTGTCCCAGCCTCCTCCCAGCCTTCCCTCTTAACTGGTTGGAATCTCAGACTGAATTCCTTACTGCTTTTCTCAACTACTGAATAGCATTGTTACTTGGGGTTACCTAAAAAGTCAAGTACAAAAAACAAAACAAAACAAAAAAAAACCGAAAACAGACTATTTTACATTTGTCTTTAAAAATAAAATAAAACCAGGAGATGGAGAGGTGGCTCAGTAGTTAAGGGCTCTGCTGTTCTTGCAGAGGGCCCAGGTTCACACAACTATCAGTAATTCCAGTTCCATGGAATCCATGTTCTTTCCTGCCCTCTGAGGGCACCAGGCACACACATGGTGCTCATACATATATGCAGACAAACACTCCAAAACATAACCTTTTTTTTTTCCAAGACAGGGTTTCTCTGAGGCTTTGTTGGCTGTCCTGAAACTAGCTCTTGTAGACATTTTTTAATTTTAAAAACAAAAACAAAACAAAACAAAACAAAAAAAAACCAAAAGAAAATGTATTGAGTTCAACTCAACCTTCCCCACCCACATCCAACTTATTTTTGCTAAACACACCTTACATTACAGACAGCCTGGAAATCTAAGGCAACAAATATAGTTCCAATGACGAGTTAAAACCCTGGTCCTCAAGAGAAAGCATTCTTGGAGAACAAGGCTGACTTTCCCTTCTGTGTATTGTCCCTTTGGAGCTGATGAAAACCCTCACCGGAGTGAGTTAGCGCCCAGCAGCCGCCTCTCCGCCCATCAGCAAGGTTCTTCTCTAAGAAGACGCTTAGGTAGGGAAGGCTGCTAAGAAAGAACTTCTCTCTGTATGGATCACTCACACTTCGTGCCAATCCTGATGGTTACGGCTCTCTTCAATGTGAATTTCTTTTCATGTTTGTACCTCACAATGTTCCTGCTGGAGGCTCTGGTACGTTTTAGGCACCTATGTCCCACCCTATATCACAAACATTGTTCTTGGGATTCTAAGGCAGGCTTGTCCCATGAGTTCCTGATTAAAATGGAATGAGCCTCATACACTGGGTTCCTACGACTTAACAACCGTGGAGGAACTAGTGGACCAGGGTATTCTGACCCTTGCTGCTTAGCTGTAGCATGCAATGAACCTCCCACTGGTTGTTGATTCTCCCCATCACCTTCAGCTTCTGGTGTCTACTTCCTCTCGACTCCTGCTGGCTCGTTTGTTCCTGTTTCTGTGCTGTTGTGAGGAGGTGATAACTATACTGAACACGTATAGGCATCTTTCTCTTTCCTAAAGATCACATTATAACAGTAATTTACCCAATATTAGCTATTATAAGTAATTCTAGGACTAGTTAAAATACACAGGAGATTATGCATAAGTTTTATGCAAATTATGTGTCATTTTATGTACAGAACTTGATCATCATTAGATTCTGGAATTAGGAAGTAGTTCTTGAACCAATCCCCCACTGATACCCCAAGGAGGGACTAGTGTCCCCTTACCCAGCACCAAGACTGATAAATAAATACTTTCAAAGCCAAGGTATTAGACTTCCTGGATGTACCAGAAGGGTACATAGTAGAGAAGCCCATGGCTAATAGCTCACACATAAGTGCCCTGGATTGAAGTCTCAGTTACATCACTAATTCTGTGACACAGGGCTACTAGCTAATGTCTGTAATCCATAGACCCTTGTTTGTAGGGGAAATAAGCCATACTTACAATTCTTGTGAATGAAGATAAGAAATCATATAAAGAAACCAAAACTATCCCCATTCCTGTCACATAGTGAGCACTGGCCACGCCACAGTGCCAAAACTTAGGACAAAGAAAACTTCACCTGTGCACACACATGTGAAAACATACACAAGTAGACCCAAGCAAGAAACAATTCTTCCACAAGGAATCATTTCCTAAAATAGAAATATATTATTTATTCAGTGAGAAACTAATTTTTTCATCATCGGATCAGAACAAATTTTCAGCTCCCAGGACCCATCACTGAAGCATATTATTATTATTATTACTATTACAATTATTATTATCATCATCATCATTATTTTCCACATTTTAAATATTATATTTCCCTCTTTCATAGCCTATTTAACCCGGTGGAAACTGTCCAAAGGAGCCACAGCACATTCAACATGAAGGCAGAGTAGAGCACTGTCATTCAGTTGCAGCTCCCAACATGACAGTTTACTTAAAATAAAGCTGAATGTAATCCATTACAAAAATCAGCTTGTGTCTATACATTGGCCATGATCACTGACATTTCCAAGACATGCAGGGAAAAAAGAGAGAGCCTCTACCTACTGAAAGCAATTATTTCCTTGAAAAGGCGTTCAGCCATCTTTGACGTATTAGTGTCTGGGTGCCTTCTCGGGACCAACACAGGTCAAGTCAAGCAGATCAAAGCAGGTGAAATGAAAACCAGTAGCCCCCATCTCCCCTCACCCCCAAGCTCCTAGGGCACACAGGCAGGAAACTTTGTGATTTCCAATCTTGGCTCAGTTCAGAAGAAAAAAAGGAAACAATATATTCCTGGGGGGGAATAACGTGGCCTGTTTGGGGCACACCAATCCATTCAGGGATAATCCTCCCTGTTTGTGAAGATTTTTTTCAACACCCTAAAAACATCCCTCCATATCACTTCCCTTTAAGGGCTTCTGGACATAGGAGTTGTGTCCACAACCCAGTAAGTCACGCATCCAAGGGTCCAGAGTTGCCAGGGAAAATCATGCCTGGGAATGTTCTGATTTCAGAAATCTAGGACAAGTCATCTCAGTAGATACCTCCTGAGTACTGGAGGCAATGCCTGGATCCATGCATCCAGATTTCAATAGATGGAAATGATTTCAGAAGAGCTGACCAGTGGCCTGTTCTCTACACTGTGCCATGGAAAGGCCCTGTAAAATACGAAGACAAACCTAAACATGGTGATTTTTAACTGTACAAAACAAAAAGGACTCATAAAAATATTATTCCCTGCAGTGAAAAAAGAACATATGTAAACATCTCCCCTAAGTCACTGGAGAACCCTCAAGCCTGTCTATTGTGTCTTCCCAATGTCCTGCAATTCTGTTGTTCAGCTTCCCTCTGTGGGCATCAATCCACCTTCTTCTTTATACAATTTGCACTTTGAGGCTGTCGTGGTTTGATTGGCAGGAAAAGGATTATCAGCAGACTTGCGATGTGTAAGAAAAAGAACATAGACCTAGAAGTAAACACACAGGAATTGCCTTTCAAAGATGGGCATAGACAGAAAACATATAGCATACATGATGGCATTATCTTCAATGGGTAAGAGGAGGCATTGTGCTCTGTTGGGAAATTTAAGCACTTTTTCCTTACAGCTCTCTTCCTCCCCACCCAGCTGTAGAACTCGGGCGCTCTCAAGGTTGATCAAACAAGGTTGTTGTTAAACTTTCCAGTGTGCAGTGCCCCTGCCTTGACCCCAGGTGTGGGTGGTGCTTAGCCCATCCCCTGGCTTGGGTATTACTCTCTGCAATAAATGGTAGCAGCTTCCTCTTCACTTCTTGTGGTGGTCTATTAAGTGTTTCAATCCCAACACCCTCCACCAGCTCGGTACTCTGGTTCCATGGGCAGGGCAGTGCTTGATAGCAGCAGTAACAATAATTTGCAATGACTCGGGCTTGCCATGTTCTCCCCATTTTGCTAGGTAATCAGGCCTACCAAGGATGGTTGAAACCACAAAGCTGGATGAGGCAGAAATGGACAGACACAGCACTGCCCCATAGACATAATCAGACTAAGAGAATTAGCTGTGTGGAACCAGACATTTCTGCTGTTCAAAAGTTGAGGATGGCAGAACACATGAAGCCCTCTCTGTCCTCTAGTCACAAACACAGGCCCATCTCTCAAGACTAGGGAGTTCTGGTCTACCTTAGGAATTGCAAGGATCCTGATTCGAATAACAAAAACAAAAACAAAAAAAACACTTTCATTTTGCTGCAACGAGACTTGCAAAGAATTGCCACAGTACATGTGTGGTCAGAGGACAACTTTTAGGAGTCAGTTCTTTCCTAGCATGGGTTCCTGGGATCGAAGTCAGGTTGTCAGGCTTGCACACCAAGTGCTTCTGGTGGCTGCACCATTTCACCGGTCCACGATCTGTATGTTGAAAACTCCATTTAGAGCTTGAAAATAATTTCCATCCAAACTAATGAGAAGCAAATTTTACTTTTGACAAGTGCTGACTGCCATTGGCACAGTGTAAATACCTGGTAAATGCTGGGCACAGCCTATTAATAAATACATGTAACTAGAAATTGTTTTTGTTAGCATAACTATTCCAGATCCACTGGAAAGGCTAAACTAATACTTTAGTAGGTCCCTCAACCCTGCTTGCCTGTGATCTTACTCTCTCTCTCTCTTCCTGTCTCTGTCTCTCCCCACCTCTCCCTTCTCTTGATGGAAAGGACGGAAACTAGGGTTTTGGGTATGTTGGGCAAGCACTCCATCACTGAGCTGTATCCCCAACCATTCCAATGTTCTCTAAAGATTAAAAGAAAAACAGTTAAAAGACAAGGGGTCCGTAACAGATGAGTGTAACATTCCTCAGTAATAACAAGGCCAAATAACTCAGATCTACCCTAAGGTGCTCCATCTTCAGCAAGAGGAACAATTCCCTAAAAATGCTTATAGGGCAGTCAAGGGCACTGATGTATCTTCACTTGCCCATCTTTCCTTTAAACACCAACTGAAAAGGTGGATGAAGCCCAGGGCCAGGGAACAGCTTAGTGGTAAAGTTGGTGAGCAGTTGTCATGTGTGGGGCTCTGGCTTCCATTCTCAGAAAGGAAAAAAAATGTCAAAAGCACTAAACTTCGATTTCCAAAACAAAAAACAAAAAACACACCAATTTCTGCCCTGTCCCCTGGGAGAAGAGCAACAGGAAAAGCATAGTGGTCCTTTGGTACCCGTAGGGCATCAGTCCCAGGGCATTTGCTTATGCCCAAATTTCCAGACACTTCATTTCCTTTATATAGCAGTACAATGCTTATATCAAGTCTACACAAGCGTCTTCTATGCTTTTAACCACCTGCAATATACTCAGAAAACCGAATACATTGTAAATGGCCAGAGGAAAATTTCAAGTGGAAAGTTCTGTACATGGTCCACCATAGACCCAGCTTCCTCTGGACTCAACAGGACTAGGCCTGACTTGAAGCAGAATAGCTGAAGTGACCTACAGAAGACCCTGATGTGCAGTAATGATGGTGTATGAACAGAACAACACAACAGAAAGAATAAGGGGATGTTTATCCCCTTGGATACTGATTTTTCCCTGAGATTCCAATCACTTCCCCTTCCATGCCAACTGTGCTCAGGATACTAGATATACAAAACTGACTGCGGTTTTGCTTTTCAGTGGTGAAACCAACAGGCAATTCACTGATGGTCTGGTAAATAATGTCAATAAATTAACTTATTCCCCCATCTGGACTTGAGGAGTCTTTCTTTAATCTATACCTTGTTTTCTATCTGGGGTGCAGGTGTTTATGTTTTAAAGAAAATCATCAGAGAGACATCAGTATGACACAGTGTCTTAAAAATATTCCCAGCCTATGGATCAGAGGATAAACTGGATATTATGAACAGCTATTTAACATCAAGGAGTAGCAATTGATCATCAAGTTTAGTGAATAAAGAACACAGACTAAAGGGGGCCTCTTAAGAAAATCCCTGGGCATAGACTGGATTCTCAGAGGTCATAGGCAGGGCTACAGTCAACTACAACATTAAAGCGAACACACCTAAGACACTTTGTCCTTCCATTTTGCCCCCTTTCCTGTGGGACATGGGGCGATTATGTAACTTAAATCCAAGTACACAATCAAAAAAAGAAAACTTCATTCCCCTAGTAAAGTTTAGTGACCTTTTCTGACAGTCCATATCTCCTCCGAAACTTTGTGGAATGTTCCATCTTTCTATTATAGCAAGTCTCAAATCAGATATCATCTATTGCACACACTCAATACTGACTTTGGTACTCTAGGTATAAATGGTGTCTGTTCTCAGAGAGCTGGCTATTTATAAAAGTTACTTACAAACTCTAACCTATGTGGGTGTGTGTTTGTGTGGTGCTTATGTGTGCATCTGTGTGTGAAAGCCAATGGACCAGCTCACTTGTTCTTTAGAAACACTGTCCACTTCCTTTAAGGTCATGTCTTTCATTGATTAGCGTGATACTCTCCAATTAGGCTCGGCTGGCTAGACAGTGGGCCCCAGAGATCTTCCTGTCTCTGACTCTTCAGCTCTGGGATTACTAATGTGCTACCACATCCAGCTTCTTAAACGAGTACTGGGGATCTGAAGAGCTTTTTGGCATCACACATGAGATGCAGTTTGCCCAGCCAGTTTTTGATCTTGCTTTGGTCCAGTATTTTCTCACTATGCTCTTCTCCATATGTTTTGGAATGGTAATATACATCCTGTGTCATTATATGTTGGAAGTATGTAATCTGTTTTTTGATTTTATAGGGGAATTACAGTTAAGAGATTGCATGAGTCTCAGAGGAGACTTTGAACTAAGTGCATTTTGCATTATAATATTGTTACAAGTTTATTGGTGTTAGGCAGTGTAATGTGGTGGTTTGAATGTAATTGGCCCCAGAAGCTCATAGGAAGTGGCACTATTAGGAGCAATGGCCTTATTGGAGGAAGTGTGTCACTGTGGGGTAGACTTTGAGGTCTCCCATGATCAAGTGACACAGTGACACAGTTTATTTCCTGTTGCCTGCAGATCAAGATGTAGAGCTCTCAGCTCCTTCTCCAGCTCCATGTCTGCCTGCATGCTGCGAGGTCCTGCCACAATGATAATGGATTAAGCCAGTGAAACTGTAAGCCAGCCCCAATTAAATGTTTTTTTTTGTAAGAGTTGTGATGACCATGATGTCTCTTCATGGCAATACAAACCCTAACTAAGACAGGATCAGACTCAGGTCTTCAACTTGCAAGGAAAGTGCTTTACCAGCTGAGCAATCCCAAGCCAAATTCTAACACCCTTAGATATTGAGTCAAAAAAGGATTGGTTAAAAATGAGTAAGTGTACTGGGCTTTCAAATGATTTCATAGGTCTCTTTCTTTTCTCACTTTTTTTTGAAACTTTTTGAGAATGGTCTCATGTTGTAGAATGTTATTTTAAGATGTATTACATTTGCTTATGCTGTTAAACATTTGTTTAATGATGCAAAGATGTGTTGCATTCTTTTATGTTGCATTTGTTTAACTCTGTGAAGCTATATTACTTTGCCTGCCCAAAACACCTGATTGAACTAATAAGGAGCTAAACAGCCAACAGTAAAGCAAGAGAAAGGAAGGTGGGGCTGGCAGGCAGAGAGAAAAAATATGAGAAATTTGTGAGAAGATCAAGAAGCAGAAAAGGATCCAGGAGTAAGAGAAGGAGGAGGAGTCAGTCACCCAGCTACAGAGCAAGCCACGGAGTAAGAAGCAAAAAGAATCTCTGTGAGAAAAGAGGAGATGATGGGAGATGTCATTCTGTAAATATGTATGTTTGTCTTATTGGTTAATGAATAAAGCACTGTTGGCCAATAGGAAAGCAATATAGGCGGGACTAGGAGACTAGGATACTAGGAGGAGAGAGGAAGGAGTAGGGAGGTGTCATCATGGAGGACAGAGAGAGTAAAACACAGGCACCTGTCTCTGGTAAGATGAGACCATGTGGGAATACTTAGATTAATAGAAATGAGTTAATATTTAAGACAGAGCTTGCCAATAAGAAATAAGTAACTGGCCAACAGAGTTATATCTTAAAAAAAAAAAAAAAGAATCTCTGAGTTCAAGGCTAGCCTCGTCTACAGAGCTAGTTCCAGGATAGCCTCCAAAGCTAGAGAATCCCTGTCTTGAAAATCCAAAGGAAACACAATGCAAAAAAAAAAAAAAAAAAAAAAAAAAACACAGAAATAGAGGAAGATAAAAGCCCAGAGGCAAAAGATAGATGGGATAATTTAAGAAAAGCTGGATAGAAACAAACCAAGCTAAGGCCAGTCATTCATTAAGTAAGAATAAGCCTCTGTATGTATTTATTTGGGAACTGGATGATAGGACCTCCAAAAAGCAAAAGAGCTGAAAGATTAAAAAAAAAAAAAAAAACCAACCCTACAGTCTCACACAAAACATATCAGAAATGTAAATTCTAAAGATATAGAACATTGAGAAAATCTGTACATAGCTGTCTTTCACTGATGCTGCTGAACTTAACCCCAAACAAGCTATAGATCTGCAAGGCAACTACTCTCCCCTTCTCTAAATGGTCATGGCATTTGAATTTCTTTTCACTAGATTAAGTGGCTCTCTTTAGAGTAAATCATAACTAAAGAAAGCGCTGGCTCTGCAAGCATCAGGACCTGAGCTTAGATCCCCAGCATACTTGTTTAAAAAAAAAAAAAAAGCAAAATTGGGGGATTTGGTTATGTCCATATGAACCTGTAATCCCAATATTGGTACAGGGTTTGGAGCTGGGGCAGGATGCAGGGGCAGAGTCATAATGATCACCTGGACTAGGCTTAGCCAAAGTATGAGCGGAAGATAGTCTGAGAAAAGTATACAAGAGCTCTGGATGCAGTGTTAAATCTATTCTATCTGAAAGCTGATCTTCTGAAATGTTCAGGCTTCAGAATGAGGACATTCAGGGGCAGCTGTCTCACAGTTTAGGAGAGGAAATGAGGGAGAGACTGGGAAGCAGTCAGAGATTTTGGTTCCTTTAGTTCAAAGCATCAACATGTCTACACATCACGGCTGAGCTACCATTCTGTGAACATCTACAATGTCATTGTTCATTTCTATGACAGTCTATACACAAACAATAGTGTTGCTCATTTCTATGTCACTCTATACACAAACAATGGCACTGTTCATTTCTATGTCACTCTTTACAACTGGACTATGTTAAAAAAAAAAAAAAAAGTCTGGAGTCCAGTTGTAGAGAGGGCAGAGTGATGAGCAAAGGGGTCAAGACCAGCCTGGGGAAACCCACAGAAACTGCTGACCTGAAGAAGTGGGAGCTCAGGGACCCCAGTCTGACAGTTGGGGAACAAGCATAAGACTGAACCAGATCCCTTGAATGTGTCACTTTGGGGGCTTGGGCAGTCTATGGGACCTCTGGTTGTGAAACAGTATTTATCCCTAGAGCAAAAAAGGGCTTTGGGAGCCCATTCCCTATGGAGGGATACTCACCCTACCTGAGGAGTGGGTGGGGGTTGGGATGAGAGGATGGTGGGGGGAATGGGAGGACAGGAGGGAGAGGAAACTGGGATTGGTGTGTAAAATAAGATTGTTTCTAATTTAAATAACATTAACCTTGGGGCTGGGGAGATGCTGAATCAAGTGCTCACTCATCACATGAGCATGAGGACCTGAGTCTGATCCTCAGAACACCTGTTAGAAAGCTAAGTATGTGCTTGTTTATAACATGCCTGTCATCCCAGTGCCAGGCAGGTGGAGATAGGAGGATCCCTGGGACTCACTGGCCAGCCAGGCTGGCCTATTCCGTATGATCTGAGCCAAATGGCAGCCTCTGGCAACCAAACACACACATACACACACACACACACACACACACACACACACACACACACACACACACACATGCACACACACAAAACACAAAAGTGAATCTGGAAAGACCTGTGTCACCCACTAAATAATGCATGTTAGCATTCACCATGTAGAGGAACTAACTGGTCTACGGCCTCTAATGCTCCTCACTCAGTTCCCACACCCATTCCTAAGAGGGTGTTCTAGGCCTCCTTTCACAGGGAAATTACACAGTTTCAAGGCCAAAGGCTCATGCATTCCACAGTTGGAAAAAAAATTAAACATAATCATGAAATATAAAAGTACATGACTATAGGTCATAGTTCATTTGGAGCATAGACTTTCAAATACAAGGCCTGACAGACCTTTTCCTAAAATCTCTGATGTTCACCCTTGGTTCCCATATCCCCTGTCATCATGCACATCTAGGACTATAAATTCCCATGCCCACTCATCAGCATCACATCTCAGCAAAAGGCAGAGTGCTTCTGCAGGCTGTGCAAGCAACACCATAGCACCTCCCCTCAGCCTGTCTGTGTCTCAACTCTCCAGCACACCTCAATCCCTAGGAAAAGGAGCCAAGGGCAGGGCATCCTCCCTTTGAGTTTGGGGAAGCATATTTACATGTTCTTTCTTCACCTTTTGTATGCTACAAGATCTCACAGCCCCAAGTGCAAACTCGGGATCCTCCTGACTACTTCCCAAGTGCTGGGATTACAGGTGTGCACTGCCTCGCAGGGAGAATCCTCTGAATTTGTTCTCTGTATCTATCCCTTCTAAATGCACAGCCACAAGAGCCCTTTCACAACATTAGAGATGACTGAAGGGGTTCTTGTCAACCATCATCACAGGTATTGGAGCTCATGTTGGTATCTTTGGGACAGCCATCTCCTCTGAAATCTTGTACAGGCATTTTCATAGGCAAGTCAGAGTTAGCAATCCTTGGTATAATCCCTCGGTATGTTGATTCAGCTTACTGACTCTGAAGTCAAAAGAAGACAAATGTCCTAGCCATCAACTGTAGGCCTCAACTGAGAACACTGGAAACTTACTTGTATAAACTGATGGTTGGCTCAACTGCCAACATGACAAAGGGCGCTGCTGTGTAGGAGACAGCCAACTGAGTGGCGGCCCAGGTAACCGCGTCATACGCAACCTTTCGAGCTTTGGAAGAAAGGAAGTGATGTCTGTAGTTGTTCCTCACCTGTAAACCAAGAAGGCAGGAGTGAAAACTGAAATAACGAGCACTCAATCACATAAAGAAGCAGAACTACAGGGACACAGGCATAAGCCACTGTCTGAGTTTCATTTTCACCCCAAACCCCACCTTAGCTTTTCACATTACATGTATGTATGCATGCATGTATGTGCATATATGTGTGTGATATTATATATAATTATATTACACACACACACACACACACACACACACACATATATATATATATATATATATATATATATATATATATATATCCATTTTTACCATTCACCTCCCAAAAGAAACCAGTTTAAGAACTTGCACAGAGCTGGGGGTGGTGGCACACACCTTTAATTCCAGCACCTGGGAGGCACAAGCAGGAGGATCTCTGTGAGTTCATGTGCAGTCAGGGCTACACAGAGAAAAACCCTGTCTCGAAAAACAAAAACAAAAAGCAAAGAAGTAAGAAAGAAAGAAAGAAAGAAAAAAGAAAGGAAGGAAGGAAGGAAGGAAGGAAGGGAGGGAGGGAGGGAGGGAGGGAGAAAGGAACAAAAAAAGATAGGAAAAGAAAAAAAGAACTTGGCACAGAGCCTTCCAAAGCCTTTTCTATTTATATATTCTTAATGGTACTGGTGAATTTTTTTTTAAACTGGTTTGATATTTTATTTGTTTGTTTGGTTGATTCTGGTGTAATCTGTTGTAGACTTTTTGCCACGTCCACAAACATAAAAATATAAATCTTCAATGTAATTTAAGGTAATTAGGGGAGAGTTAGCTTGTCCGCCTGCCCCTTTTGTTTTGCTGCTAGTTTTGTGGCGCATACTCTTACTGATAAGTCTCTGTGTTGCACCCTGTTTCCATGACTACAAGAGTACAAGTATCAACTATACCGAAACTAAATTCAACTGCTAATTACTACGTGCTTACTATGTGCAGTGTCTGTGCTAATACTTTACACAGACTGTGTCTGTTGAGTCTCCTAGCAAGCCACCAGCACTGCTGGGTGAAGCCAAGACCTTTCTTACCAACTGGGATGTGCTCAGTTGGAAGTTACTATGATGCACAAAAGTCTGCACGTCATGCTTCTTAAAACTGGACACGCTAGCTTAGGCCTGTGATCCTAGTACTCCAGAGGTCCAGAAGTGCAGGTGGGAGGATCAGAAGTTCCGAGTCATTTTTTGGATACATAGGGAGTTCCAGGATAGCCTGAGCTACAGGAGATCCTGTCTCAAATTAACAGTAAACCAAAACAGACTCCAACAACAACAATGATATTTTTTCCTCCACTTGTACTGCCTCAGAACAGATCCTGGGGGGGTCCATCCATTCAGAAATGCTGGGAAGCAGGTGTGAAATGTTAATAGCTAAGCAGCTAACCTCCAGAAGCCTAAGTCTTCAAGACTGCTGAGTTCATTCTCTTGCCAGAAAAAAACCTGGAAGCTCAGTTCCATCAGTCCCCCTTTCTATCCGCTACCTCACTTACTTGTGAAAACTGTTCACAAGGCTGCAATAGACAAGATCTACATAAATCAAAGCCTGAGCCAGAAGAGGCCACTGGGGTACAGATATTTTAAAGCCCAATACTCTGAATACATCAACAAGCAAAGCGCTGACCTTTATTTCATAGTTTGTTCTAGCCATCTGTTCTTTAGTTTTGTTTCAGGGCCCGAAGAACAAATAAAAGGCCTTTCCTGCTTCTTCTCGTGTTCAAATATGTATTTAATATTTTTTAAATTAGCGTGAATAGCAATTTTCTATCTTGTTCATATGTGGAATTTAATATACTTCATCTAAGTAAAATAGACACCTTCAGGGGAGAGCTCATCATGTCCACTGTGATATCTGGACACCTATACACTGCCTGGCATGTGACAGGGATGCTGACACGTGTATAGAAAAGTGCAGGGAAGAATGAATAAATAGCAAGAGATCGGAAGATAAACCAGTTGTGAACTGAATATCCAGAAGCCACTTTATAAAAGGAAAAAAAAAAAATGACAAAAAAAGCCAGGCATCGTGGCATCCATTTGTCATCCTGGCACAAGGGATGTGGAACCAGGAAGACCCTGAGGCTCATTAGCAGCCAGCCTATCCTGCTTTGAGTTCCAGGCCAGCAAGAGATCCTGCCTCAAAAAAAAAAAAAAAAAAAGAGGGTACCAACTGAGATACAAATGCACCTACAAACACACCAGGCCACACACACACACACACACACACACACACACACACACACACACACACACACACACACACACACTATGCATAATGAGTCAATAGCAAAATTTACATATAGTACAACTAATGTTATTGGAGCCTGAAATAAGAAAGGCCATGATCAAAGAACAAAATTAAACCACATATAAAACTCTACACTTAACACAGTAATTTTATTCTTTAACTGTATCAGATATAGGAGGTTAGATCCATCTCCAATAGATGCAGTTCCTAAGGCTACCACCTCCCTGACCTCATAGATACATGGTGAATTACTTCTAGGCTTACTATAATGACACAAGAAATTAAAGAGGATATAAGCGAACTAAACATGATTATCTGCACATGCACATTCAGTTTTTAATGATTAAAAATGTGTCCCTTTCTCAAGGGAGTAATTTGTTGCTTATAAAATTCTTGTTTTATTCTATGCAAGTGAATCAGTTAACCACTTTTGCAATGGCAAGTCCATATACACTGACATATTTCTGTAATAAGAAAATGTTTTACACGTTGATTTTTCCAAATATCATTCCAAGAAAACAAAACAAAAAAATAAGTATTCCAGAGAGAAACTTTATCACTCTATATCAAATTCCCAACAAACCCAAACCTTCGACTCACCACCGCTTAAAGCACATCAACACACATGCACACATGGGTGCCACAGGTTACTAGAGAAAAAGAGCCAACAGCTGAAGAAAGCTTACCGCTCTCGCTGCCAATGTGACAGGGACTCCAGTTAAGAATGTAAAGTAGTATCCAGGGTAAACGCCATGCCACAGAGCAGACAGGACAAAGGTGAACACGGTAGGGTACCAGGGAACCCGCTCATAGCACACACTGTAAAGACAGCAAGAACCAGCAAACCCCCGGTGAAAACACTTCTTGCCTCCACCTGCATCTCTTTGGGGTAGACCACATGGAAGTCTCAGATCCATGAGAGATGCCTGCCTGACTCTTAGCAGGAGCTTGCAATGAAATGCAGGCAGCCTGTGCTTCTCTGGCATCCTGGAGCACTATCAGAAACGCAGCTCCTGGCCCTGCTATACATTTCAGTCTCATTAGACTGGATGGTCTGGACTCCATCGCATGGTCCACTATAACAAAGGTCTCAGTAGTCTTGTTCAACTCAACACAAGTTCTTGGCTTACAGAAACAGGCTCCCCTAAGGGCAAATCCACTAGAGGTACTGATATGAGTGTCAATGGCATTACAATGCCTGGCCTCCAGATAAGCATCCGTAGGGATTATCTTCATTTAGCCAACATTAATTTATCTTTCCAACCAGACCCTTATGTCATCTGACTAATCAATATGACAACCCCTTTTATCATTCTGGTAGAAACTCTAGTGAGAAATTAGCGTGGCAATTAGAGGACCTGCTCAGAGCCCATCAGATTTTAAATCAAGATAGAGGTTGAGTAGCTCTTACCCCAAATGCCTGTGACAAGAAGCCTTTTCAAGTTTGAAATTTTTTCAGAGTTCAGAGTGTTTATATATACATGAGTTATCTTGGGGTTGAGAACCAAGTCTAAAACACAAGCTCATTTTCGTTTTGCATAAACCTTACACACACAGCCAGAATGGAGCATCACCCAACATTCTAGTGTGTGTGTGTGTTCTCATTGCCATCTGTCATGTGAGGTCAGATGGGGAATTTTCCTCATAGGATATCATGTTAGTGTTCAAAAGTCTTCAGTTATGGGGGCACTTGAGGTTTCATGTTTTGGGATATAAAATAATGTGGGAACTATACTGTGAGAAGCTAGAAAGTCAGTTGGTTCCCTGAAGATCTTTGGCTCCTCTTGAGCCAAAATTAAAATAAGTGATAAGATATGAAAGGAGGCTTTCTCCCCAGAACTCGGGCTGTGCATTGTCAGTTGCAGTCAAGGTGGCCACTCCATTCTTTAGTGGTCCCAATAGGAAATGCAACAGTAAATTCAAGCAGTTATCAAGAATCCACCCCTGATGGTTCAAAGTAACTGGTTTTTTATGTTGTTTTCAAGACAGGGATTCTCTGTGTATCCCTGGCTGTCCTAGAGTTCAATGTAGATCAGGCTGGCCTCAAACTCAGAGATCTGCCTGCCTCTGCTTCCCAAGTGCTGGGACTAAAGATGTGCGCCGCCATTGAACAGCAAAAGGTGTAACTGATTTACACCTTGATTCGGGGCTTCATCTCCCTCTCATTAGAGGAAAACAAATACAACTGGAAAGAAAAACACAGGTTTGAAATCCTGTTCTTAGTAAGATTTCCCTTTGACATGAGGACTAGGCATGTGCTTTTTAATTTTTTTCTTAATTCTTTGTATCTTTTTGCATGAGTGAAATATTTCATTATCAATCATCTTAGGCTGTGCACTCCTAATGGAAACTGTATGACTCTAGGCATGCTGGGACTACTCAGCACAAAGAAATAAGGCTGCTGTTAAGATTGCTTGCAACATTAATTAAAAACTATCATGTTCATATCAGAATGTAAGGACTGTAGGAAAGAGCAGTTTTCAGAGAGCATTGCATTAGCTTTATTTGAAGAATTACTGCATTGTGTCTCCTTTGTTTCAACAGTTTTAAAGATTTATTATTATATATGTTTCTGAATGGGGACTTGTACATATGAATGAATGTGCCTTGGAGGCCAGAAGCGGGCACTGGATTCCTCAGAGCTGGAGTTACAGGTGGTTGAGACAATGTATACAGGTGATAGGAACTGAACTTGGTTCCTCTGCAAGAACAGTCCACACTTAATCACCCAGCCACCTCCTCAGCATTTAATTTGTGAAAGACACTTTTCATCAAAAGCAAAACCTAATCTCTTCATGCAAGTTCAGATGCATTCATGAGGTGGAGTGTGGTGTTCAAAGATAGTATATTCATAGTTCACTAACAAGTAATGCTTCTAAATTTAGAACACGTACAGAAACAGGTCAGAGAAATGTCAATACAAATGCAGGCATTTAGGGTATGGTAAAGCTCTCACTGCTAGGAACAGCAGCGGCTCTCATCAGGGATTTCATGTTGACACTGACTTCCTAAGATCTGAAAACTAGACTCTCCTGGGTATCAAGCCAAACAGCAGAGAAGCCAAAAGCTTAGTTCCGGGAACAGACCTTTGGCCCTGTGTCTGTCACTCATAGATCTGTGACTTTGGGCATGTCATGTAACCCCTCTGTTCACTTTCCTCAGCTGTAAAACATAGTAACACAACTAATGGCATCTCACAGGATTGCTAAAAGGAATAAACTAGTGTGCAGAACCGAGTAATAAGTATTATGGGATGAAACAGGCACATACTGGGATCTTCTCAAGTCATCATTTCCACTTTTTTATTTACAAGATGTGGACAATGATGTCAAAAGTGTCTGTCAGATGGCATGACTGGCAGGCAGATGTTGCTCACGTAGGAAGTCCCTAAGCACATCCCTGCCATGAGCAATAAGGTAGTTCTTGTGTCCCTTACCATTTCAGCCAAGTAGATGTCTGAATATTCCAGTTTTCTAAGTACATTTTGAAACTTGTAGCAGTCTAGAAACAAGAAAATAACACCTATCATTAGCTTTAAAAATAGCCAAGCAGTGGGAAGTCCTGTCCAGAACTCCCTTGCTCACACAGCTGACGAGGGTTTCAAGCAGGATTACTCACAGTGCAGTCAATCAACTGTTCTGCCACAAGGCAGTAACATTTTCTGGCATTTATAAGATTTACTTTGCAGCTAAACCTTGGCTTGGAGATTCAAATCTGCTCAAAACTTATTTTTACATTGGAGCAAAACTTAGGGGGAAGCTCTGACAATTCCTTCCCACTCTGATTTTTAAAAAATAAAGTCGGATCACTTAGAACTACTCTAAAAGGGGATTTACACAGGGAAAGTCTAATTGTTTGATTGTAGAGCTTTGGGGACAAGTTAAATGAAACCATTATCTTTGTGCTATGTGGCCACGTGCAAACTAGGTCAGCCTTTTACAGTCATTTCTATAAATAGCTTCCCAGTCCCAACTGCATCCAATTTTGCCTGGAATAGTAAGAGACTTCATGCATGAAGGGATCATAATAAAAAAAAAAGAAAGAAAGAAAAGAAAAAATATCACCCATCTGGTAACAGTGTAAGCCAGTCAATTGCCAAAGAAGACTTCCCCCAAAATGTCATGAACTGTGTTTTCTCGCTGACACTAACAAGAAGTATGACTTTTCCTTGTGCAAAATCTTCAGCCACAAGAAACCCCATGTAGGCCACCCAGCTTCCTAATGTAATATGCTTGAAAGGAGAGAGTAGGCCAAGAAGACAGATGACATATAGATGCAAGATGGCCTGACAGATGATAGCTAGATAATACAGATGACAGACAAATGATGGAGAATACAGACTGGATGGACAACAGATGATAATAGATAAATGGCATAATAGATATATAGGTAGTATATATCTTAATTTTTTGTCAACTTGAAACAAACTAGACTTATTTCAGAAGAGGATTTCCAATTGAGAAAATGCCACCAATAGATGGTCTATAGGCAAGTCTGTAGGTTGTTTTCTTAATAATTCATGTGGGAGTGGTGGGCACTGTGACCAGTGGTACCCCTGGGCAAGTGGTCCTGAGGTTTATAAGGAAGCAGGCTGAGAAAATCATCAGTGAGCAAGCCAATACGAAGCATCCCTCAACAGCTTCTGCATCAGCTCCTGCCTCGAGGTTCCTGCCCAGTCTGAGTTCCTGCCCTGACTTTCCCCACTAATGGACTGTGATGTGCATGTATAAGCTGAAATAAACCCTTCCCTCTCCGAGTTGCTTCTGGTCATAGAGCTTTATCACAGCAATATGAACTCTAAGACAGGTAAATAGATATGGATAGGCAATTGATAGATAATAGATCAAAAGATAAGAGGAAAGATGTTGGGCAGGTGACAGATGGAAGGCAGATGAATGATAGGTAACATAATAAACAATCCATGATGGATTGTTAGGAGACCTGTTGTTTAATGAGTATTTTTCAATTTAGTTTGTTTCTGTTTACATAGTTAATAGGATGCTATAAAATACGGCCTTGAAGCACTGTAAGAAAATCAGACTTCCTTGGGTTTTTTTTTTTCTTGTCCCATACCAAATACAATGGGAATCAGTGTTCTCATTTGCTCTTATAATAACTATATAAGTTATTATCAGCCTTTGACCTCCAACCAAGCACATGCCCATAATGAAATGATCTGTCCAGCTGGGGAACCTGCAGAAGACCAAACTAGGTCCCCTGAACATAAGTGCTAGTTGGGGGGTTTGGCCAGTCTATGTGGCCGCTGTCAGAGGAACCAGTATTTATCCCTAGAGCATGAACTGGCTTTTTGGAGCCCATTTCCTGTGGAGAGATGGCTTGCTTAGCCTAGATACAAGGGGTAGGGGATAGGGGGCTCAGTTCTGCCCCAGATGATGTGACAGACTTTGATGATTTACCCATGGGACGCTTCACCATCTCTAAGTTTGTCTTTGCTACACAGTTGGGGTAAACTCATGCATAGCCAAATCCAAGGGGTCAGCTCTGAAGGACGTGACATATAATGCTCCAAGGGAATGAAGTACCTAATTCTACGACTTTGCCTGACATCTGCATAGAAAAGAGAGGTATGCAGTTTTCATATGCTTTTCAGAAAATGGGAAATGTGGTTATGGCACCTGGAAACTTTCTATTGAAGAAGTGGGTTACTGTAATGGGGCAAATTGCTCACTCCAAACCAGTCCTAAATTTGCCCCCCCCTTTTTTTCTACATTTGCCAGTGTTTTCTGACCTACGGCTCAGATTCTCTAGAACCCAATTATCACCACCCCTTTGTTGGGACTCACTGTTTATATAATCTGATACGCCTGAGGTATCACATGGCACCATGAATTTATATTGAATACACAATGTAATTTGGGTCGGTACCAGGTACAAAATGCTAAGTGGCAGTGTAAGAAGAAGAGAGGAAGGAGAGGATGAGGAAGAAGATAAAAGGGGGGAGGAGGAAGGAGAAGGGGAGAGGAAGAAAGTGAGGAGGAGAAGGAAAAGGCAAAGGAAGGGGTAGAAGAGGAAGATGGGGAAGAGAAAACCTCACTCTCCTAATAAATTTGTTAAGTGAAATGCAGGCCTCCTTCTCCCAAAGGTCTTCCAAACGCAGGCGGCTTCGGGCAGAAGAAGGTGGGGGTTTCTGGGGGCTCCTTTTGCTCTGCTCTCCACTAAATGTGGGTGGAAAATGGTTGGTCTCCCCAGGCTTCCTGCTCTCCCTATCTGCCCCAGGGTAGATGGAAATAAAAGACAGAAAGAGAGAGAGAGGGAGGGAGGAAGGGAGGGAGGGAGGAAGGGAGGGAGGGAGGGAGGGAGGGAGGGAGGGAGGGAGGGAGGGAGGGAGGGAGGGAGGGAGGGAGGGGGAGGAGAGAGAGAGAGAGAGAGAACTAACAGCCACCCTGAGCGGGCTGGCCTGGCACACTGAGAAGCTGGGCCCTTCCTCCACTGCTGCAACACCAAAGGCTCTGCAGCTTGGTAGTCAGGTCTATGCTGGTGCAAACGAGGCAAAGCAAACTGAGATGATTGGTCTGAAGGAACCATGTCTGTTTCCAAAGACACAAAGAGAACCATGGTCCAAGAATAAAGAAAGACGAAGAGACACACTATCCCCATGGCCTAAAAGGTGTGCATTGTGACAGTTTTTCTCAAAAAATGAAATGAATTAAAAATCCACCCCCCCCCCAAAAAAAAAAAAAACCCACAGCCCGGCATGTTTAAGTCTAAAGGAACCAGTCTCTTGTCTACACTCTGGACTGAGACCCAATCAAATGCAAACAAAAGAAGATGGCATTTTCACTTTCTGGTTGGTAGAACAAGAATTAAACAACAGAAAGGTTTTTTTTTTTTGTTTGCTCTTTTTCAAATTTTTGGTGTCATTTTTCCTTGAACCATTAAATGTGTCAAGAAAGTAGGTATCCTGAAAGCAAGATGGCGATGACAGGGAGGAGGAAGAAAAGGAGAGGGAGACAATCTGGACTATCGATGGCGAGGAGAATGTGGGGCCAGGCATCTCCCCAGACACCCTGACGAAGGAACTGGGAATCCCACATTCGCTGCAACTGCCTGCTTTATTCACCGTGGCCATTTGTTCCAGAAGCACAGTGTTCTCACCTCAATCTTCCAGATGTTCAGGTTAGATACCAGATCCCAACAGAAATGCCCGTCCTCGTCCACACCGCTGAACCCAAAGCCAGCTGCATTGTGCACCGCATCCGCTGTGGTTTTAAGACAAAACATCAGGAACCAGGCAAAGGTCTTTTTAAAGGCGTGCAAACATGTGTCTAGCTCCAACACAGGACGTGTTCAGTAGTTTCTTGGAAAATGAACCAAAAAACACGCAAAGGATTTGGCATCATTATGAATCGGGCTGTTTGATGAACTTGTTTCTATTCGTTTGTTTTGAATGCTTGCTAAAAGGCACAGCACTGAATGTCTGTAGAATGGACAGAGGAGCATCAGGGAGGGGAGAAGGAATGAGGTGAGGTTGTTAGCAGCTGGATTCAGTGACTGGCAGGGTTTAGGGGAAGAGAAAGAGGTAAAACACACCACTGCTTAGAAATAAAGGCCAATAAGGGATATGGTATGGACCACGAGTTATTACTAAAGATGTAACACCTGGGATTTGCTACTTTCCCCCTTGCTGAGACTTAGGCTTGTTTTGGCTCATGGTGGGGAAGGCATGGTGGCAGGGACATGAGGCAGCTGGTTACCCTGCACCTTCAATGAGGAAGCAGAGAGAGAGATGGAATGCTGGCTCTCTGCTCACTCTCTTTTTTGCTCAATCCAGGATCCCAGACCATGGGACCACTCACACTGTGGGTAGGCCTTCCTCCATCAGTTAGACTTCTCTGGAAATACCTTCAGGCATGGCCAGAGGCGTGTGCCGCAGGTGATTTGAAATCCCACCAAACTGACTGTCAACATTAAGCATCTCAGGTGTTAAAGGGTAGGTGTGCTATGTCAGGAGAGATGCAGTTGTGGAAGAAGACAGGAGTTTATCCTCGACAGGCTATATACACGGGGCTGACTGGCTAACACAAGATGCAATTAAAGGAAAGTTTAAATCCACAACAAAGAGAAGCTTAGCTTGGAGCTGGGAACCAGCTGCAATGGAAGCCATACAAGACCACAGTGATGAACACCCGAACACAGTGTGTGGTAGCAGAGCTTGGGAGGCAGAGACAGGAGGATCAGGAGTATAAGGTTATTCTGGGCTACATAGCAAGTACAAGGCTAATCTGGGCTATGGAGGAAGTTGAAGACCAGCTTGAACTATACAGGAAAATTCTGTCTTAAAAAGAAAGAAAAGAAAACAGCAAGCCACCTTAACTCACAAAGCCATTCCGAAAGCCCCCTACTTCCATGTTTATTTACTTAACTAAACTGTAAGAAAATGGCCCCCAAAGGAACAATCTACCTCAAATCAATGCCTTAATGAGGTGTTTTGTAACCAGCTAGAGTCCTGACAAGCCCTCACTGTTATAATGGAGACCAAGAGACTAATTTTCTCCTTTATCATATTCCAAATTCTGTTAGAAGATGCTCTTCAAGAAAATAGTCATTAATGACTCACACTAATTAAGTCAAAGCGCTTCACAGTCCTAGACTGGAGGAGGACTTAGAGGCTCCTCCAAGTACAGACAGCTTTTCAAACCCCCTGGAAAGGAGCCTGCCTTAAGAACAGCCACTCTAAAGGGAACGGCCTTCTCCAGATGAGAGGGTGGCCCTGAGCCCAGTGGTCCAGCACTTCCCTTGGGTTTTATCCCCAAGAGAGAGAGAGAGAGAGAGAGAGAGAGAGAGAGAGAGAGAGAGAGAGAGAGAGAGAGAGAGAGAGAGAGAGAGAGAACAGCTCTATGTTTATCTCCTCTATCTATTTTTGGCATAGTTGATGATTTAATGATGCTTATCTTAGGTTTGGCTTCAGTTGAAAACTATCTGGTTTCTCATGGAAGAAACGATTTTAAAAGGACAGAGCCCCATGCTCTCCTCTCTCCTCTAGAGGGAAATTCGGTAGAGAAGAAAAAGAAAAACAGAGAAAGCAGGTGCCTGAAAAGGAACCTCATGGTTTCATATGTGGGAACAAGTCTATGAATGACAGATGTCATTTAGGTGACAGCTAAAATCACAGCTGGACAACCCACGACAAGGCCAGCACAGCATTTCTTAACTCCTTCAATTTTGTGCTCACCATTCCTGGTCAGAGCTGAAAAAAAAAAAAAAAGCAATGATTGTGTGCATGAACGTGTGTTTTCCTGATCATCGTCTGTGATGGTCAGATTTTCATAATACACAGGAAAAAAACAACTTCAGCTCAGGCCCAGATGTTGCAATCCATCACTGTAGGGAAGGTGGGGTGTGGCAGAGCATGTTATATCATGGCACTCGAGAAGCCGAAAGAGCAAGAATTCCCGTCCCCATCTTTCTCCTTCTCCCCCATTTGCTCCCATCTGAGTCCTCAGCCTATTCCTGGTACTGCCAACGTGCAGGAATAGAATTCCCTCTCTGTTCGCTGTCTCTGCAAACACCCCTACAGACACATCTGGAAGTGTGTTGTACTAACAGCCTGAGTGCTGCTGAATCCCAGCCAGCTGGCCATCGACATCACACACCTTTCTAGGGCTCTGTACCGAGCACCTTCCAGGTATTTCTTATTTACTCTCACAGCAGCATTAGGAGGGTCAGTAGGGGAAGGCTCAGCAGCACACTAATGCAAAAGCTAGAGGAGGTGACTAACTTCTAGAAACTTGTCCCCTAAGGATAAATGGATACAAGAATGGCGCCTATGATGAAGAGCTGTTGAAATGTGTACAAAGTTCACAGCACAGGGCCCATACAAAGAAGCAGTCAAGAGATGACAGTGATGGCCATTTTTACTCTAATGGTCTCTGCTACTAGGAATGCCAAGGAGTTTGAGACTGGAGATGTTCATTCAACATGCAGACCATTCCAGTGTAGGCAGTGCCAGAATCTGAAGGCCAGGACTGATTCCACATCCCAAAGAACTGAGAGCTCCTTTGTGCAATAGCTGGCTCCCACAATCACCCTATTTGGAGAGTCAGGATTCCCTGTTCTGCACAGTGTTTTCTACAGAAGTTTATCTAAGATTCCATCATTACCTAGAGCAGCCAGAGTGAGGTTCTGACTCATAGCCCGAACCTGGCTTTCCTTTCTCCATGCATGGTGTAACGTACTATGGCAGACAAACTGCTTTGGATACCCCTTTGTTGGAGTTTGTGGTCCTTAGGATGCAGCCTAGACAGTTGAGACTCTTTGATTTGGAACAATTAGTTGGGGGAGGGAGGGGTCAAAATTGGATATAAGTCCAAAGAAAATAATTTTATTATTTTTATATAAACAGTACCTACAGCAAGCCTAACAGTGCAGAGCAGCTGACATCCATGAAAGACCAGCTTTAAGGATTAAATTTATAATAATTTATAATTAGCACATCAATTATATGGAAATGGCATTTTAAAGAGCTGGATAAAACAATTATTCGGTTAAGCAATTTAAATATTCCCTGATGGACTATCCGTGGCTTCTTTATTCATAAATAATAGAAAGGTTAATTTCAGACTAGCCCATGTAATCCAAACTGGAAAGAAACTTCAAATCAAAGCTATGCAAATTAATAAAGTGTTTCCACTAAACAACCAGGAAAATGTAAAGATGGGACAGAGGAGATTGGGGAGAAACAGAGCTCAGTGCACAGAGAAAGCTGTCCAGAGGAAACACAGTTACATTCCTAAAGTCTGGGGAGTGCTCCTAAAGGGCGGGATGACATCCTGTTCCCTATCACCCCTCCCACCCAGACGCTGTCAGCACAGCCCACACCCACCTTGTGTCAGACTCTCCCCATAAGGCCACGGAATGGCCTTTTTTCCTCCTTAAATCTGGAGATGATTTAGTCCAAAGCCAGCCCTAAAGCCCGGAGATACAAAATATGGGAGCAGAAAAGGTAGGGAGAGAAGAGAGAAAGCAAAGTAAGTGAAAATGGAGAATGTGGTAAAAGGAAGGAAGACATTCTCACCCCCACCTACCTCTCTGTCTCTGTCTCTCTCTCTGTGTCTCTCTCTTTCTCTCTCTGTCTCTCTCTCTCTGTCTCTCTCTCTCTGTCTCTCTCTCTCTCTCCCTCTCTCCATACGCGCACACACATACACACATTCATACTCAAGTTAGAGCAAAGAATAAGCACTATTTTGCATGGGAAAATACATATATACAGGGATCCAAATAGACTCCTAGCTACCCAAGATAGATGCCTAGCTATTAAAGAAATAAAGAAGGCAGCATTTTTAACTAACAAAGCAACAGCAGAATCAGGAAGGAGGGGAACAGGCCTTTGAAGCACATTTATTCTCCATATAATGCCACTGGGGCAATTCTTGGTATCTCTTGCCTAGTTGATGGAGAGGCCTGTATTCTCACAAAACGCTATGGTCTTGAGAGGCTGAAGTTATTTCCTAGCACAAAGTCTGGTGTTCAAAAAACAACCCTAAATTACTCTGAATGGAAATGGAAACAAAGCACAGCACACCATAAATTCCAAAACAGCTCTGATGCTGGGTATAGTAGTTCACACCTTTAGTGCCAGCAGAGGCAGAGGCAGAGGCAGGTGGATCGCTGGTCTACAGCGAGTTCCAGGCTAGCCACACTACATAGTAAGATCCTGTCTCAAACAAAACAAAACAAAACAGCTCTAAGTCTGATGTCCTTTGCCAAATGCTAGTGAAATGCTGCATTTGGACTGAACTTATGCACAGAAAGTTTTGCAGTTAAAAATAACCTGTCCCCAGCAGAAACTGCTTAATAGGCAACAAAGTTTATGTTTGGGGCAATGAAAATTTCTGGCTCTCAATCTTAACTGTCATGAAAAACCTGCCAACACTGAACTTCATGCCTAAATGGACAAAACAGTCTATTTCATATTAGATATATTTGAATGAAAAAAAAATAATTCTTCATCTGCAAGGTTTCATTTAGACCTTAAACCCTGAAACACAAACTAAGAAGAGGGCATGAGTCATGTGCTATTTCTTAACTTGCAGTCTGTGGACGAACACTGGGAACTTTGAAGGACCAGTTTGGCTTAAGAAGGCAAGTCCCCACTCTCTGTAACCTTCCCATCTTAAATCAAAATCCCTCACCAGCCTTGGTAAGTGCATAGGTTCTCTTCTTAATAAAGCTTTAAACAACTCCATCTAAAATTCTTTCAAAGAAAAAAATAAAATCTTAAGACTGGCTAACATCTCCCAAAGGGGAAAAAAAGACTTGATTTAAAAAAATAATAATAAAAGACATGATAAAGAAACAAACAAACAAACAAACAAAGCTGAACTTTTCACCATAAAGAAAAAAAAAACCTGAACTCAGCTTCCTTCCAAAGAAGCAAGTTGACTGTATGCAATCTAAACTAACATGCTTGATAGTCAAATTCATTATACATATGTACAACCTGGAGAAAAACAAGCACACTGTTCTGGAATTTTCTCTTAACTTTGCATTGCACTTAATGGTCAAGTTCAATGGTTGGAAACAGTTAGGAAGACTGGGTTTAAACAGCACCCCCAGATGTCTCCTTCTCACCGATAACTGAGTTTACAGAGGGTGGAAAAGAGTGCAATATTGAAAGTTACACTTGGTACTGGCTTCGCTGTCACAGGAATGATTGAACTTTATTATGACTTGATGATATGATACAAATGATATTCTGGCTAAACCATCCAAGGAAGACCACTTCATTCCGCATTCATTTTGGGCCACTCCATCAAACTTACCTAATGTCCATGCAAAGTAATACTTCGGCTTTGCAGCTTGCATGACGACATATAAGTACCAGAGTCGACTCAGAAAGTTGGCCTTATGTACAAACCAGTCATCAATAAGGAAGGTGACAGGAAAGGACTTTGAGAGTGTCAAAAACAACAGGAGAGACATCAAGGTCATGCACAACTTCTGTATCACAGCTCTCTAGAGATGGGGGTAAAAAAAAACCCATGTAACTACTCAGGTATGATGAGAACCATGGTTTTGGCAAGACCACCTAAAGAACATGGTTATCTGATAAAATCAATGGGGATGGGTTTTCTTCCTCGAGACACAAATCTGGGAGGATTAGGTTAGCTGGTATATCTAGATGCCCAACACACATGTAACCCTTGAGGACTGGAGGTATTCACTGTAAACATGTACTAAAGGTGTCTTTCAGGAACCCCTACCAACATAAGTTAAGTAGGGTTGTTGTCCAAAACATATGAGAAATGAATACAAGTATAGGGTAGCAATGACCATTTGCTTTCCACTAGAACAGCCTGCAGAGCCAGGAAACATGCTTGAGTCACCAGCTAGGAGGTGGAGGCTTCGGCTATAAGGGCTTCTGTGTCAGTGACTGAACACCTGAGTCAGTTCATGAACACACAATGGAGAGCACTGGCTTCCAAGGAAGAGTCAAATGTTTCATCTGGTGTCGTCGTCGTTAGCTTGAGCTGTTAATTTGTCTCAAAGCTACTGTAACCAGGCAAGAGAGAAGGTCAGTTGAGGAAATTCTTGCACCAGATTGGCCTGTGGCATGTCTATGGGACATTTTCCTAATTGCTAATTGATGTGGGAGGGCCCAGGAGGCAGCTGGGCCTGGGCTGTAGAAGAAAGGTATCCGAGGAAGAGCCTACAAGCAAGCAGTTCTGTGGCCTTTGCTCCAGCCAACCATTCTCCAGGTGTTTGCCTGCAGTTAACTGCCATGGCTCTTCCCTCCACGATGGACTGTAATCTGTAAGCTAAATAAGCCCTTCCCTCCCCTAGCTGTTTGCGATCATGATTTTATCACAGCAACAGAGACACAAACTAGAAAAATCTAGGATTAGGATGTGGTGACTTTTTTTTTTTTTCAATCAGGATCCAGTAATTTTGCCCAGTTCCTCCAACTTTCCAGGAAATGTCATCCTACATGTCTGTAGTTTCCAATGGGTGGCCTTTCTAATGTGGCACAGCATCGGCACCCTTCCCGGGAGTGATTGGGGCTTGAATGAATGAACATGACAAAGAACTGAGGACAGTGCCTGGGTCCAAACCAAGCGATCTTACACAGACAACAGCTCATCAGTTGCCTATATTTGATTTTAAGAAAGGGGTGGGTGATTGGCCATGCTCTCTGCTAAGCTTTTGACATTTGGCTGTCACTGTTTTATTTTTCCGTTCAAGGGATCACACCTGGATCTCATGCATACTAAGCAAGTGCTCTAATTCTCAACATGCTAATGCTCCCAGCTATATGACTTTAATTAGAATGACTATTAGCTAGGGTCAGCCCTGAGAGTGAATCCATTCTCTGACCACCGCCCCCCCACCAAAAAACAAAAACATACCAAGTACTAAAAACTTACCGTGGGGGAAGGTTCTGGCAAACTGTGGAAGCCTCTTTGCTTCCAGTTCACTTCTAGCAACTTCATATGTATATGTCTCCCCTCAATGAAGGCTGCATAGTCCTTGAAGTTGTTACAAGGGCCGGCTATAACACTCATAAAGTTGAGATGGTAGCTTAGGTATTCCAAAAGTGAGGGCTTCACTCTGAACATAAGTGAAATTTAAAACTTGAGCGCTCATCCATATTCAATTCTCCATCAGAACACACCCATATACCTGAAACATTATTATCCATGGCAAGGCCTTTCACTTTTCTGTTTCCTATAAAATCCAGCTAAAAGAGACATCTTTAAGACAGGACCCACGAATGAGATAGGTGACGGAGATGGTCAAAGTTCCACGTCACCCTCTGCTGGGGAGGACCAGGAACCCTGAGGGAAGGATCTCAAGCAAAGGTTATTCCTCATCATCTCTATTTGCTTGCAACGCAAAACGAATGCATAAACAAAGGCAGGGTGAGAATCTGGCCTAATGTCAGCAGCTGAGATGCTCCAGAGAGGGGAAATTCTCTCTTGACTGCCAACATAAATACAAAGTAAAAGGTGGGCGGACCCGACCGGTTTCCACTTGGAAGCCACACAAAACCAAGTGCGACAATCTGTTGTCTGCTTTGGTGTCTAGGTCCTGAAAAGGAGACCAGGGAAAATCTGGGGTGCAGGGCTCTGCTTACTGTTGCAAGGGCACGCAGGAGGCCTGTGCTAGCAGGGTATTATTGTAGGGGAAGAGTTCTTGAAACACCATTGCTCAATGGTTCCTCAGACTGTGCCTTAAGCTGACTATAGCTACATAGTTCTGAGCAAGACAGCAGACTTACTAGAACCCTCCAGTGCTTCACAACTGTTTCCAAGTCTCAGGTCTGTAGTGAAGGCTCCTCGTGGGACTCCTTGGGGGATGCCAGCTGCTTCTGGTACCCTCTAGAAGGAACCTAGCCCCCAGCCATAGCTGCTCTTTGTGAGTCACCCCAATGGCGTTTTCATCCCCATGTCACTGTTTTTCTCCTGATCTTTTAGGGACCCCCCTCCCCTTTAGCACCATTCCTTTCCACTGTCCCTGCACACTAGCCAAAGGCCATCCTCTGACTCCCCAACCTGGATTCCCTTCTGTCCTGCTTCCTATCTTTCCCTATGCTCATAAACTACATGCATTGGTAACTGCTGCTTCTCAAAGGTCCCAGACACAAATCCAATAAAAATAATTCTGGAGTAGACACACACATCCTGGGAAAAATAGAGTCTCACAGGATGGACAAAATCACAGATGAGATCCATCTGCTCTTGACCTCTGCCCTACAGCAGACACAAACACACTCAGAAATGATCTATATTCAAGGATAGCCATTGGCTAGTCCAAAAGGGAAAATTAGTAGATAGACAACACACTCAATAGCAATATCACATCCATATGATGGAAATAATATGAGTATTTATTAAAATGAAGAAACTATAGACCAGTTGTTCTCAGCCTGTGGGTCACTATCCATCCCCACAGGGGTCACTATCCCCACAGGGGTCACATATCAGATATCCTGCATATCACATATTTACAGTATGATTCAGAACAGCAGCAAATTCAGAGTTGTGAAGTAGCAACAAAATAATTTTATGGCTGGGGTCACCACAACATGAAGAACTGTATTAAAGGGTTGCAGCATTAGAAAGGGTGAGAACCACTGCCCTAGACACATCCAAAGGGCTTGACAATATATTGCTAACTAATAACTTACTTCACGGCAAGTCGGTGTTGCTCAGCAGAAAGATCTTCAGCTTTTCGACCTAATCCTATGGAAGTGAAATGAAATTCAGAGTGTTTAAACTGAAATAAGAGGTGGGGGGGGGCAAGGGATGATGGGAGGGAGAGGAATGGGGGTTGCATTGATATGTAAAATAAGATTGCTTCTAAATAAAAAGTAAAGTGAAATAAGAAACTGATCCTAGAAGAATATTCCCAAGTTCATTTGGGAAAAGCCGATTATTTTTGCTTGTCTCCTATAAAGAATTCCTGCTTTTCAGTTTTCAAATCCCTACAGGAGAAAGGCATTGGTTGAGAGTGAACTTAGCATGCACAAGGCCCTGGGTTCCATCCTTATGATGGCTGTAAATTATCCTACCCGTGAGTCCACATGAAGAAATCTCTATAGGTTTGTATGAATGAAGGAGTAGTCAAGGTTACTTGTGTTTGATTTGTCTAAAAGGATGATAACTCCAGAAACCTCTGCCCATCACCTCCACTTAGAGATCCCTTACCACATAGTAGGATTCCACTGCTCTAGCAATTGTAAGAATGCCTTTCATGAGCTGAACAAATTCAGATGTCTCTCCCTCATGATGCCAAGTGGGAAACCTGGTGTGACAGCTAAACATTGACTGTCAACCTGATCTAGGGCCACCTAGGAGACACCCCCCTGGGCACGCCTGTGAGGCAGGTTTCTAGAAGTGTTTATGTGAGATGGGAAAACCCACCTTAACTACCAGCAGCCTCACCCCAAGGACTGGGTTCTCAGGCTTAACAAGAAGGAGAGAAAGAGTGAGGCACCAATGAGCTTCCTGACTTCAGATGCAATGTGATAATGCACTCATGCGCCAGCCTGCAGCCATGCCTTCCCAGCCATGATGGACTGCACCTCCCACTGTGAGCCTAGACAAACTCATTCTGCCTCAAGTAGCTTTGGTCAGAGGATTCTGTCACAGGAACGGGAAAAATAACTAATAAACCGGTGAATTGGGATGGCTGCAGGGGAAGCTGAGAGCACTCGGATGAGACATAATGGGGGAACAAACAGGGCCTTTCTCCTCCGGAGCAGCAAAAGGAATATAACCCTAACTGCAGGGAAAATACAGAGAATTATCAGATATTTTTCTTCTTCTTCAAACACATCCACAACAGACAAATTTCCAGCCAAAACAATGTTTGCCTAGTGTAAAATATGCATGCCATCTTGGAGTCAAAGAAGCTAAGCATTATCTTTGTGGGGTTTTTTTTTTTAATCTTCTTGCTTTTATTTTTTTTTTGTTTTTGTTTTTTGAGATAGGATCTCTCTATGTAGCACAGACTGACCTTGAACCTGCACCCCTCTTGTGTATGCTATCCAAGTGCTGGAAGCTCAGGTGTGAGTTGAGCCATATAGTGGCTCTGTTATGGGAGATGTCATTCTGTAAATATGTTTCTCATATTGATTAATGAATAAAGCACTGTTGGCCAATAGGAAAGCAAGATAGGTGGGACTAGGAGACAAGGAGGATTCTGGAAGTAGTAGGGAGGAGCTTCAAGATGGAGGATGGAGAGGGAAGAATGCCAGGGTCTCTCTCTGGTAAGATGGGACCATGTGGAAATACTTAGATTAATAGAAATGGGTTAATATTTAAGACAGAGCTAGCTGATTAAAAAAAAAAAACTATAAAGCCAACAGCTTTATATCTAATACAGCATCTATGTGTGTTATTTGGAGCCGGTGCAGTGGTAGGCCCAGACTGGTGGGAAAAACAACTCACTCTTAACAGCTCTGAAATACAACAAGCAACATAAAGACTCTAAATCTGCCCAGCAACCATGAGGGCAATTCCACAAAGCACTTAAACTAGGTGTGGTGGCTCAGGCCTATAATCACACCATATGGAAAGCAGAGACAGGCAGATCAAGTTTCAGACCAGCTAGGAGACATAATAACATCCTGTCAGGAAAAAAAAAAATGCCTAAGAAAAAACAGAGTGTTTCTGGAATTCCTTCATTCTTCCCACACACAAGGGGGGAAAAAGAAAAAAGTAAATAAACATTTCACTCTGTATTCCGAATACTCCAGGAAATGTGGTAAAGAAAGAGTACTTTACAATGTAAATTTAGGCCCAAAGTCTATTTCACAATGGGGAAAAAAGAAGAAGAAGCAGTGTCAAAATAAAAAAAAAAAAAAAAAAAAAAAAAACCAGAAAGAAACAAAAAAACCCATCCATCCCAGTGCAGTGTGGTTGCACCTGGGAGGAAGCAGGAGGATTCTAAGTTCAAGACTAAACTTGAGACCATGGGTCTACTACACACTCACACCTACACACAGAGCCAACAATAAAACACCACTCTGTTTCTTTCAATGAGATCTCAACACATCCACAGCAATTTGCAGAACTCAACTGACTTTTGACTACTGGTTACGTTACTTCTGTGAGTCTATACTACTCAGCATGCCCAACCTTTTGATGTGGTCACACAAAGCTGTCATGTATAAAGTTTACACTCAAGAACAGAACAGCATAGCTAATCCCTAGCCACATACCAAAAAGTCTTACCATGCTTTAACTAAGTTTCTAATCTGGGGTAGGACTACATCCAAAGCTATCCTGAGCTTCCTCAGGCCCATGGGCCATGGTTAGATATTCCCGGCAGTCACAGTTTCCATTTCCCTGGGACTTTCTGATTTTGACAATGTAAGTTGCATTTTGGGGATGTGTCTGAGCCCTGGGCAAATCGGGATGGTTGGTGACTCTATAGACACCCCATTCTTGCTATGCAATGACCCACTTCTATGTAGAGTAGCTAAAGCCCCAAGTGGGAATGAAATACACTGGGTCAAATGAAATGTAATTCCTTCCTACACTTTAAGTAAAACCTGCCCACTGTCCACCTTAACCCTGCAATGGAATCTTCCACCTGGCTGAAAGTCTTCTTCCCTTCCCTAGAAAACCACTCTAATGATGTAAATCACACACTCTGACCATTGTTAGGAAGAACCTGAGTGGAAAAAAAAAAGGGTTTAGTTCCACCTTCCCTAGCCTTTTATAGGTCAGGCTAATCTTATCAGATGATTTTTCCAGGCACACATCTCCCCCCAGGGGGCTAAAAACCGATTAAGCAGCCAATGCTGTTAAATTTTTTTTATTTCCCTCTAAGTTTTTCAGAGATAAAATCAAAACAAAAAGGAAGCCATTCATTACCTTAATAAATTTGGAAAAGGTCAGAAGACATCATGAATTAACTTTGAAATGTAAACGAACACCTCACTGTTCTTGGAGCAAACATTTAGCAAGTGCAGACTGTGGATTCAATAAAGCAATGGGGAGTGATGGCTGGGAAAGTAGAAGGCTGTGACTGTAGAGGCCTGGAAACTTTGAACAGAGAGAGCAAGGCCTGCCAGCTTGAAGCTTGAACTGTGTGTGAAATGTAAACAAGGGAGCACTGGACACCAGGATGGCTCTCAGAACCCAAGGGAAGATTGCTTTCTCACCATCATGAATTTGGAAAGCCAAGGTTGTGATCTTCTGAGTGACAATCATCAGAGGCCTAGAAAGAGGACAGAAAAGGGAAACTGGTTCAAAAAAAAAAAGAAAAGAAAAGAAACTTCCATTTCTTTGCATGTGGTTTTCACCTTCAGGTTTACTAAATCAAATGCAAAACCAATGATCCTAAAATATTCATCGTTCATCTCCCTTGCGATTTGCTTTACATATACAGACGTAACAGTGCTTGCTGTGGTACTCATCCTCTCGTGTTGATATTGCCTTTGCAAACTGAGACAGTCTGGGACAGCTTCACATGACCAGGTCAATAAACACTGCATCATGAAAAGGGGTAAGAGATGGCCAGCAGGATGAAATGTTCTTTTCCATGTTTCTAGCCTGAGAGTTAGCCCATACAGTTAGACGCATGATTGGCTAGACCATTTCTGTTTGTATAAGTGCACTCTGGGCTGTTCAAATAATGACTAATTACCCGATGACACATTTCTCAAATCATACTCGAAATGTTAAAAGATGTAGCACAATTTTGGCATCTTCATGCATGTCTGCTGCAACCTGCTTTGCTCTGTTAAAGGCAAGTCTGGCATGCACACATAATAAGATATATTTGTAAAATACAGCTGTCAAAAATTAGCAATTAGTTAAAAATAATAGCAACCTTAAACTGGTAAAGCCAGTCACTGTGGTAGGACCTTTCCTGGGGGACATGAACAAACTTCTATTCATCCCAGAGAGGGTACCAATGAAAAGGGAATTTATCACTCAAGTCTAGCTTGGAGAAACAGAGTTCAACTAGTATTACTCTCAGGTGCATAGGTGGAGAGTTACCAATAGGAACGTGGGGAACTTCTGGGTAGCTACTGTCCCAAAGAGGACCCTGCCTCCATCTCCTCCTGCAAATGTTGACTGCTTGTATATCCTTGAAGAAGGATGAGGCCCCATGGCTTTACGGTCCATCTTGTGAAGAATATCACATACATTTTCTTAGTGGCCCTGATCATGTGAGGAGCTTGTGGGAGTTAGTTGCAACTGCTCTATTTTAAAACAGCAACAGCCATGTCATGCTCAGAAGACAAGAGTCCTCCACAGCCCCAAATCAAAGCTTACCTGAAAAATGGCACTCATGCCAAAAATCTGGGATAGTTTGGATAAGGGTAAGAATCATCATTCTACCTTTCAGTTACATATGTCTGTAATCCCATCACTCAGGAAGCTAAGGCAGGAATGTCAGGAGTTAGGGACTAACCTGGGTTACCTACAAAGATCCTAAGACAAACACATATAGACACAGACACACACACACACACACACACACACACACACACACACACACACACAGTACTTCAAAGTAAAGAAAGTGAAAGGATGAATGGGAATATTTGTAAATCATATTTTATAAGATAATAACAGATGGTTTAATTTAAAATAAGTCACAGAATCTCAACGTGTGACTCTCGTGTGTGTGTGTGTGTGTGTGTGTGTGTGTGTGTGTGTGTGTAAATGGATAATAAGCACATGAAAAGATGGCTGTTAGGAATTAGCAGTCACAGAAATTCAAGTGGGAATCACAGAGAGGTACCATTCCCAAGCACCAGTACAGCTGTAATCAAATCAAAATGACTGACAACTACAAGTGTTTGCATGGATGTAGAGAAATCAGCACCCTTATACATAACTAGTGAGTGTAGGTGATGCTTAATTTTGATCATCAACTTGATTTGATTAAGGAACACATAGGAAATTAATGAAGCACACTTTTGGCTATGTCTGTGAGTGTATTTCAAGGGGCTTAACTGAAGAGGGAAGATTCACCCTAAATGCAGATAGTGCTGTAACATGAGCTAGAGCAGCAGACTAAATAAAAAAGGAGAAGAGAGCAGGAGAGACGGTTCACAAAAATAACGACTCTTTGAAATCTTCCTACATCTCACAGAACAGACGACAATACCTACAGCCAACAAGAAGGTAACAAGGTCAGTCACTCTAGGGCAGCAAGCCATGCCATGCTCTTTTATATTGGAAAATAATTGAAAACCATGGTTTTAGTCCTCAAAATAAGGGCTACCTCAGAGCTTCTAGAAGACTAACTTGATCATACAGATTCACGTGTCTTTGTATCTCACCCTCTTGATGTTCAACAAGACCTCTGACACAGAATATACAACAAAGTCTGAGAGCTATTTTTCTTAAAAGGGGTCTGCTATATATAGGCATGGCATTCATGGTAGTTTCTAAATATGGCTTTCAAAGCATCAGGGTTTTCTTTCCAAAGCCTTTCTGTCTTCCTTTGCTTTCTTCTGGCAGCCTAGAAATGCTAAGAATCAGGCTTCCTATGCAAATCCCAGCATATATTTTTAAATGTGTACCACATTCTGTAGTGACCATCCTGTTTGCAAGCCATGTAAAACTCTGCCGTCAACCTAACTCATACCTTTGCAGGAGGGTCTGAACACACAGATACTAATAAAGTGATAAAATATTATTAAATTAGCCTAGAGTTCCATCTTTTTAAAATTACTGTTTTCACTTAGCAAGGATTATATTAAATGGACTCCACTGCATAAACATTAAATAGTATAATAACACACAAACATTTCCTCCCTCTCTCCTTCCCTCCTTCCCTCTCTTTTTCTCTCTCAGTATCAGGAGTTAAACCCAGGGTCTCACGTGTACTAGGGAAGCATCTATCACTGAGCTATATCCTCAGTCCTTTCTTCGGAGTTTTATTTAGTTGCCCAGGTTTGCTTTGAACTTACTATGAAGGCCAGGCAGGCCTTGAACCTATGACTCTCCTGCCTCAGCCTCCTGAGCAACTAGAATTATAGGTCTGTGCCACTAGGCCTGGCTTAAATGTGTGTCACATTAAACTCCTCATCTACCATGATCAGTGTTTTCCCTGTATGGGAGGAGGGGAAATGTCTCACACAGGAAATCTCCCATGCCTATTTCCATTTGAGTACCAGTCTCTCAAAGGAAACAGACTATGCAGTCTGGACCCCTGGATTGCTCAGCCAAGTCAATAAACACTAATTAGTTAGCATGACGTCTCTACCACTGGCATATGAAAAACCACAATGTTGTCAGGCCTTAGTGAAAATGCCATTTTCAGTGAGAAGAAGAAGAGGAAGAGGAAGAGGAAGAAGAAGAGGAAGAAGAAGAGGAAGAAGAAGAGGAAGAAGAAGAGGCAGCAGCAGCTGTGGGTTAAATGTTATCTAGCAATACGTATATGTAATAATTTTACACATTATCTATTTTGTACTCTCAATAGGTATTGTTTCTATTTGAAATATCTAAAGAAGTTCCTAACAATTTATACAAAAAAGAAACAACTCAGGGATGAAAAAAAAAGCTCAGCAGGTGAAGCACTTTCTGAGTGAGCAGGAAAACCAGAATTTGGATCCCCAGCACCCATATAAATGCCTGAAATGCCAGTACTTGGGAGGCAGAGACTGGAACCCTGGATCATGCTAGTTAACCATAATAGCCAGATCGATAAGCTTTTGGTTCACATAGCAGATCCTGTCTCAATATATAAGGTGGAAATGATCAAGAAAGACACTCAGCCTCAACCTCTGGGGTCAACATACATGCACATAGTTGTGTACATCCATCTTCATACACACATGCACCCACATCCTTACACATTCACACCTGCCTGCAACTACACACAGGAAAGTAAACAACTCACACATGCAGTCAGTCACGTGTTTCTACAATATCTAAAACCCACAAGCTAGAGCCACAACCTGTCCACTGAGAGGAAAAGCAGTTCTGAACCCTGAAGTCTAGAATCTTCAAGCATGATGACAGGACAGCACCAAACTGTCCCTCACATAGCTACCCCACTCCCGCCACTCTTGAGTTGTGACTGTTTCTAAATGTCAACTGAGATCTACCAAGTATAAACAGAGGTTCTATAAAGTAATGAGACTTGGGAACTGAATCCTTAAAGGCTTCAACTTAAAAATGTAAGTCCCACCCATACTGTATTTCAGTCAAATGAAACAGTCTAAGGTAAATCTGTTGGCTTATGATTGGTATCCATGCTTACTTTTGCCCCAAATTCAAAGCTCAGTGTACAAGATGTGGTGGTTAATGTTGTCAACTGACGGGATATAGGATCACCTGTAAGGGATCTGGAAGCACCTGTGAAGGGCTCTGTAGATTAGGCTAGCCTCTGGGAGCAACTATGGGGAGGGGAGTTTCTGGATGAGACTAGCCCCTGGAAACACCTATGAACAGTTCTGTAGATTAGGCTAGCCTCTGAGAGGATCATCGAGGAGTTTTCTAGATGAAGCTAGCCTCTGGCATACCTGTGAGGGGCAGTCCTGCACACACAGTGTGAGCATAGAAGGAACAGGAGGAGATATACACATGGTTCCCTCATGCGGCTGAAGCCCTTCCTCACTCAGCAACAGTGAGGCTTCTGAACTTGAGCTGTGCTCCTGTTTCTCACCAGCAGCATCCAGCCACACCCTTATATTCACGCACCCTCATCAATTTCATGTTGTGCCCTTGGACCTGTGAAGCCTCTGAAATCAAGGGGAGAGGCCAGCATGGGGAGTGGGGCCACATCCCCTGTGCCATTGTTTTCCCTATGGTAAAAACAAAAATGATAAAATCATACTTTGTCTTCTTGAACTTAAGATAATTAGTCTAATTGGATAAAGAAATGTAAGCGGGGGAAAAAAACAGAAATAAAGTAAGGAAAAACAGGCAAGTGAATGTACGTTTAGGACAAAAAGGTAAAACAATGACAATCCCCAGTCATCCCCACCCGCACATACACCCCCTACCCCCCATCACACACACACACACACACACACACACACACACACACACACACACACACTCTCTACCCCCCCACACACTACACCCCCCCCCACACACACACCTCTTTTCAAAGCTTTACGCTCTATTCTTTGTTACTCATCAAGAACACAGTCACCACTTTCCATTTCAACAGAGCACCAGACAAGTGGACATGTCTGTAGAATTAAACTCCAAGTGACTGTGCTAAGACTGAAAACATAGCAAGAGCCTGAAGCAGGGGCCGGGTGTGAGCCAAAAACAAAACAAACAAAAAACCAATTTGAAATCTCTTCACATATGTCTTGTCTTTCCAAATCATAGAAACCATTGGGCTGAACATCAGAGGGGGTGGCCAGATGTCATAAAGCAACAGAAAAAAACACTGCCCAGGAGCAACAAGGCAAATGGCCATCGCCAGGAGAGGGACCAAAGTCATAGTTCTAATGTCTACCCAGAAGACAGCAAGGAACACAAACCGTTACTGTTCCAAATGTCAACTATGAATCTTCGTGATCTTGTAGTATGCATTTAAATACATTTAAATAACATTCTAGGCATTTCAACATGACACTACTAATAAAAAATATAAAGTCACGAGTAATGTCCCCTCTAAGAGAAGCTGTCTTACATTTTCATTATTTCTTCCCCTTCCTTTCCTACAGATAACCACATTCAGAGAAAGAAATGGAATCTCGGCCCAGATTCATCTTACATGCTTTAAAAACATTCTCCTCTTCCTCTGATTTTCCTTTACTTTATTTTCCTTTTCTTTTTGAGATAGGGTCTCACTCTGTATCCTACTCTGGCCTCCAACTCAAGACAAGCCTCCTGCCTCATTCACTGGGATTGCAGATGTGAGTCATTACACCTAGCTTGAAAACCTCATCTTCAATGCAGCATTAATATAGCTCTTTGATTTAAATGTTCACATTTTTTAGACCATTTAAGAAACTTCCAGTTTTTCATTATTTAGACTAAAAATCCTTATGAATAAATTGTTCCTTTGCAGTGATTCAATTCCTATTAATTTAGCCTATTATAGAATATGAATTTGAAAAAAAATTCTTTCTTAAAACCTGTGGGAAAATTGCCTTCCAGAAGGGTTATATGTATTTATACTCCCACCAGCAGTAATTGAGAGTTCTCATTCCATGTTTTCAAAAACACATGGTGACCTGAATTGCCAACATGAGGGAAGAAATCGTCTGCCTGGATCTGGCCGGCACTGGAAAAATAGAAGTCAGAGTTCTGGCTGCCACCCTTGGAAAAATTAACTTCATTTGTACTCTTCTGTGAGTGAAAAAATAAAAATCAATCCACTACAATAAACTTAAAAAAAAATAATAGCATTACCACAATTGCAAAGCTTCCCCGGGGAGTGGGGACATATTCTACTGCAGTGGTTCTCAAGTTTCCTAATGCCATGATCCTTTAGTACAGTTCCTCATGTCATGGCGACCCCAGCAATAACATTATTTCATTGCTATTTCATAACTGCAATTTTGCTGCTGTTATGAATCATACTGTAAATGCAGGGTATCTGATATTCGACCCCATTGCAACCCACAGGTTGAGAACAACTGTTCTAATGCCTTCTGTAGCCCACATTCACAGAGGAAACAGGAAGGAGTTCACAGCTCTTAATACATGTATTGATTTAAATTGCATTAGTAGCATTGAAAAACGCATTTTGTGTGTTTTCTATACTGGGCCAGCCCACGGAAACCTGATTATTTTTGAATGATAAATAAATTTTCAAGTCCCAGAACAACCCAAAGTTCAAGTGCTTATGTTCTCCCAAATTAAAGACATTCATATATGTTCTGACACAAACACTAATCACATCAGATCCCACTGAACTGTCTGCTCTTACAATAAAGGTGCAATAAAGAGTGTTAGGCACTAAGATTTGCCTAAGTGCTCGAAGGACAGATACTCCCACATCAGGCAGCTGTGAGACAGCACATTCCACTTTGAAAGAACATTTTCTCTTGACAAAATCCTAAACGCTGCATTGCAGTTGAAAGAAATAGCAAGGTTAAGTCAATTCCATTCTAAAAGAAAGCTTGTGGCTGCCTCATGCTTGTAGTCAGAGCCAGCTTGTGGGCCAGTAGGATGGTTCAGCCAGTAAAGGTGACTGCCACCAAGCCTGATGACCTCAATACATACCTTAGTAGAAGGGAAGAACTGACTTACACAAATTGTCCTCTGAACGCCATCATGGAGTTCATGTTCATGCCATGAACACATACACAGATTAAATAAATGTAAGATATTTTTAATAATTAAAAGGTAACAATAATAAAATTTTAAAGAATCAGCATTGGTGAAGATCCCCTGTAATTGTTGTCAATTCATGAGTGAAGTCCCTTGTCAATTTCAGGGTGCACATACCTCTGCAGTTATGATGACTGACATTAGCCAGGAAGATGGGTTTACGTCCACCATCTCATTTTTAAAGTAAAAAAGAAACAAATCTCCACATAGTGGATACCATGGCCACTCAGCCATCAGAAAACTGTCACATACAACTTTCAAGCAACAGGCACACCTTCTTTGTATCTGTTCCCTAAACACATACTTGTAAGCTCACCACGCAGCAGAATTGTGGGTCACCTCCAGAGATTTTTTTTACAGGAACAAAAAAGCCAAGAAATAAACACCAGTTGAGGAAATTGACCAAATGCAGAAAGTGATGAAGATGGGAGCTGATCTGTACCTTCCTTGTCAGCAAACACAGCCATGTGGTGAAAACACATGACTGCTTTCTCCAAATGCCCTTGAATTTTCCATGCAGGTAACTGTCCATGTTTTTGAACATACTGAAAATAATGCAGAAGATGCCAGGTATGTGAATACATACCCATAAATGCAGCATACATTTGAAAGGCTGAACTGAGAGTTCAAGCCTTGCTTAAGCTATAGAAAAGAGACCAGTCTGGAATACATGAGCAAGACTGTCTGGGGTGGGGTGGGGTGGGGGGAAGGAGAAAGGAAGGAAAGGAAAGAGGAAAGAAGAAAACCCTATGGTGTTAATGAAACAAATGAAAGAGGTATAATAACATTCAAGAACGAGAGATGTGTGTTGACCTATCAAAAGATAAAGAATCATGAATCAATGTGTACGAGGCACTTAAAGCTGCTATCACAAATTGCCACATGCCAGATGGCTTGCAACAGGAAAATTAAAAGTCTGTGTTTTAAATTCACAGTCTTAGATAAAAGAGTCCAATGCTACTCAGATGCACATGATGGTGGTCCAGCAGGGTAATCTGCCTCATGCTTCTTCTTCCTGTCTTCTGACAACAATTTTCAACATGGCTGGACTCGGGCTGCACCCTAATTTCTACCCCCATCTTCACATAACCATCATCCCTCTAGGTGTGCCTTGGGTCTATCCATCCAACCTTCCTACAAAAACCAGTCAGACTGAATCTAAAGCACACACTTTAACCCAGGGTCAACTAAACTAATTACATCTGCAAAGACACTGCTTGGAAATGAGGACATAGCCTGAGGCTGGGTGGACATGAGTTTGGGAAGGACAGCCAAAACTGGACACGATACTGGCCACGTGTGAATTTTCTAATCTAATGTGCTACGTGCTATGTGCTGCACATTCATTCTGTAGCTATACTCACTCCTGCCTGTGTCCTCCATGGACGCTATACACAGGGTTCGAAGTCTATGCCTGCCGAATAGTTAATAAAAGAGGCTTTGATGTAGTAGCAAGGCCTTTCCTCAGAGTGTAGATCCCCTGCACAATGGCAGCTCTTGCATAAACTCCACCTGATAGCTCAAGGGTCATTTTCTCTAGCATAAAATAAGGGAGGAAAAACAAAACAAACCAAAAATGGTGCTTGCAAAGCAATCTGAGCAAAGGATCCTTGATATTTGCAGTGTGCTCTAATGTTCCCAGCAGCCTCATCCACACTAATTCAACAGCCATTATTTTTAATGGACTAAACTTCCTTCGGTGGCTTCCCAAAGTCCCCAAGCTTGTTTTAGAGAAACTACTATTTTTCCTTTCATATACAAACAACCATACTTATTTATTTACATTTATAGATACACACACACCTACACCCACACATTTATAGATAAGTGTATAAATATAATCAGCTTCTATGTAACCTAAGATGGTTAATTTTATGTGACAACATGATTGGGTTAAAGGATGCCCAGACAACTGGTAAAGCTTCCTTCCTTTTGGAATCAGTGGCATGAGTGAAGAATCCCTATCCTCATGGATGAGGTATTCTACAGTCCACTGCAGGCCTGGATAGGACAAACAGGAAAGGCAAAAGTAAATTCTAGTTCTGTGTTGGAACACCCATCTTCTCCCTTCAGACATCTGAACTGCAGGCTCTTAGGTCTTTGGCTCAGACTCAGTTAATGTTTCTATTGCTGCAACAAAATACCATGGCCAAAAGCAAGTTAGGGAGGTAAGTGTTTATTTGATTATACTTCCATATCTGTTCATAAGCAAAAGAAGTCAGGACAAGAACTCAAACAGAGCAGGAACCTGGAGGCAGGAGCTGATGCAGATTCAGGGTGAATTCTAGCCCATCAGTTGTTTCTCTGGAAACACCCTCATAGACATGTCAAGAAGTATACTTCACCAATCTCCTAGGTGACTCAACATCTAATCAGGTTGACAATGTATCTTGACCATCATTCACCATTACTGATCACAGGCATCATGGCCTCCCGTATGCTATGTACAGCACAAGCACCATTTGATTCCATCCATTTAGTGCAGTTCTAGTTCTTAACCTTATGTAACATCAATGAAATAACCATCTTTTAATTAATGTTTTTAAGTACCTCATAATTGGTGGCATATCCACTCCTCATGATTCATATGAATTTATATATTCCCTACCTTGGAGCAAGACCTATTTACCAAGGACTCACTGGATGAGAAGCAATCTAGCTAGAGGAGAGAAATCAGGTTCTACTGATCCATGCTGAGGAATTCCTATCAGATGACACAGTGTCACCAGGAACACTGCCTTCCACAAGAGTCATAAAAGGCTGTACTTGAACTAATATGAATGTATGTATAGAGAGAAGTAGGGGTGCCTGAGAGAGAGAGAGAGAGAGAGAGAGAGAGAGAGAGAGAGAGAGAGAGAGAGAGAGAGAGAGAGAGAGAGAGACTATGCAGGCTCATGTGAACTTGTGGAGAACAGAGGATAAGTTGGCTGCTGTTTCTCATTCACTATTCTAGTTATTTGAGACAGGGCCTCTCACAGCCTGGAACTCTCCAGGTAGGCTATGCTGACTGACCTGTGAGCCCAGGAATCCATTTGTCTCTGTACCCCCAGCACTGGAATCACACGTATGTGCCACCATACTTGATGCTCTGGGGATCAAAGTCAGTCCCTCATGCTTGTAGGTAAGTGCTTTATTTGCCCACTGCACTATCTTCTTTCTCAGTGACATGATGTAGAATTAGCAAAGGCCTGTACCAGAGGGTCAATATGGAGATGCAGGGTTCACCAAGTCACAGATCACTAGCTATACCAGGGACTTCCCATGTAGTTGACAGAAGTCAAGAGGATCTGGAAGTGGAATCATGGGTTCAGTATAGCCAAAGGAAGCTAAAAGACATCTGGGTACCACCTGTTTATCAGCTACAATGCGTTATTAACTAATAAGAGATGAAATGCAGGGAACAGGAGAGATGATCCAGCAATTAAAATGCTTCCTGCTCTTCCAGAAGAAGCAAGATCAGTTTTTCGGGTGGGGGGCATCCATCTATAATTCCAGCTTCAGGGATCCATGTCCTCTTCTGGCTTCCACAGTACTTGCATTCAAGTTGCATACACATACACAGACACAAGTACAAGCATTTGCGTATACACACACACACACACACACACACACACACACACACACACACTCTTTTAAAAATTCTTTAGAGAGATGAAATACATAAAGGCAGTGTGCTGGAAAGTTTCATGTAAATTTGACACAAGCTAAAGTCATCTGAGAGGAGGGAACCTCAATTAAGAAAATGCCTCCATGATAGGCAGCTGTAGGGTATTATCTTAATAGTGACTGATGGGACAGGACACAGCCCATTATGGGTGCCATCCTTGGATTCCTGGTCCTGGGTTCTGTAAGAAAGCAGGCTAAGCAAGCCATGGGGAGCAGGCCAGTAAACAGCATCCCTCTTGGCCTCTACATCAGAACCTGCCTCCAGGTTCCTGCCCTATTTGAGCTCCTGTCCTGACTTCTTTTGATGATGAACAGTGATTTGGTAGTATAAGCCAACCCGAATAAACTCTTTCCTCCCCAGCCCGCCTTTTGGTCATGGTGTTCCATCACAGCAATAAAGACCCTAAGACAGGAAACTGAGTAGATACATTAGGTTCTTCAAACTATATCTATTTTACTCTGTCATTGTAGTACAAAAGCAGCTACAGACAAGGCATAATCGCATGTCTAACTGTGTTCAAATATAACTAAAGAAAGTGGGAGGGGGTGAGGTTCTGTGGTCTGCTTACAATGTATAGAATTAAGAATTGTGTAGAACAAGTTAAAAATTTTAACCTTCTCCTCATCCGCACAGTGTCTCACTGTGATTTAGCTGATCCTTAATGTGTCTTTGGTGTTTATAGACCCTGAGACACCTGGTCAAAATCATCAGTCAAACACATGCCCCTCCAGGGAACATACTCACCCTGAAAAATCTGTAGTGAGAATCCCGTAGTGGAAGATGTATATTCGGCTGATGTGGCATATCGTGAGGTAGCCCATTGCTACAAAAAAGGAATACCTGAAACCCAAATCACAGGGACCAGATTAATGCGCACGCTCAACAAACACCCTCCTTGTCCCCTCTCTCACGCTCTGCAAGTGACTGGTCACAAAGTCATGAACATTCCATCCCATCTCCCCTTTTCACTCACTCCTCTGAGCCCTGGTACCAACTGGAACAGCTTTATAAAGAACAAATCCCTGGGCTCTTCCTCTAGCTATTCTGGTGTAACTGGTACCGGGTACATGTGGGCACGTTCTTGGACTCATTCTTGGCACAAACCATTACAATTATATGATGACCTTCATTAAACATGTATCACTACCATGTGCACACAAGTCTCCCTACCCATACCTCAGGCATCCATTACCACTTATTCATGAGCAACTCATCTACGTTTTTCAGAAAGATGACACAGACGATTTGAACTAGCAAGACACACCTGTGTCACGCACACTGATAGGCATTTACATATATACGTATTCTTATCAACTTGTAGTTTGAAATACACACACTATAATCTGTGCAATGGAAAGAATACATGCCCCCCCCAAATGTGTATGTCAAAACCCTAACCTTTTGTGTGATGGTACCAGGTTCTAAGGCCTTTGGGAGATGATTCCCTCATAAGGACAGAGCCCTGGTGATTGGGATCAGCATCTTTATAAAAGGGATCCTTCTGTGCCTATAGTGGTGGCATGTTGCAGCAGGTTGTTCCAGCCAGCGCCAGCCTGCTAGCCCACCCCCGCCTGCCGCCAGTCTGGGCCCATAGCCGCGCCAGCCCCAAATAACACTCTGAGACTCTGTATTTGATACAATACTGTTGGCCAGTTACCATTATTGTTTATGGGCTAGCTCTGTCTTAATTATTAACCCATTTCTACTTATCTAAGTATTTCCACGTGGTTGTCTTATCGGGGAGCCACGGCAGGCGCCCTGCTTTTTCCCTGGGCTACATCTCGACTCTTCCCTACTCCTTCCACTTTTCTCCTTCTAGTCTCCTAGCCCTGCCTATCTAGTTTTCTATTGGCCACAGAGCTTTATTAACCAGTATGAGAAACATATATACAGAATAACATCTCCCATCAGTGGCACACAACTGTAATCCCAGCACATGAGGGGTTGAGGCAGGAAGATTGTAAATTCAAAGTCATCCTCAGGTACATAGGAAACTTGAGGCAAATCTGGAAAAGCCAGGGGGACATCCAGAGAGCTTTCCCATAAAGAACTATAAGAAGACAGATGCTCACAAGAAGGCCCTGCTGGTTAGAGTCTGGCTTCCATCCTCCAGAGATATGACAGACTAATTTCTGTCTTTATAAGCCACCTAGCTAGCCTAGTTAGAGTACTCTGTTGCCAGCCTCTGCAGACTAAGACACTCTGATGAGCTACTGTCTCCCTTTCTTGACTGTATACTTCATGAAAGCACAAATGTCCCTTAGTGTTTGTTGGCCAAATTCACCTACTGTGTGTTAAATGTACAAATAAGTATGGAAATAGTACTTTAAAGTGTCCAATGAACCCACTGTCGAGTCAAATTAAAACCCCTGAACACAGCACTGCTGTAGACTCATCTTCAGCTATGGTCTATGTCCATTTAATGCTCAATTACATTGGCCTGCCCATGGTCCAAACTGCATCTTGTTTTCAGACCAGATGCCTTTGTGTATGCCCTTCCTTCTGCCTATTACTCCTTCCTCCATCCTACAGTTCATCTGAAAGCTGCCCAGTTCTCAGGCAAGGCTCAGCCTCTATGCCACCTCTCTGCTATCATTTGCTCAGACAGCCTCATGGATGATCTTGGTCATCAGCCTAACTGTATTTAAAGTTGCTGAGGAAACCCTTTGGATGTATCTTTGAGGGTATTTCCAGAGAAGATTAACTGAAGGGAATGGTCAGCCCTGAGTGTGGGTGGTAATGCCAGCAGGTATATAGATATAACGTCTATGGAGAAAGCAGCATTTATACGCCTACTTCTTTTTCTTTAAAAATTTCCTAATTTCATTTAATATGTAGGAGTGTTTTATCTATATGTATGCCTGTGTACCAAGAGTGTGCAGTCCCCACAGAGGCCAAAGGTGGGCATCCGATTCTCTGGAACTGGCATTACAGGTAGTTGTAAGCCACCATGTGGGTTTTGGGAATTGACCTGGGCCCTCTGGAAAAGCAGCCAGTGCTCTTAACAGCTGAGCCAACTCTCCAGGTCTAACTGCTTATTTCTGAGCATGTGCAGCTATCATCAGACTCCAACTTCTCCAATCTTCCAGTGTGGGCTCTGTACATAAGAAGCTCCAGACTTTAGTGTCACATTATGACTTCTGAGATGTCTAAATTCCTACACAGTTCTCTGCCTTTTTAGCAGATATCCATTGTTGTACTATTCAGCCTCCATCATATACACCAATCTAATAAATTCCCTTTATTACATGTATATGCATGTCTGTCTCTCTGTCTCTGTCTGTGTGTCTGTGCATCTGTCTCAATCTCTCCATTTCTGTCTCTGCCTCTCTGTCTCTGTCTCTCTGTGGTGTGTGTGTGTGTGTGTGTGTGTGTGTGTGTGTGTGTGTGTGTGTGTGTGTGTTCAGACAGGATCTCACCATGTAACTTTGTAACTGGCTGGCCAGGAACTCACTCTATGTAGACTAGTTGGCCTGGAACTCACTCTGTGAAGACTAGTTGGCCTGGAACTCACTCTATGTACACTAGGTTAGCCTGGAACACACTCTATGTACATTAGTTTGGCCTGGAACTCACTCTGTATAGACTAGGATGGCCTGGACCTCACTCTATATAGACTAGATTGGCCAGGAACTCACAGAGATCTACTTGCCTCTGTTACCAAGTGCTGGGATTAACCACCATCATGCCTGGATATAAATGCATATTCTACTGGTCTTGCTTCTCTAAAGCATCCTACCTATTACACCACTCCTTCTCCCCAAGCCCAGCATAAATCACTGCTCAGCTCTTTGCATTCTTCTAGTACAGAACACTAATAAATTACAATTATCCACATAGACATCTGCTTCCCCAACTCACTGGAACCCTAAGCATCGCAGATTTGTGGTAGGGGGCATCATGACTATTAGAAGAAATTAATACAGTTAGCATTTTATATGTCTCAGGAAACCATCAGATAAAGACATAAATCCAAAAGCTATAACTTCTAACATGTCATAAACCAGGGAAGATGAATATTCTGGCATTAAATTGTACTGAGACTCACATGTTCACATTAAAATAACTCATGAATTCTAGGTCAGCCCAGGGAGTAGTGAAGTAAGGACAACAGCCAGGTAGAGAGCATAAAGAATTCTCTAAAGCATTATACAGCATCAGGTTCTCTTTCATCTTAGTTATGGAGGACGTCATTACAGCTGAAGGGCAATGGTCGGGCATTTGCCTAGTGTGCACAAAGACCTGAGCTTGCTACTCAGCGTCACCAAAAACTAGAAAGGAAAACAGTGAGCGTTAAAGGGGCTTAACCAAAAAGTTCAAAATCTGAAATAGTCTAAAATGAAAAATACTCCACAATTTTTAAAAGGGATGAGTGTTAAGTCAGCCCTCAGAAGGATTCAGATTGCAATACATTTCCAATATTAAGGTTTCAGCTTCAACATTCACACCACTGTGGTCTATGCTCATACTCCAAAATCTTAAAACCTTCAAAACTGGAAACACTTCTTTCCAAAACATTTTCCATACAGAATATTCAGCCTACTCTATCAAAAAGGGCTTCTCTTACCTTGGATCCATCCTCTATCCCTTCGAACCATGAAGACAGTCGACAAAGCCAATGACCAAGATCACAGGCCCTGAGAAGCAAGAGCTGAAGAAGGGGAGGGAAGCCTTGCTGCCTTTGGCTTCCAGGCCCTTTCCCCCAGACAGCTCACCAGCTCAAGGCAGAAGTACAAGGCAGATTTAACAGAAAATAGATTCTTCTAGAACCTGGTCAACTATACTCTGCCTGTTTCTTCCCTGGCTGACAAGGTAAAGAGATTCAATCCAGTTGTTGTAATTAAACTACAACTGCCAATGACAGGGATAAATACTGAATCCTAACACAACAGGACATTCTTGTTCTGGCTGGACCTGAATTCCTGTGGGGTGCAGAGAACATATATTGTGAACACAAAGTAATAAGAGCTCAAACCCCAGCACTTGTAAAAGCAATCTGTGGTATGAGAATTGGCAGGGGCTATTTTTGGAAAGAGGAGTGTGGCAGGAATTAGAACAGGTCAGTTAGTAATGTTATCTTTTTGGCCTGACTGGGTATGTTCTCTTATAAAAATTCATTCATTACAACTCAAAAAAATAAAAGAAAATCTATATCCTACGCACTTGTTTTAGAAAGACTGTGTTAGCAATAATGAAATCAAGTATCAATTGATGTATTAATCATTTATGTATTAAGAATAATAGACTACATTAAAAAGAGCTTAGCCTAGGAGGTAGCACAAAGCAAGGTCTCCAGAATCAATTAACTACATCACCAGTTGTCACACAAGGCCTCCATCCTGCAAGTTATGAACCAGATCTGTTTCAGCTGGTCCTGGTAGAGCAAGCTGATGTGCATGCTTCCTGCCTAATTCCTGCCTAATACTGTGACTTGGGATGGAAACAGAGGTGGTACCCTAAGAACTCTCTCAAAACATTCTGAGGAACAGCTAGGCCAGAAATGGGTTCCTTGCAGACAGTAAACACTACTACCTCTCCATATCTCTTCCAAGCCACAAGATGGAACCCTCAACACGACATGAAAAGGAGAACAATTTAGATGTGATCATGAGACCATCATCTTCTGAATTTGCATTCAAGGGAACTGGGAAGCTGGCTTAGTGGGTAAGGATGCTTGCTATGCAAGCATGAAAACTTGAGTTCAAATTCCCAGCACCTGTTTAGTAAAAGGCTGGTCATGGCTGTTCTTGCCTGTAACCCTGGCAGTTGGGGGATGAGGGTGGGAGAAACAGACAGATCTTAAAAGCTTTCTGGACAGCCAGCCTAGACAAAAGTAGTGAACTCCCAGTTTCAGTAAGAGACAAGTGTCCAGCAACAGAGGACAGCAGAACATCTGGTCTCTGCACCCATGTGCATGCATGCATGTACCACGTGCATACACCTACATACACATATGCACACATGGGAGGGGTTATTCATAGTCATTCAGAAATAATCACACATTTTTAATTAAAAAGAAGAAAAGTAATTCACACTATTACAAACCCCACACCTCACGGGAGTTGGGGAAAGCTAAACACAGGGAGGCTACCCCACCTGTCAGGGTTTCACATTTGCTAGCCTCAGCATCATGTTCTTTCCCTGAAACAATGGAGAGGAAAAGAACTTTGGGACATGGTTTAAGTTACATGGAGTTCTTCCTTCAGGAACTGGACCACTCCCTACTTCTGCAAGCTAGCGACCATTCAAGCAAACAGAAAGAGGAAAAACAAATTTGGACATCTTCATGGTAGAGCCATGTACCACTATTACAGTGAAATTGTTACATGAAAATCATTGTCTGTCTGTGAATGGCCCAGCTCCATCTAGGTTGGAATGTCCCATTTCCAGACTCCAGAATGAAACCTAGAAACGTAGGCCTGCCATGGAATAAGGACTCATATAAGTTTTTTGACCCTCTGAAAATCAGAATATGCCCCAACAGTGCCAAGTCATTATGAAGAAGAACTGACAGATTATCAGAGGTAACCAGCAAAGTCCTACCACTATCCAAGAAGTCATTTGCAATTGGTAGATAAGTAGTGAGAGAAAGAAAACTAGTCTTCTTCAATGGAGTGATGTTGGGCATACCAACTACACACCCAGGGCAGGAACAGCTGACTAACACAAAATAGAACTCATAGGGTTTGAGGGTTTTGTTTGTTGTTTGTTTGATTTTTGTCTCCTTGTTTGCTTGTTTAAGAAAAAGGATATGAAGTAAGGAGGGTAGGAAAAACAATCTGGGAGGGACTGGGAGGAGAAGAACATGACCAAAGAGTGTATGAAAATGTTTAGAACTAAAAAGAAAACACCAATGTGACAAAATGGAAAAAAGAAAAGGAAATGTGCTATAAAATGTAACATTATTACTAATCATTTAATTCTGTGGTTCTCAACCTATGGATCACCATTAGATGCCCTTCAGGCATCTAATGACCCTTTCACAGGGGTCACCTAAGACCATCCGAAAACACAGATATTTGCATTATGATTGATAACAGTAGCAAAATTACAGTTATGAAGTAGCAACAAAAATAATTTTATGCTTGGGGGTCACCATAGCACAAGGAACTGTATTAAAGGGTCACAGCACTAGGAAGGTTGGGAACCAATGATTTAATCAATGTTCAAAACCATGTTTAAGAAGGCAAGTGATCTCATTTGTGGCCACCATACACCATGACTTTTCTTTAAAGGCTTTTGTGAGCATTATACATATTATGTAAAGCAGTTACCAAACTCATCCTTTTCAAATTAGTAAGACAGACTTCCCAGTTTTCTTCTGGAAGGAACGACACTGTCTTTTCATGGAGAGCAATGATGGGGAGAGATCTTAGCAGCCACATCTCCACAGCTCATCTGGGTACAACGGCAGAAGACTGACATTTTAAAGCATGTAAAAAGACTCTCCTCTAAAAATGAGAATTTTACTGTAACTACAAAATTATATATGCCAGTGTTTCTAAGAAGTGTGGTGATGGCCTTACTAATCAAGGACTCCCGGAAACCAGAAGGGGGCTTTGTAGAGAAGCTGGGAACAAAGAAACAGCAAAGCACCAGTACCAGCCTCAAACCCACAGAGATCCTCCTACCTCTGTCTGCTGTGTGCTGGGATTAAAGGCATGTGCCACCATGCTCAGCCTACAAGTATCTTTTCAAAGCACTCAGGCCATTACTTTCATAAATATTTACTGAGTCTTCACTGTTGCCTATGCCAAGAATCGTTCTAACTGCTGGAAATGCAACATAAGCAAAAGGTAAAAGTCTGTATATTCACAAAACACACTAGCGACTGAAGAGATGGCTCAGCAGTTAAGGTCGCTTGCTGCTCTGACAGAGACTGATTCCCAGTATCCCATGCATGGAGTTTATAACCACCCATAACCCCGGTTCCAGGGGATCCAGTGGCCTCCTCGGGCAACTCTACCATGTGGGGCCCATTAACTACACAGGCATGTGCATATATACAAACAAATAAATTCTTAAAGATTAACTTTATTTTCAGTTGTGTGTATGTGTGTGAGTATGTGAGCATGAATGCAGGTGTCCATGGAAGCCAGAAGCTGGGTTCTCTGAAGTTTGAGTTATGGGCAGTTGTGAGCCACCATATTTGGATTCTAGCAACTGAACTTGAGGCCTCTGGAAGAGTAGTACACAGCCTTTCTTAGCCAGTGAGACATCTCTCCAGCCCTGCAAATAAACTGTTTTAATAAAAGAAACTTATATTTTTTTAAAAAAAGCAAACTCATAAAGTTCTAGAGTCCACAAAGGCAGAATCAACACTGAGTTTTCAGACAGACCACAAGAAAGACAGACAGACATTGTAAAACACACTCCGGTAGCCTAGCATCTGATCATGTGATCGTACAGACTTCAAGGAAGAAACTACTCTGTGTCTTGAAGGCAAACATCACAGCAAAACTTAGCTTTCTCACTGAGTGATTCTCTTGTGTAATATACATTGACATATTCAAAGTATACAACTAATGAGTTCTGATATATGCAAATACTCAGAAAACTGTACCTAAATCTGAGAATGGACTTTGCCTCACCCCTGAACATTTTCATATCCTTCTTTTCGTGACCCTTGCTGCATCTCTAGGCACCACCCCACACCATAGATTAGCTTGTGTTTTTTAAAACATAACACAGGTGCCTCTCTTCATTCAACACAATTATTTTTAGATGCAAATATGCCATGCTGTATCTCCAGAGTTTACTCCTTCCTATAGCGGTATCATACTCTAATGTGGTGAATATCTAAGTTGTGCCCGGATTGAGGCTGCCTGATAAATGGATAAACCTTCTTTCAACTGAATACCACTTTACATCCTTTTTCCATAAAGCCTGTTTTGAAGATTCCTATCCTGCCTGTTCTCTGACATCCTGGAGAAGCTCAGACATATCATTCATGGGGAATAAGCAAAACACATTTCCCCCAGAACACATTTTCTCGCTGAACACTGCTCCATCTCAGCATCTTACCTGTGAATATTGGATACACTTGCAGTGACCATGACTCCGTAACACATCAATACCAGTACAAAGAGATGTACAGCATACCTTTAAGATACAAGGGAAGGGGAGAAAAGATGCTGAGAACAATTAAGACTGACCTACCCATTGGATACCCCACCCCTACCCATTGCAAAGTTAACTTATAAAAATCAAAAGTCAAAGTATTATTCTACAGAATCAAAACACTGTATCTCAGAAAAGACACTGGAAAGCCTGGGCATAGAATGTCTGGAATCAGTCAGTGAGTAGGTGAGGATGTTTACATCCATTTTACATTGAAAGCCCAAAAGGAATTATTTTGGATGGACTTCATGTTTTTAAGACTCAAAGCTATTTTTCTAAATTTCAAAGTACCAGTACCAAAATCCCACTTCCCCATATGTCAGAGATTTTCGTTATTGTTGCTGTTGTTGTTGTTGCTTTAACACAGATTCAAAATCTGTGTCCTTTACCAAAGGTTTGTGGCAGAGTTGGAGCGGTATCTTGGCACCTTCACCACACTCAGAAGAAACACTTCCAGAAACCAGTCTCTAACACATGAACCCTAAGAAGTGCCACTCCTTAGGTATCTGCCATCTTTTGTGTGTTAGGAGGTGCTGTACTAAGGTTAACCCCCCATCTGTTAGAGAATGACTCAACCCTAATCCCTGCACTCAAGTCTTTGGAGTAACACCATGTCTCCAACAGTAAGACAAGAAACACACCAACATCCACAAGGATTAGGGAGGAGTCCCCTCTTGGGAAGAATTAAACCTGATAGCATTCTGTCTATACGACTCAAAGAAGTCTGTAGAGGTCTGGGTATTTTACAATGCCATATTATTTCTTACCAAGAATATCATCACAAAACATCCAAGTGATAAACGTTAGAATTTATGTGGTTCATACTCACCAGCCAAAACAAAACACAACAAAATAAATGCCCAAAATGGTGGCCAATGCATGACGGACCTCGGGGCTAGCTTTGCCGGGATGTAAGTAAATTCTAAACCAGAAAGCAGCAGACAATGCAAAGAGCTGGCAAGCCACAAAGTTAACCTGTGGAGACAGAGAATAGATATTTTCAGTGCTTCGCCTATGTATAAATAGGTTTTTGGTTTTTCAGGTGTCTATACCAAGACACTTAGATTTTTTTTACCACCTCACTGAGTGTTTGGAGAAGGGATGAGCAACAGAAGGAGTATCATGCCTTGGCATGGTGTAATAAACCCAGAGCTGGGACAATGGCTTGGAGATTAACAATACTTGTTCAGTTCCCAGCACACACAGAGCAGCTCTTAACCATCTAAAACTCCATTTCCAGGGGTCTGATACTCTCTTCTGCCTTCCTTGGGCATTACCCATGCATGCGGTATATAGACATATATGCAGGCAAAACACTCATACACACACACAAAATAAAATAAGATAAAGAAATGATAAACCCAAGAGTCCCTTCTCCAGTGCTTTCAAACCTCCCAGGCAGTGATTCTCAACCCTCCTGATGCTGTGACCCTTTAATACAGCTCCCCACGTTGTGGTGACCCCCAACCATAAAATTATTTTTGTTGCTACTTCGTAACTTCAATGTTGCTACTGTTATGAATCATAATGCAAATATCTGATATGCAGGATATCTGACATATGACCCCACACAGGATTCATGACCCACAGATTGAGAACCATGCTCTAAGGATCCGAGAAGTCTGTTGACTGGATCTCCTTCCCAGGTCTTCAACACTTCCCTAAAAGGAAGAGTATTTTGTCTGGCATGTCATTGTGCTGTGGTGTAAATACAACACACCTCCTATAGGCTGATGTGTTGGAACTATTGAGTCCACAGATGCTGATGCTAGTTTTTTGAAGGTTGCTATATCATTAGTAGGTGAAGCTTCACTGGAGGAAGTACGTCATGGGGAGGGGGAGCCCCACTTCCTATCTGCCCTCAGATTCCTGACTATGGATACAATATGACCATCCAGCAGGCCACCATGTCATTTTTCCATGGTGGAATAGATCCTTGAACACCCTAAGCCAGCATAAGCCCTTTTTCCCTCTCAGCCCAGCAACTAGTCTATAGCCACAGCAGGGTATATTGACTCAGAAAAGTGGGCACAGAGGAAGATGCTCTATTCTTTCTGTCCAGCCAACTTTAATGACAGACACCACATTCCCTTTGAAATAAGTCTCTCTGATCTGTCGCTGAAGACACTTTTGTAAGGGCGCTGGGCATGTCTTATCGGTAGGGCAATTGTCTTGCATGTGGGAGGTTCTGGACTCCATCTCCAGCATGAACAATAAGGCAAAAGTAAGGCAGAGAGAAAGAAGAGGACAAAAACAAAGACAGAAGATGAGATGGAGGATTTTACCTAAGACATTAGAAACAAGGTATGGTGGTGAATGCCTATAACCTCAGCACTCGGCAAGCCAAGACGGGAAGAGCAGGAATTCAGGTCATCATCCCTGCTTACATGTATGAGTTCAAGGACATCCTGGGCTATATATGCAAACCAGCGAAGGGAGGGAGGGAAGGAAGGAGAAAAAATATATTCCTCAAAATACGTGAGAAAGATCAGCTGATTTAAAAAAAAAATGTATCTTTGCATTTTAAAGTTAAGGTAAATCTAATTGCAAACACGCTGAGTACTTCAGCCATTATCACAAGCTAGAAAAGTCATGTAAGCCCTTCAAAGATCCCAGGACTGAGGATGAACATGTGGAACATGTGTATCAAGGCACTTTTAGAAAGCAATAAGACAAAAACGAGAGAATAAAATCACCAGAATTCATCAGCACTTTTCCAAACTCGACGGGGGAGGGGGCGCGGGGTGGGGTACAGATGTTACTACAGGAGAGGGAAGGGGTAGGGGGGAGAGGAGGAAGGAGGAGGCATCAGATCCAGTGGAGCTCGTTTTGTTTTCTCAATAAAAAGCAACAATACTTTAGGTCCCTATAGAAAAATAGCACCTTCAGAAAGTTCTGTTTAAAAGATTGGATCTCACCAGACACCCAATCACACCTGTTCCCACTAGACTCCACCTTTACTTACGACCTTAGAAGACCCAGAGAAAAGGACTCGGGAGGCTGCTACGCAGGCTTTGATCCTATCCTCCAATCTAGGCTGAACAAACACCTGGCAAGCCTGCACACAGAACAGAGTGAGAATCTGGTGCAGTGGATCATTCTCATAATCCCAGCAGAGGGGCGGCTGAGGCAGGAGGATTGCTAGTACCAGGGCAGTCTCAGAGGACACAGGGAGACTTAATCTACAAAATAAAATAAAAGTTAAATGTGTCTGTGTGGGTGTGTATTTATCGTGCATTCTTTCCTCTCAGCCCAGTGACCAGCCTATAGCCACAGTAGGGTACACTCAGGAGAGCGGCCACAGGGAAATCTGCTGTATCCTTTCTGTTTGACCAGGATCTATGGAGCATTTGTACACGAGATGATTCGGAGAATACAGTAGGAAATTTGGGAGCATAGCTCTCAGGACAGTGGTCCTAGCAGTGCCTGGAAACCCGTTAGAAATGTACCTTCAGCCAAGCAATGGTGACACATGCCTTTAATCCTAGCACTCGGGAGGCAGCGTCAGGCAGATCTCTGTGATTTCAAGGCCAGCCTGGTCTACAGAGCAAGTTCCAGGACAGGCTCCAAAACAATAGAGAAACCCTGTCTCGGAAAACCAACAAACAAAAACCTGTTTGGCCTATTGCTCAGAAGCATATCTTCTCTGGCACCCCAGAACTACTGAGTCTGGGCACGTTATAGGTGGGCGGGACCCAGTAACATATGTTTATGCCCCCCTTTGCTCCAGGACAATCCACCTTGAAACAGTGGTACCCAGGTCACCTCCCTCCTTTCCTTCTGTACAAAGAGGCAAAATGACCCTGAACCCAGTTATTCTCTGGGTTTTCAGCTCCTAAGCTGAGTTCTATAAACCCACAGTAGATACAAACTTGAAAATCAAGAACGTTTCCAGAAAGGGGACTGGAAAGGAGAGAGGTTTTTTTTTTTTTTTTCCTTTTTAGTCCAAAACCTTGTCTTCACTAAAAGAATTCAACATATACCAAATCCCTCAAAGATTAAACCTCACCTCTTAGAGGAAGCATGGATAAAGAAAATACACATGCATCATGATACTGTTTTATTAAATCTTTCACATTTACAGGGAACTCAGGCCACGGGTGGGATATTTCCTTTTCCAGTGCTTCGGCCTCCAGAGGCATGCTGGGGGTTGCAGTTTCATTCCTGAATTCCAGCAACAATTACAGCATTGTGTGGACCCTGCTGTACAAAGACAGTAGAGGGCAGCTGTTTTGTTGATCCGATTCCCAAACACAAGCTAAGCTGGCGGGACTCAGATCCAGCTCAAGCTCAATTTGCACAGCCTTTACAAGATTTCAAAGTCACTTGGTGGCAAAAAAAAAAAAACAAAAACAAAAAAAACCACACCCCCAAAGTGTGTGTGTTCTTACCCCACCCGCCCAGGGTATGCTGTGCTGAGCTTTTCAAATGTGGCTCACAAAAAACCTCTGCTGCTCTCACACCATACGAGAAAGCTATTGTTTGGGGATTTGTATTTCATGGCCTCCATGCAACTAAAAACAAACTGTGTCAGGTCCCTGAAACTAGTGCCTTCCTCCTAATTGAAGAGAGACAAGCACACTACTTATAACAGATAGCAAATATCAATAATCCAATATGATTTTCCCCTCCTCCAGAGGTATACCAGCAGTACACCAAGGGGGGGGGGCGGGCAAGAGGGCAGGCCTGGGTCCTTTCTCCTCAGCTTTATACCCACCAAGACAAAACCAACGTGATTAAATGATCCCTGACTTAAAGGAAAGTCATTCCACCACAAACAGCACTCTCTTGCCTTGCTCTTCCTCCCCCCCCAACACACCCCAAAAAAAGAAAACAGAAGGAGAACTCAAACTGTGATTCCCTTCTGTCTTGTGTTTCACAGAACAAAAAGTGTCTGTTCCACACCCTTTAGCTACTTTTCCCTTTCAAAGAGATCCTTATTCCTGGAGCCTTGGAATGTCAGCAAGGCATGCTTTTAAATCTGCAATGAGCCCATTTGTCTCCCCAGCCTGTGGATAAGCAAATGTTATTAAAGATGGATAATCAATGTGCATAATTTTGCAACCTCTCAAACTTTCCTTTGATATCTCCTCTCATCCTGAACATAAGTGTCTTTTATTGAGTGCTTAGGATAAATGGGGAGCAATGACCAATTTCACACTAATGATTCTGTCAATTTTACATAGTAGCCTGCTTCCCTAGACACAGGGAGACAATTACGAACACCACCATGAAGTGTGATGGCTGAAGTCACAGCAGAGTCCATGGAGGTCACACATGGTTCTGTACGGCTAAGTCTCGGTTTCTAGCATTCTCCCAAGCAGCACTACCACTCAGGCAAAATTACTGATGCCTATACAATTTCTGGTGCTGCCATAACAAAGTACCACAAATCAAGGGCTGAGCCAAAAAGTGAGCAAGGCTGGCTTCTTTGGTGCCTCTCCTTAGCTTTACGGACTATCATGTCCTGTGTCCTCATATCCTCTCTGTATGTCACTATCTTAATTTTCCATATTATGACACCAACTATACTAGATTCTATATGGCCCATTTCCATCACTACCTCCTTAAAGACCATCTCCAAACATGGTCACATTCCAAGACTTGACTTGTAACACTGCGCAATAAAAAACCCTCTTCCCGAATCCATGAGCTGAAGTAGACATCACTGTTCTTATCCCAGAAGGCAGAGTAGGTAGAGCTCAAAGCCAAGGTTACAGGGGATGCTGTGGGCCTCATCATAACTTGGAGCCAGCTACCTAGAGGCTACCCCAAAATGACTGCCAACAGGACCACGCAGCTGCTGGTCCTGCTTGGATGCTACCACCTGGAATGACATATTCACCTCACCGGTACCTGCTGTACTGACCACATCCATTATGGCGTAGGAACAGGTGCCGTCATCTGTTTCTGGTGTAAGTGATTTCTCCCCGAATAAACATCAATCAGCCTATATTGCGTCCCAGAATCTTATTTCCCAGGCAATAACCACCCCTGTGGGATGATAAATAAACTAGATAAACCTAGTTTATTCTAGGTTTGTACATGTTGGAAAGGTCCACTGTCCTTTGGCCTTTGCTTCAAACACACAAGATTGAGAGCAGTGACAAAAAGCACTTTTTAAAAATGTGTGTATTCATGTAGGTGTGCGTGCACTAGTACCCAACTAGTGTCTCCTTGTGTCACTTCCTTATCTTTCCAGAGTCACTGAACCTGGAATTACCAATTCGGCTAAGCTGGTTGGCCCAGCAATCCCCAGCACTGAGACGAGCGCCACTAACAACTGGAGTTCTTGCGATGATGGAACGATGATGGAACCCAGCTCTGCATACTGAGGAAGCGAGCAATTTACCTACTGAGTCATCCCGCCCCAACCCAGCAATCAGCATTCACTGAAACATATTATGTGTCGGGGGCTCAACAATTGTCAGTTGCCATTCAAAGCGATTCATATCTACTGTCTCATTTAATCATCTCAAAAACTGTCAACAACTGCCAAAAAAAATTCCTTAAATACCAATTCCTTACAACACCCCACATGTGGTAGCACTCTGAGTTAAACTGGGAATCCTCATCACCCAGCAAGACACCAGTGCTGTCCAGGAGGAATTCAAAGCAATACAAGGCTAAAAGTCCTTGCCAATGGCTGTTCTTGGTGTGAAACTCTCCAAGTCCCCCGAGTTTGAATTCTCACATACCAAGCCTGAGTAAGAAGAGATTAGCCCTCCTAATTCCCAGAGAAACAATCCGCACATGCTTGGTGATATTTTAACTTGCACAGGAAGACTTCTGCCTTGCCCTGTCCTGAAAATACCATGCAGTGTTGTATTTGTTACAACTCAGAACGAACACTCTTTAAAAACTGACACTATTGAGGGGCAAATGATTGTGTATACTTATGTGTATTATATATTTTTATGAAATCTGAAATTTCCCATGTGACTCAGCTCCACCCAGCTAAGGTTGTCATCAACTTATCTCAAGCTGGTTGGATAATAAAATATAACATCCAGTACAGAATCGCCACCATGTTCTTGGTTATATGAGAAAATAACATCTATCCACAGTCTTCTAATGGGCATGAAATGGAATGTGCTAGCACTTTCTGGACTGTAAAATCCCGTATGAGTAGCAGAGCTACAAACTGTTATGTTAACTGACAAACCAGACCACCCCGAGAAAATGACTCCCAATTGACCACTAGAAACAAAGGCATGTTAAAAAGAAAATTTTAATTTAAAATTAAAAACAAATTCTCCCGAAACAAAACAGAAAAGAACTGGTGTTAGTGCTAGAAATGCTCTTCAGGTAAATGCACTTATCGCCAAGCCTGATGATGAGTTCAATTCCCAGGACCCACGTGGTAGATGGTCAGAACTAATTCCAGCAAACTGTCCTCTGACTTCTGACCTCTTAACCCATGCAGCAACACACACACACACACACACACACACACACACACACACACACACACACACACTATGTAATAAAAAATGTTTTTTCCCTCCCAAAACAAAATTGGAAAAGACTAATATTCATAGAGGCTGGGACCTCACTTTGAACCACAATGAAGGAGCAGAGTCCTTTCTGTTGTAAAAGTTTCCCGTGTGATTCTAACAGGCAGATAGAACTGGGTCCTGCCTCCACTCATCATACTGGTAAGTAGCAGACAAAGGGAATATGAGAATGTGCCACAATAATTAAAGGCATTACAAACACACATCAGACTTACATTGATTTGGTCCAAACCCCTCAAATGGTTCCCAGAGGGACATGGAGACCATGGACATTCTCTACAGAAGGAAATGGAGTCTCCTGACAGCTAGATCTGCTTTTACTACCTGGCTAATGGGAACTATGACATCACTGACACTTATTGACATGGCATTCCTATGTGCTGGCTGGCAAATCCAGGGTGCTCCTCCACATCCTCTGCTTTATCCATTGGAAGACTTAGCACATTACAGGCCTAAGGTTTTACACAGGGTTTAAAAACGAACAGCTTCCTGTCTCAGCCCCTCAAAACAGCGCTGGGGGTGCAGGCTTGGAAGGCCATGCCTGGCTCTTTTACATAGGGTCCAAGGATTTGAACCCCGGTCCTCACTCCTCTTGCTTATACAGCAGGTACTCTAACTCTTCTAAGGCATCCCCAAGCCCAGTGTTTGGTTTCTAAATGCTGTTGCATCTGAAGATATCTTTAGATATTTTAAACTTTATATGAAATATGTACCTATACATTGCACTTAATAAAATCGTAATGTGATTTGAAGTTTTAATAATGAGCACATAGGGAGGTGCTATGGGGGTGGTTAGGATGGTAAAGCGCTTGCCATGCTAGCACAATGACTAGGTCTGGGTCCCCAGCAACTGTGCCTGGCATCACAGAAGACATCTGATATCAACCTCTGGCCTCTACATACAGACACAGAGGTACAAATACATAACCATGTAATATAAACATGCACACATGCGCGCGCACACACACACACACACACACTCACGCACACTCACACACATACTCAAAAGCACACGCACATGGACACACGTAAACCAATCGGTCCATGTGGAGTGTATAAGGCCTTTCAGACAAACTGAACCTTGTGTTCCAGGACTGAATGAAACATCCTGTAGGGATGCGTGCCCTTCCTTCCTCCAGGCACAGAGTAAGACCACATCTAAATGAAGTCCATTGTAAGAAGCCACGTGAATTTTCACTGACTTCGTTTTATTACAAAATTAATAAATGTTCACTTTAAATAAAATGACAGGAATCTACTTTCAATAGAAGATGAAAAAAATTAAATGAAGGGATGATCTCACTGCCCACCTTCCTTCTTACAAAACCAGTGAACATTCCTTAACACCTTTTCTATATTTAATTTAAATATAAAAAGGTAGTTACTATTCACAGACATTAGTTTCTCCTTTGGCTTCGTACAGTCATGGTATAATGCCTACCCTGTAATATGGTTTTCCACTCAGCTATGAAGATGGTTATCTTTCTCAGTGTGGTGATTAATTCTGTCAACTTGATTGCACTAGTAAATGCCTAGGGCATTAGTCAAGCACTCCTCTGGGTATGCCTGTGAAGGTGTTTCCAAAGAAGATTGGCCTGGAGGGAAGACCCATCCTGAGTATATGGCACCAGGCAAATGAGAAATGGTAGAAATGCCATAGACTGGGACCAGGCCGAATAAAAAGAGAGCTGAGCACTGGCTTTCCCTTTCTCTGCATCCTGACGTACCAGGACTAGAACAAGCAGTCTTTTGCCATCACAGCCAGAGCTGGTTCCACAGCCTCCTGTTCCAGGCTGGACTGTAGCACCTGAGCTGTGAGCCTGAGCAAGCTTCCCTTCCTCAAGGAACTCCTCCATAGCAATGAGTAAAGCAACTAATAACATGAAACCCGCTCCTCTTGAGTTAACTTCTGCTTTTAGAGCTTCGGGTATTCCACAGTGTGGGGCGGTGGAAGGTGAATACTCACTCCTTAGATTTTTACAGATGGCCTGAATTTTCCATTTCCCAGGAAGGTATGTTAGTCAGCTTGGAGTTGCACACAAACTTGGGTAGATCATCTTAGAGGAGAAAAGGGTTTTGTGGCTCACAGCCTCAGAGGTTTCCATCCATGACCACTTGGTCCCATATCTGTGGTTCTGATGCAGATTATCATGGTGGAAAATGAATGAGGAAGGGGTGTTCATCTAATGAACACTGGGAAGCAAACTGAGAGAAAGGGAGGGCAGGGACTCCCTTTGTTCTTCAAGGCTATATCCCCTGCAACACTTTCAGCAGTCCCCATTCTTGTAAAAGGTTCCAGCATCACCCAACAGTGCCAATGGCTGACAATCAATCCCTCAATACATGACATTTGGAGGATTCAAGCCATAACAAGGAAGATGCATTCCACTTCCTATCCACCCTGAGGAGTCCCCAGATAGGGAGTGGATGGTTTAACAAAAGTTAAAAGGAGGCACTGAGCAGGGCCATCCAGGCCCTTAGGGCTTCCCTTATCAAGAATAAGCCTGTCTACCTACACCCACGAGTCTTGCTACTGTAAGGACAGGAAGTTGGTTTCATTCAAGAGTAAAAATGTAAGGTTGGCCCTGGTGGTACAGAGAGGCAAAAGGATCATATGTTCAAGGCCAGCCTGAGGAACTTGGAGAGATGCTGTCCCCAAATAAAAAGTGAAGAAAGGGACAGGACTCTATATAGAGCTCAGTGATAAGAGTTACAACCCAGCATGCATGGGGCCCTAGGTTCAACCCTGGATACTCCAGCAATAATAATAATAATTAATTAATTAATAGCAAAGAGACAGCCTATTGAGATCAGCCGGCTCCATCATTATTAAAGTAATATTTTAATCTCTGGTGGCTGTTGCTTGGGTCTTATTTTCCAATCAGTCCTATATCTGGGAAAGAAAGCAAAGTGTACTGTGTGTCATTTGTCCAGGATGTTACGTGCATGACAGCATTCTACCATTTCTCATTTGCTTACAGCTTTTGTTGCTACAAACACCACCATACAGAACACTTTTCTACATATAATTACTCACTGGATGTAAGACAAAGTCTTGGATGTAAGATAAAGTAGTTACTCAAAATTTTAAGTCCTGCTAGTTCTGTTTCTAAATGCTGAAGTCACATTGAACTGCCTCTCATTGAATATACGATTGTTTCTCCACTACCCCCACAAATATAAGACTGTTTCTCCACTACCCCCACACCCCTTGAGGCTGGCACTGGATGACGGAGTCTTCCCTGTTGCTTTCAATCAACTGGTGGTGAGAAACCCAGGTACACTACTTTCAATTTCCTGGTTAGTGGTTGAGCACATGGTCATGGCTGACCGGCCTTCAGCCAGGGCGTTTCAGGGTCACTAGACTAACATCTTCAAGCATTCACTGCAGAGAGCAGCATCACCTGTATGAGCTGCACTCAGTCCCTGAATCAGCAGAAAGCAGGGGACAGTAGAACAATGAATGGCACAGTGTAAAAGTGGCCTTGTGGAACAGAGGGCACCTGTCCCCAACAGAACCTCAGCTAAATCGCATAGCCTGCATCTCTATAAAGTGAGAATGGTGCAGGGAAGATGGTTCAGCAGCTAAAGATGCCTGGCACCAAACCTAATGGCCTGAATTCATTCCCCAGCACCCATGTGCATATAGGAATCCACACACATACACAGATAAACAAGTAAATGTAAACATGCAAAATATATATACAAAGTTGCAATAGTGTAGCTACTCACACAAATTAAGTTAATCCATGTCAGGTGGTGAACACAGCATCTCCACAGCATGAAATGTACAACACGTGCTAGATATTGCAACTAGCCTCTCTTTTGTTGCTTTGAACTGTTTTTCTGACACCAGAGGGGGGACGCCCAGAGGCACTGATTAGAGGCAACCAGTTTCTCAGAACAACTTTTTAGAAATCATGTGCAGGATGCAGACCTCCCTCAAATCACGACACCTAAGAAATAATCAACTCCTATAAAGTTTAGTAACAGACATGGCCTACATGTATGTAAAAAGGCAATTGGCCCACCAGCTTTCCCACATGACATTTGAGTTCATAATTGTGTCTTTAAAACACAACATTCACAACTCAATTTCTAATCTCCTCTTTACTTTTAAATTCTTAGTAAAAGTTAATTTTAAAAATCAGTCCAATCAGCATCAATAACATGATGCTGTGCCATAAAAAAAAAAAATAAACAACTCTTTTCCTCTTTCTCTCAAGTGTTTAACTGTTTTCTGTCACTAATAAGGCAGTCGGTATAATTACCATCAGTGTTTTCCCAGTGGGTAAAATAGAGGTTAAATAAGATAAAGAAAAAGGAAAACAAACTCCCAACAAATGGCTTCTTTGCCCATAACCTGTTTTCTCCTAAACAAACAAAAGCTAACTATGAACAATCTTTTTCTTGGTGAACTTAAGATAAAACTTTATCACTCCAAAGTAAGTTTCTCCAAAGTCATACCATCAGTAATAATAATAATAATAATAATAATAATAATAATAATGATGATAATTCCATCTTAGCATGAGTGAGGCCTTTAGGGACACCGGAAAAAGCACAGCTAGGACCAACTGTCTTATGCAATACCCAGGGGCAAAACCAATTATCTCAGAATATGTTGTGAAATTCTCAAAAGTCTCAAAACAAAATTAATTTTAATTTGGTTTAATTTGAAAATAAAATACATTGCCATTTAGTTTTCATAAAGCAAAGCTCTCATGGGGCTAGCTGGAGTACAGCAGAAATGTCACATCTCCAAAAGTGGAGGGACCCAAAGGCTTGGTAGCCATTGAGGAATGGAGGAGAGTGGCTGTCAAAAGAGGGATGTTGTCACTATGTATATTCCCCAGGACCTACACTATTCTGAGTTCTCATTACATCATCGCCTCCTCCAAAGTATTTGTGTATAATAAAAAGGAAATCAAGAGTCAAAGCAACTGCACATCCCTAAGGCTCATCCTTTCCTCAGTGGCAAAAACACAATTATCAGCGATAGGTTAATCTTATTTTCAATAATAAGCAAGCGTTTCTTTAATTCCAAATTAACAGCTATCTAACAGCATCCATAGTGCCTGCCATGTCCATTAGGGTTCAATACTGTGAATGAATGAGTGAATGAATAAAGAAAGAATAAATGAAGGTTATGTTCAGAAACAAAAGAGGTGATGAGCATATTAGGGGGTGGTTTCAAAGATAAAGGGGACCGAGTGGAGCGCTGGTGGTGACTCAGGGCCCTATACTCTGAAAAGACAATGTCAAGTTGATCAAGCCTGGTCAAGATACTCAGAAAACCTTTGTCAAAAGTGTGATGTGTGACCATGCATGTTCTGGAACCATTGGTGATTTCATGAAAAGTGTGGCCTCTTCAAGGCCAGACGACACCATTATTACCAAAGACATTGTGTTCAAATCAAATCCTCACTTCCAACTTGAACAAGAAGCATTACAGTGGTCCTCTTAATCTAACCAAGCGGTATCACTGACAGTAGGAAACACTTTTACAACTTCAAGGAAAGAAAATGTAAGAGAAATTATTACATACACTGCAATGAAAAGTGCTATGAAAACCAATTATCAGGGAGGTTGAAATTCCTCACACCTTACCAAACCTCACGCTATATTTATCAAACCAACAGAGGGCCTGCAGGCTTATCTCCTCAACTCTTGTTTTTAAAATTAACCAGATGGCTTGGGTGTTAAAAGCACTTGTTGCTCTTATAGAGGACTCAGGTTCTGTTTCCAGCACCTGCAGGGGAGGCAGGCAGCTCATAGCTGTCTGTAACTCTAGTTCCAAGGGATCTGATGCCCTCTTCTGGTCTCTGCAAGTACTACACACACACACACACACACACACACACACACACACACACACACACACGACAGATATGTAAACAGGCAAAAATACATACATACACATAAAATAAAAAGGAGTAAAGTAAAACTCATTGCCTTCCCGTCTGTATTTACCAAGGCCCTTTATGCCTAACTTTTGCTCTAAGAAAATTCCAACAAGAATTACAGTGAGAAGCCAGTAAACAAGGAAATATAAAATAATTACATGCATGTGTAATATTTACCTTATGTAACATGAGTATACTTATTAATATTGTATTTAATAGCAATGGTATATTTCACAGTAATTAAACTATATGCATAATATAGTTTCAATATAATAAGCTGTACTAACACACAGTGGCAGTTAAATACAAAAGAGTAGACATGTGAGATGTCTAACTTTCCAGGAAAAACATGGGTCCTTATTCATTACATCCTCATCAACTGGCATTTCTAGACCTTTGCTAAAGGAGAAAAATTCTCTGAGAATAAATCTAGGATTTAAATCTCAAACTTCCACAAGATAATCATAGGTGAAAATGGTTTTAAAAGAGGCCACAATCTAATGGAAATCTTTCATGAGAAATAATGAATAAATTACTCACATGGGGGGCGGAGTGTACCTGAAATTGAGTGAAAATGCACTTGGCTGCTTGTAAACCAAGCACACCAAAGAGAGTTTGGATTTGTTTGACTAAAGAAGAGGTAGACCAGGAATCAGATGGCTTTTTAGAATCTGAGAACTGCATGTAGAATTGGGTCATACAGGTAAATATTTAGGGATACAGAGTTTAAAGACTAGAGGATGGAAAGATATAAATGTTTGGAAAGGAAAATAAATAAAAAGCAGAGTAGCAAAAAGGATGTGGAAAACAGTCCACTTCCTGGGGATAGTCGTAAAGCTCCGGTGAGACCCTAACATTACAGAATGATGAAAACAATAAAACCTCCAGATAAAGCTGGACCATACTCCTCCAGGTAGAATAGGAGGGGCTCTACTGAGCAGTCATTTCCTCCAGACTGCAGTGTTTCCTTTTGGAAGGATGATGGGGGCTCATCAGATTCAGAAATCAGAAAGCTGCTGAGATTTCTGAGGTTTGGGAAACCCATGAAAGGTGAAGGATCCCAAGACTCCATCCTCAGGCTACAAAAGCCATGAACCACTGCTGAGAGAAAGAACTTTCAGCAGCCTAGGAGACAGGAACTAGCAAGGAAGCTTCTCAACTCCCTAAGGTTCAATAATGCCACAGGGAAGCAGTACGCACCAGAGAGTGAGGGCAGCTCCCCACACAAGTCAGAGGACCAAGTTTACCTGCAACACAGCAGAAGCCAGTGACCCAAGCCAGCCAGTCACTTCTTTCAGCCTTTAGTTGTAGATGAAAAACGGGGCTAATAATATGCTTTAAATAAAAGGATGTGAAGGAAACTTTAACATGGCAGTACACTGCACACATCTAGCACTAATTGAAATCCAGTGGCACATTCTGGATTCATTAGGGTCTGAAGACCCTAATATAATAAAACTTAAATGGATGCCAGAGACCCATGCCCATCTTCTAGGTATTGAGGACACATGTTTTATTTTCAGAGTAAGAAACTGGATTGGATACAAGGTGTCTCCAAAGGCTCCTGTGCAGCAGCCATTGTCCTCAATGTAGCAACCTTTGGGAAGTGGGACCTACCAGAAGGTGGTTAGATCCCTGGGGGAACCATCTTCAGAATGGATTAATACACTAAGGTAGTGCTAACAAAAGTAGGTTTTATCAAGTAATGACACCCATGCACTTGTCACCATCTTCAAATTGCTGCTCTCTTTTCCATCCCCCTGCCATATTATGACCCAGACAAAGTGACTCTTCCTACAAGAGTCCAACAGATATGGCCCCATGGTTTTGGACTTTCACCCTCCAAAACTAGAAGAAGCCAAATAAACAGAGGCAGTTCGGTAGGTAAGGATGCCTGCTGCCAAAACCTGGTGAGCCAAGTTCAGTCCCCGGAGCCCACATAATGGAAAGGAAGAAACTGTCCTCGGAATTCAGCCAGCATACTGTCACACACACACACACACACACACACACACACACACACACACACACACACACGCACACGCACGCGCACATGCACACGCACACGCACACGCGCACACACAAATAAACAAATGAAAAATATTGTGAAAAATGTTCAAGAAATCAAGTCATCTTTAGCACAGACATTGCTTCCTAGGCACAATACTGGAGCTTAGGTTCTCCAAACAAATCTGAACTTGTGTCTTGAAGAGAAACTGAAGGCTCAATATCATCTGTTGAAAACAGTAATTGTAAATGCATCAGGTAGCCCCAGGGCATCTTCATGGTTGTCTGCAAAGAGCTACTTAAAGCCTGGCCTGAAGGTACCTGTGCTTGTTTCTGTCTCTGATTTAGAATAAACAAAGGATTGTGGCAAAGATGGCAGGGCCTACCTGGATTTTCATCTGGTACTCACCCACTACTAATTACCTCCATCTATAGAACGGAGACACACCCTTCCACATTCAGAGGAAAGGTCTTAGCACACTGAGATACATAAAATTGTAATATTCATATCCGTGCCCTCAAGGACTCTGTTGATGGGGAAGACGATAATATTTTATTTCAAAACGAGCTGTTTTAAGCTGAGTCTTTCTTTTTACTTTTATTACATTTTTAAGTGTGTGTGTGTGTGTGTGTGTGTGTGTGTGTGTGTGTGTGTGTGTGTGTGTATACTGCCATGCTGCATGTACAGAGGTCAGAAAATAACTTGTGAATCAGTCAGTTTCCCTTTACCAGGTAAGTTCTAGGGATCAAATTCAGGTTGTCAAGTTTGCTGGCAAGTGCCTTTACCTGCTGAGCCATCTCACCAGCCCTTAAAAATCATCCTTTAAACAAGCCCAATATATGGCTCTGGGGAGAAGGTGGCCAAACTGTTTACTTCTTTATTCCGTTTCACAACTACAATTATAATTATAAGCAGAACTTGACCCCTTATATTTAAAAAAAAAAAAGGCATGTATAATTATGTCCAGCATGAAATAAATAAATGTTAAAAAAAAAAAAAAAAAAAAAGCTACTTCACACAGAGAAGAAATCCCAAGTTCCTTAACAGTCTAACTGGCCCATCAAGAAGGACTAGCTGCTCTCACAACCAGGACTGCACAGTAACAAGGACCTTGCTGGGATGGAGGTTCTGCAGCGAAAACCAAGCCAATATTAGTCATTTTCTGCCAACAACTGGTCTTTGATCTTCAGGAAGTTTCATCTTTTCCTGTTTCTTAAGCAGCAAACAAAAAGGTCTCTGATCTACCTAGAGATGGTTGTGATAGCAAATATGACTATTTTTAAAAACCCACCAAGATATACAGCTATGCACACCAAGTGCCCAGGGTATCCTGGTGTCTCCTAGGACCTGGCAGTCTTTTGGAGACATTCCCTAAGGGGCCAGCTTTGACTAACACTTTTTCACTTTTCTCCCTTCGGTTCCTTTCCCCAGATCATAAGCTGTGGCCCCGCCCCTAAGGGCTTCACTTCCCTCATCCGGTTTCTCTCAACACCAGTTCCCCCAAGTTCTGAGGCAGAAATGAGCATCTCCCGAGCAACCCATACCCTGCGGCCCTCTAAAAGATTCTCGAATGTTCTGAACTGACATTAAGGCTAGTCTCGCCAAGTGTAATGGTACACACCCATAATCCTGACACTTGAGAGTCTGAGGCAGGAGGATGGTATGTATAAGGACAGCTCTGGGGACATGTCAAGTTCAAGAGCTATGTGGTGGGATGCTAGCTCAACAAGTGGACCTCACACCTCCTGAATTCCTCTAAGCCAACAGGAAACTTCCTGCCTCCCATGGTGGTTCTTCCTTCTCCTTCTCTTTCACATTTGAACTGGATCTTTCCACACTGTAATCAGAAGTGGCTACCGGCTGCTGCTAGCTAGTTCCCAGGAATGCAAGTGTTCTGAGAAAGGAGGGTAGCATTGAGTAGGGGCATACGTGCATACAGGAAAACAGAACACAAAGAAGTCCCTACACTTTGTTTGGGATGTGACCTGCCCCTCCCCAAGGATGCTACTTCCTTCTGAGGCTTGTTAGAGTTACCAAGTAAAATGCAGACACCACCCCCCCTCAGCACAATCTTTATCAAACAGCTAATGCCCTAGGAACACGTCAGTGTGGAGGATCATGGGAAATAAATGTTAAACTTAAGAGTTGCTACTGGGCTCTGGACAGATGGCTTAGTGGTTAAGGACACTGGCTGAGCTTCAGAGGAGCCCAGTTTTGTGTCCAGCAGCACCAATACCAGGCAGCTCTCAATTGTCTCTTAACTCCAGTTCTAGGAGACCTGACCCCTTCTTCTGGTCTCCATAGGCACCTACACACAGGGTATACATATATTACACTAAAACACATACACATAAAATAAATAAATATCTGTTTTAAAGAGTTGCTACTATCGTAAACATGACAGTCCTTCCAAGCACATCTGGTCTTACAGTGAGCTCACTGGTTCGCTGGTCCTCTAACAGCCACTGACTAACTCTGTGGCAGATGTAGGGAGAGTTGCTGTCAACCTTTGGTATGAATTTCATTGGAGAGCCTTTAATGGAGATGCTATGCACAGGTACTCATTGCAGCACACACGGGTGCAGTGAGGTCATCAAAGGGGAAAAAGACTGAGTGCTTGTCTATCCCCATCAAACAGGTCAGGGCCAAAACATTCTGAACGGGAAAATCTGGATCTCACATAAATGATCTATTAGGTTCCTATTGGCCTAAAAACTTATTAATATTTTGGCTAAGGTAAAACAATTTATCCTAAGAAAATGGGTTTATGGCCACTCTGATGACAAACGATGAGCTGATTCGCTACACATAAAGTTGTTGTTGGTGAGACAGCCAGTATACTATCAGATACACTGTGTGCATTTTTTATGAGACAGCCAATATACTATCATCAGATACACTGTGTGCACTCTCTATGAGACAGCCAGTATACTGTCATCAGATACACTGTGTGCACTCTCTATGAGACAGCCAGTATACTATCAGATACACTGTGTGCACTCTCTATGAGACAGCCAGTATACTGTCATCGGATACACTGTGTGCACTCTCTATGAGACATCCAGTATACTGTCATCAGATACACTGTGTGCACTCTCTATGAGACAGCCAGTATACTGTCATCAGATACACTGTGTGCACTCTCTATGAGACAGCCAGTATACTGTCATCAGATACACTGTGTGCACTCTCTATGAGACAGCCAGTATACTGTCATCAGATACACTGTGTGCACTCTCTATGAGACAGCCAGTATACTGTCATCAGATACACTGTGTGCACTCTCTATGAGACAGCCAGTATACTATCATCAGATACACTGTGTGCACTCTCTATGAGACAGCCAGTATACTGTCATCAGATACACTGTGTGCACTCTCTATGAGACAGCCAGTATACTGTCATCAGATACACTGTGTGCACTCTCTATGAGACAGCCAGTATACTGTCATCAGATACACTGTGTGCACTCTCTATGAGACAGCCAGTATACTGTCATCAGATACACTGTGTGCATTCTCTATGAGACAGCCAGTATACTATCATCAGATACACTGTGTGCACTCTCTATGAGACAGCCAGTATACTGTCATCAGATACACTGTGTGCACTCTCTATGAGACAGCCAGTATACTGTCATCAGATACACTGTGTGCACTCTCTATGAGACAGCCAGTATACTGTCATCAGATACATTGTGTGCACTCTCTATGAGACAGCCAGTATACTGTCATCAGATACACTGTGTGCACTCTCTATGAGACAGCCAGTATACTATCATCAGATACACTGTGTGCACTCTCTATGAGACAGCCAGTATACTATCATCAGATACACTGTGTGCACTCTCTATGAGACAGCCAGTATACTGTCATCAGATACACGGTGTGCACTCTCTGTGAGACAGCCAGTATACTATCATCAGATACACTGTGTGCACTCTCTATGAGACAGCCAGTATACTATCAGATACACGGTGTGCACTCTCTATGAGACAGCCAGTATACTGTCATCAGATACACTGTGTGCACTCTCTATGAGACAGCCAGTATACTATCAGATACACGGTGTGCACTCTCTATGAGACAGCCAGTATACTGTCATCAGATACACTGTGTGCACTCTCTATGAGACAGCCAGTATACTATCAGATACACGGTGTGCACTCTCTATGAGACAGCCAGTATACTGTCATCAGATACACTGTGTGCACTCTCTATGAGACAGCCAGTATACTATCAGATACACTGTGTGCATTCTCTATGAGACAGCCAGTATACTATCATCAGATACACTGTGTGCACTCTCTATGAGACAGCCAGTATACTATCATCAGATACACTGTGTGCACTCTCTATGAGACAGCCAGTATACTGTCATCAGATACACGGTGTGCACTCTCTATGAGACAGCCAGTATACTATCATCAGATACACTGTGTGCACTCTCTATGAGACAGCCAGTATACTATCAGATACACGGTGTGCACTCTCTATGAGACAGCCAGTATACTGTCATCAGATACACTGTGTGCACTCTCTATGAGACAGCCAGTATACTGTCATCAGATACACGGTGTGCACTCTCTATGAGACAGCCAGTATACTGTCATCAGATACACTGTGTGCACTCTCTATGAGACAGCCAGTATACTGTAATCAGATACACTGTGTGCACTCTCTATGAGACAGCCAGTATACTGTCATCAGATACACTGTGTGCACTCTCTATGAGACAGCCAGTATACTATCAGATACACGGTGTGCACTCTCTATGATCAGCCAGTATACTGTCATCAGATACACTGTGTGCACTCTCTATGAGACAGCCAGTATACTATCAGATACACTGTGTGCATTCTCTATGAGACAGCCAGTATACTATCATCAGATACACTGTGTGCACTCTCTATGAGACAGCCAGTATACTATCATCAGATACATTGTGTGCACTCTCTATGAGACAGCCAGTATACTATCAGATACACTGTGTGCACTCTCTATGAGACAGCCAGTATACTATCATCAGATACACGGTGTGCACTCTCTATGAGACAGCCAGTATACTATCATCAGATACACTGTGTGCACTCTCTATGAGACAGCCAATATACCATCATCAGATACACTGTGTGCACTCTCTATGAGACAGCCAATATACTATCATCGGATACACTGTGTGCACTCTCTATGAGACAGCCAGTATACTATCAGATACACGGTGTGCACTCTCTATGGAGAAGCAAGGTCTTCCCTTCAAGCATATCCTCACCAGTCATGAACATACCATGAGTATCTAGCAGGCAGGAATTCCCATCAGACAGATAAATAAAATAGAAATTTATATACAAGATAGTGGGAGAGAAAAGTCCCCAACCTCTAGCTCCTTTTGATAATTGCTACAGTTTACATATGCTGATTTTATTATGACATCCAGTCAGCTTGGTTGGACTAATAATAATGTAGAGCATCAATGAGGTACACTTTGGGGTGTGTCTATGGGAGCTTTTTCAGAAAGAAGTACCTGAAGAGGGATGATCCACCCTGAATGAGGGCTCACTCCAATGAATCCCCCACCCAGGTTCCCTCATCCTATTTTCTGACCCTTCCAGAAACAGCTGCTCCAATATTCTGTTAACTAAGCCCACACCCTGTCAACACTTAGATAGCTGCCAGTGGACATCTACCTTGTACTGCCCTTGGGTCCCCAGAATTACTGGACTTTGAAATAGAATTGCTGACCTCTACATATGACCCCCAACTCTTCCTTCTGCCACTTAAATACTAATTTCTTGGACCTTTTTTTTTTTTTTCTAATTCAAACAGATCACATATCCATCCATGTGCAAATGAATTTGATTAAAACTTTGATTTAATAACTGGCTTCTCTTAAGGAAACTTCCAAACTGCTTTAAATTGGAGATATGCAAAAGCTTAATTAGAACTTAAAAATTGAGAACAAAAGAAAATGAGCTGACCAGAAAGCTGTTGGAGGTAGCCCAAACTGACTTTAATGAGACACATAATTAAAACAGAAATGCCATGGAATGATTGCCTTAACCAGCCCACGCCAGACGGTGCTGAAGACAGGTTAAAAGAGAACCTGCTTTTATCTGTCTACTTCTCAGTGGTTAGGGACCTACCCATCTGTGGGCACTCTCAGGCTTGGTGGTTCTGAGATAGTGGGGGTGGGGAATGAAAGACAATCCAGCCACAACAGATGCAAGGATACCTGCCTCCCAAGCATGTAAGACAGAAGCCCAAGTCATTCTGGGTAGTCGTGGCTCCACAGAAGGACAGGAGAAGCGCATCATGGCCATGTCACCTGCTGAGTGTAGGCTCTTCCTCTCTTGTCTTTCTCAATTTCTTCTCTTCGCCTTCTTCTCCCTGCCCCCGCTTCATCCTACTTTTCTCTTGCTGCCCTTTTCTCTCGTCGGTCTCCTTTCGTTATGGATGTGTGCACACGTGTGTACAAGTGGACATGCGAACAGAAGCCAAAGGCCAATGTTTGTTTGGTGTCTTCCTCAATCATGCTCTACCTCATTTTTTGAGACCAAGGTTCTCACAGAACGTAAAGTTCATCAATTCAGCCAGTCTGGCTGGCCACCAAACTCCAAGGATCAAACTGTCTCTGCCTTACATAGTGCTGAGATTACAGAAATATACAGCTATACCAGCTTTATACATAAAGGTCGGGGACCTGAAGTCAGGTCTTCAACTTGAACAGCTAGCACTTTACTGTCTAAGCCTCTCCTCTGGCCCTGTTTCCTTCTTCTTTAAATTCTGAAGTGAGAGGATGGTACTCATAGATCTATTGACTTGAGAGTCAGGATCCCACTAAGACCAGCACAAACTCTACATGTTACAAAATGGCAGGAGCTTGGGTACCACCTTCTAGGAAAATGTATAGAATGAGTACCATGGGCCATTAATAGGAGACATCCTCAGTGCCCACCACACGAGGTCCAACCTATTCAAAGTCCAGAGCTCATGTCTGCAAGGAGAAGCAAAGATAAAGGAAGAACTGCTTAAAATGGAGACTATGTGCAGTTAGAATAAGAATGGTCCTCACAGGCTCATATCTTTGAATACTTGGTCCCCAGTTGTTGGAACTGTTTGAGAGGGATTAGGAGGTGTGGCCCTAGGAAGGTATCACTGGGGATAGACTTGGAGATTTCAAAAGCCAAAATACCTCCCAGTTCTCTCTCTCTCTCTCTCTCTCTCTCTCTCTCTCTCTCTCTCTCTCTCTCTCTCTCTCTCTCTCTCTCTCTCTCTCTCCTTGTGGATTGGAATATGTCTCTGCTAATGCTCCAGAACCATGCCTGCCTGCTAGCTGCTATGCTTCTGCCATGATGGAAACTGTAAGCACCTAACAAACTCTTCTAATAAACTGTCTTGGGTGCGGTGTCTCATCACAGCAATGGAAGAGTAACTACGACACTGTATTTCTAACACCAAGCCCTAAGGAAAGCTGTGTACAGTTATGCTCAGATGACTGAAACCTACTTTTCACATTTCCCATGAATTTCAAGAGCACACTCCAGCACACATGACTTGTCACAGTGGCACAAGAGGATCTAGGCTAGATAGCCAAAAGTGCTTAGGGTTAAGTTCTCATTCACCCTGTTCACCTACATAGGTGGCCAGTGACTCAAGACAAATGGCTCACATTCCTTACCTATAAAACAAAGTACAAGTTGAGCATGGTAGCATACACCTTTACTGCCAGCAGAAGCAGAGCCAGGCAAATCTCTGTAAGTTTGAGACTAGTCTGGTCTAGTCAGCAAATTTCAGGACATGCAGGACTTCAGAGAGACTTTGCCTCAAAAAAAAAAATAAATAAAATAAAAAATAAAATATATATATATATATATATACACTATATATTAACAATGGTAATGATTAAAAAGAAGTATAAATACCCCAGAGCTGTGGAAGTAATTACATGGAAATTATTTGACCACTATCTGGTCTTTTCTGCTAGTACAACGAATCACCTTGAACTAAGTAAATTACAAACAGAAACAGTTCTAGAGGTTGCCAAGTCCAAGGTCATGCTGCCAGTAGGCTTTGCGTCTTCTAAGCGGTGCCTCCTAAACATCCTCACTTGGCAGGAGTTCCCTCCATGTCTTTTTATAGGGACGTGAATTTCCTTCAAGAGAGCAGCTCTCTCAATACTTCTGCATGGTTATGTGATTTCAAGACCTCAAGCTTTCACACCACCAACAAAATCAAGCAGGCCACCAATCTCTCCACCAGGGTCCATACTTTATTGGGTATATTCTGCTTCTAGACCATTGCAAAATGACCTTCTACAATTCTCCCTGTCCTTCTCAGTCACCTTGCCTGAAGGAAAGATCGATGTGAGGTCACCTTTCTTCTGGGGAGACCCTTGTGCCAAGGACTCACCCTCTGACCCTCTCTCCTGCTTCAAGGCCACAGGCTTCTGTCACCCTGCGTAACTGAGACAGATCAGCTCAGCCCAAGATGTAGAAGCATCTACTTCACCTCTGAGGGGTCCATACCAACACCACCCCGTTTGCTGTGCCTGCTTCAAAGCTGGAATATGAAGAGCTGGAGAGATGGCTCCGTGGGTAAGAGAACTGACTGTTCTTCCAGAGGACCCAGGTTCAACTCCCAGCACCCACACTGCAGCTCACAACTATCGGTAACTCTAGTCCCAGCAGATCCAATGTGTTCTCTACACACATGGCACACAGATAAACATTTAAACAAACACTCGAGACCAGCCAGGGCATCTTAGTCTGTCCCTGGATCAAATTTTAAAAGGTTAAAGAGCTGGCTCAGTGAGTAAAGATGACTTGCTGCCAAGCCTGACACACGACACCAGTATGTGTGACAACTTTTTAAAGATATACCCCTAGTGCTCACTGCCCACCATGCAGACAGCTCCACTGGGGGGCACTTCCCTTCTCCAGCAACTGTTTACTGCTGATATAAACTTGAGGTTGAGCCTTGTGAATCCTGCCACGTTCTGAGTGTGCTGAGCCTCTCGGAGTGTCATTAGATTCCTGACTCTGGTGAGCCTCCCCTCCTCCCTCCAGGAAGGAGTGTGTCCGCTTAGAGGGAATGGTTATACAGCAGAGGGAATGGTTATACAGCACCTGGTACTAAAAGAAAAAGAGCCGACTGTGTGTGAAGCTGAGCAGGTACCGCCAGCTGAGCCAATTACAACCTGGGGTTAGCAGAAGAGGTAAAGGAGAGGGGTGGTCCTGTGTCAGGAGATGTCCTGTGATGTTCAGAGGATAGAGATGAGTAAGTAATAATCCACACGACCATCTGGAAGACCACGCTGGGCAACAAGTATTCAAGAGACAGGTAGCAGAACGAGTCTCAGCAGAGCTCTGGTTCCAACGCCAAGGCTGAGGGTGGCCTTCCTGCCTTGGAGGGTGACTTGCCCTTCTGTTCATCAGCCTCTCCAGATTTCATAGTGGTTAGTTAGTACACTCCCACACTATCCTCTACCAAATGGGTACAGAGCATACCAACCCACCCTTTCTCTCCTGGGCCTAAAGCCTTTCAGGTACCTCCCGGTTCCCTACAAAGCGAAGCTCTGCCGTCATCTAACCATTTGCTGCTTCCCTGATCCCCAGGCAACACCTGCTAGGCTAGATGTCTGCTTTTCCTACCGCTATACCTTGAGCTACATTGTGTATTTACATCCTTCTCTCTCTCTCTCTCTCTCTCTCTCTCTCTCTCTCTCTCTCTCTCTCTGTGTGTGTGTGTGTGTGTGTGTGTGTGTGTGTGTGTGTGTGTGTGTGTGTGCATCTCTGTGCATGGTAGCTAGATCTGAGTTCTCTGTAGGCAGTGAACAAGTTGTGCTCATCTTTGTAAATGTGGTGGTTTATTTTTTTATGCCAGTTTGTCTAAACCAAGTTACCCACGCATCACTCAAGTGTTGCTTAGATGTTTCTTTGAAGGTATATTTTAGATGAGAAAGGAAAGTGGACACAAAGTTCCACAGCTAATTAAAAACACATTTGCAATAGACACCTTCTACTGCAATGTAATGTAATGGCATTTAAATGAATAGAATGAAACAGTCTGCGTTACTGAAATTAGGCTACTCAAAAAAAAACAAAAACAAAAACAAACAAACAAAAAAAAACAAACAAAAAAAAAAAACCTTTTCTAAAGGGGGTGGGCCTCACAAGCAGAAACACCACAGAAGAGACGTTTCTACCAGCAAGCAGCCCTCTGGTCCTCTGTTGAACTTGAACTGCAGCCCTTCCCTGGGTGTCTGGCCTGCCAGCCTGGCTGTGGATTTTTGGACTTATCAAATCTCCACATTCCATGAGCCAATCCTTTAAAAAATGCCCAGATGAAGAGATGGAGAAGTAGATAGACAATCAGCTATAGGAAGAGTCCCATACATCTCACTGGTTCTCACTAAAACAAGTCATGGCATGCATGGCAATACAAATTAATTTTACTCTTGAAAGCTGGCAAGATGGCTCAATGATTAAGAGTATTTGCTTTGAGCCAGTATGGTGACACATGCTTTTAATCCCAGCACCTGGGAGGCAGAGGCAGATGATCTCTGTTGAGTTTGAGGCCAGCCTGATCTACCAAGCCAGTTCTAGGCCACCCAGGGCTACTAAAGGAGACTATGAAAGACTATCTCAAAAAAAAAAAGGGGGGGCACTTCCCAGCACCATCCACACAGGTGGCAGGCGACTTCTGACCTCCACAAGCATCTGCAGGCATACACACATTTGTGGACCCATACATACACAATAAAAATATTTCTTAACAAATTAATCTTATTCTTTAAGATCCAAGGACATTCTCCGGCTGTTTGGTGTTGTTTGTTTTGTTTTGTTTTTCCCATTCCATCCCCTCCTTTCAAAAGAGGAAGGCTAAAACTTATGGACGGGCGGCATACCCAAAGCCTCGCCAGTTTCAATACAATTCCAGTACGTCTCTCTCAGAGCCTCGGATGGGAATGTGATGAAGGACACGACCCAGCTTCGCTGCAGGCACAAACTGGCCTGCACGCCCTGTGCACCGACAACACGGGGCCATGGCTTCCTCTACCATGCGCTAGCCACACTACCACCAATGATGCAGCTGGCAAGCCGATCGCCTGGGTCTTCCGCCTCCACTCTCCAGGTCTGAGCACTTACAGCAGACCCACACAGCCTGAGTTTCCTCACCCTTCCTGCAGCCGCAGATGAGGGCTTGAGAAACAGAGAGAGAAGCCAAGTGTGGTCCTGGGTAGAATGGCAGGCTGCTGGCTTAAAGTGAAGGACTTGAGAGCCTGGCTGCCTGTGAGGCTCAGAATCAGGAGGGCCCACGGAAGGCCAGCCTCAAATACCATCCACTTCCAGCAGGAGACCCTGGAGTACCCTTGAAGATATCGCATGTTGGGGTCACAGCGTTAAGGGGTGAAAACTGTGTCTTGCTGTGGGATTTAGGAGAGCCGCATGAGAAAGTAAATATATACTCCTGAAACAAAATAAACTAAGCAGAAATTCAGAAGGAAAACCACACTACCTGGGGTCAGTCACAATGATCAGTTCTAGTGCCTTTAACAGCCCCACACTCAGCCACACTCGGCCTCCAAAGATCGAAGCAGAAGCTGTTGGCATGGCGACCTGCTCAGCTTTGGGCAAAACCTAAAACTTGTAAACACAGTTATAAACTACTTACTAAGTTGGTTGGAACTGTTTAGGACAAATTTAAATGCCTTTAGGATAAAAATAGCATTGAATATTTATTCCTCTAAAACTTCCTTGACTCCCACAACTCGTTCATTCAGACATTAGCACGTCTTCCCGAGAACACCAGAAAGAATTCCTAAGCTGCTTGGAATGTTTAACACCAGTCCACACCTCCATCTGCAGAAACCTAATCGGGATGTTTAGCCTTCTCTTTTAATTTACATTTTTAAAAATTACTTATTTATTTGTCCACTTATTTATTTATTTGGGACAGGGTCTTACTGCTGTCCTGGAACTCCCTACGTAGACCAGGCTGGCCTCGAACTCACAGAGATCTTCCTCCTGCCTCTGCCTCTGCAGTGCTAGGTTTAAAGATGTGCACCATCACCACTACCCACGGCCTAGCCTCAACACGGTCACATTTTATTGATTCTGAAGAGATGAACAGACTAAAAAGCATAAAAAATTGGAAGGGTGTGGATTTTGTGTCAGAAACAAAAATAGTCTGCACCAGCTAGATGGGTGTCTTTGGGCAAGGTATCAAATTATGATGAGCCTTGGTCTTTTCAACTATAAAGTGAGGAAAGTAATAAGATTATAGCTGTAGTCATTCATAAACTTCCTAAGCAAACCCAAATAAAACATGTCACACGCATCCAAATGGCCCACTCAGCCACCACGCACTGAATGAGGCAAGAATGCTGGGATTGGCTTTCTTCTTCTCATATCCCCTCTGAAAAGCTTCAAATTCCAGTTTTGCAAATGGAAAACCACTTACAGAGCTGGAGAGATAACTCGGTGACTAGAACCGCTTGCTGCTCTTACAAAGCAACTGTATTTAGTTCCCAATACCTGCACCAGGCGGCTCACAACCATCTGTAACTCCAGCTCCAGCGAATCCAATGCCCCCTTCTCACCCCAAGGACAACCTACAAACACATACTCCAGCACAGATACAGAACACATAAGACCCATTTTTGTAATCTTTATAAAATTACAAAAGCAAAGAATTCATCAGTCTTCCCTCTCAACAGTGAAGGGAGAGTCATAAGATTGAGTGTTGTGTGTTAAGTCTCAAACCCCAGACAAATGGCAAAGGTGCCTATTTAACTTAGCAAAGTGAACCTGGCTGCCCGGTTCTCCCATCATCCCTCAACCCATACCTGTTACAAGATTCTTCTGGCTTGTACACTGGGCCCCTACAAAGAATTGTCCAGCCCAGTCCCAGGCGGCTGGGCTGCTCATCCCTAGATAATCCACACATTTTGGTTACCTGCCCTTTTTTACCTTTGCCCTCCTGGATGCTGCACCTGTTCCTGTCTCTTTCCTCTCTCTTCCCCTCCCCCTTTCCTCACATGACCCAGCTCAGTCTGGTCATTCCCAGTTCTCCCTGTCTCTGCCTACACTCTCCCTTTTATCCACAATAAACTTTCCCCTCCATATTTCTAGGAGAAGCCATGTCCTTTCCCTCTCATTTCTTTATTATTTTTATTTTTTTTATTCCCTAAGTTACTGGATGAACTCATTTGTAAGGATACTGGGCCTGGGGGGTGTGCTCTTTAATCATAGCACTTGGGAGGCAGAGGCAGGCATAGTTCTGTGAATTCAAGGCCAGCCTGGTCTACAAAGCTAGTTCCCGGACAGCCACGGTTGTTACACGAGAAATCCTGCCTCAGATATAGATAGGTAGGTAGGTAGGTAGGTAGGTAGGTAGACAGACAGACAGACAGGCAGATAGGCAGACAGACAATGGGTTTTCTACCTACAGTGGAAACTGGAGCAGTGAACCACGTAGAGTGGCACACATCTGGAATTCCAGCACTTGGGACATGAAGGCAGAAAGGACAGGAGATAAAAAACAGCCTCAGCTACATAGAAAGTTTGAAGTCAGCCTGGGCTACCAGAAATGCTATTGAAAAGAAAAGAGAGGAGAGAAGAAATGAGGGATGGAAGAAAAGGAAGGGAGGAAGGCGCTGGTACACTTTATGGAAGGAAGAGGGAAGCCTATGAACCAGCTAAACAGATTCTAGAGAAGAGGATTCAAGGGTGTACTCAGATTAAGTGGTTGGCTGAGTACAGTACAGAAAACCAAACACAGACCTACAATTCAGAGACTGGTTCAGCCTTGGAAATAGTAAGCTGCCTAATTACTATGGCAGACAGGAAAGTTCCAAGTAAGGAAAAATTTAGAACATACCCCTACGGGGATAAAAGCTCAAATAACCCTTGTACAAAGCTCCCACTATTGTGACCTGGAAAAGCCTGCTTCATCTCACAGCCTGCAGTGCATCCCAGGCAGCTGAAGGCCCAGAAAGACGAGAAGCAGACAGCAGTGTGAGGTCAGGCATGACTGTGGTGGTGAACAGCACTGGAAAACGGACTTTATATTGTCGGAATGCTCGGTCCCCTGAGGGGCCGTTTCCTCCCGCTTTGGGCCCCACCCCACCATCTGATTGGAAACAAACAGGCATTGAAGAAAAAGACAAACGAAAAGCTTGTGCTCTTCCAGTGTGTACCTGGAAGTGGTTCTAACTCACCACCAACCCTACTTTTGCCTCGTGCGTTCAGCCCAGCAAACTCCATATCCAACCTTTTCAGATTAACTGCATTTTGTCTCTTACGGCTTCTCAGGCCTTGTGATTTCTTCACATCTGTCTTCAAACACAGCCGATTCCTTTCTATCTTTAAAAATATTTTAGAAAACCTCTCTCGCCTTTTCCACCATCTTCTTTGAAGCCATTGGGTTTTCCTGTGATGCATATGGTCATTTCCTCTCACCTCATCCCCTCCTGAACTCAGCAATTAGCTGTGCTCACAAAACTCCCTTCTCCACCAACCCCAACAACTTTCTTCTTGGGAAATTTTAACATTCCTCTTCCTGTGGGCCTGAAACACTCATTTCCTTGTTAAATAGCCTCTGTTATTCTGTCTCTCTCCAGGATCCTTCCTTGCTCTGCAATGGCTCCTCAGATACAGGTCCAAGGTCAAAGGGTTTCCTGTTCACTTTCCTTCGGCCACATCTCAGTGTACTAATGCCCTTCCTAAAACCCCATGACCCACCTACAGAGAAAGGGATGTGACTTGACTTGCACAGCACAAACACTGTAATCTACCTGCTATATCATCAGCAAGGGACAATATGCAGATCAAGCCCCTTGGTCAATGCACAAGCCAAACCAAGCAGCTGCCAAGCTCCTGGGTGAGCTGATATGTTCCCACACTTACCCAAATATTTTCAAGTCACCCCTGATTTGAAGCATAAAAACCAATGAGTAGATAAGAATGGAGGGTTGGAATCCACATGGCCTGGGTCAAAATTCTCGTTGTACCTCTTGGTTAGCACAGAGCCAACACCAGTCACTTACCCAAGGAGGCTTTTAGGGAGAGATGTTGTTTCTTACCACATAACAATGCTTTGCAGCGTAGAAAGATAATATGGTCATATAGGAAGCCGATTTGAAAGTCTTACTCATACCTCTGTCAGCAATATAATTAGAAGCTGAAGACAATATATTCCCATATATTGGAAAGAATAAGGGTACCTTTTCAGGAAGTAAATGCATTTCCAAACATGGGCATGGTGGCCTATACCTGTAATCCCAGAAGCTGGTAGGCCGAGGTCAAAAAAGAAAGCTTGAAAATCAAGCTCAACCCAAGCTATGTAAGTGTTCAAGGCCAGAGAGGGCGGCATAGAGAGACCCTAACTCAAAAGACAAAATTAGTCCCTTTTCATTAAAAGAGACAAAGGGACATCTTTTCATGTATCCAGCTGGCTAAAGGAAAGTAAAATGGGTGGCTCAGTGGCTCAATGTCTGTTTAAGGACAACTGATTTCTTTTTCTCAGAATTTCCACAGGCATGCCACTTCTGGTGGTAAATGATATGAAGCCACTACCAGGGTAACAAAAAGAGCCAGTCCTCTGAGAAGCATTGGCACTTCCTGAATTTTCCCATCTCCCCAGAATTCTAATCATAATTCCATTCTGCAGGGATTAAAGGCATATGCCACCACTCCAGGAGAGGCCCAGAAATCTTAACTGGCTTGCACTAATATTGCCTCTAAGTCTCAAATGAAATCTCCATAAACTAAGTCTTGTTACAACTGCCATCACTGAGCAAGATGAGCTCGCAGAAAGACCTCAACAGGAAACCCAAAAGTCCACCACACAGCCTGACCCTCAAGTGTTGCCTGCTTTCATGCCTTCAGCTTGCCACTCCAAATCCCTTGCATTATAAACACCAAATCCCCAAGTATGGCGACCTCTGCCAGAAGCACAAGGCCCCAGAGTGGAGAGAAGGCTCGCAGTGACGAGAATAAGCGGAGCATCTGAGCTAGCTTCCAGCGTGCCTATCAGTAGCCCATGACTACCTCTAACTCCAGCTCCATGGACATCTAATGCCTCTGACCTCCACAGATACCCGCACACACTCACACATCTAAAAAAAAGAGTAAAGAGGAAGGTCCCATGAAACCCCAGATGGAAGCGGTCAAATCCAGGGTTACACAGTAGCATTTATTAGAGACTTACAGAGAGGTGGTTTCTTCACCCCAAGGTGGGAGTTAGGAGCTCAGATGCAACTCTGCACAGAAGAGAGCTTAAGCCAATCAGAATGCTGAGCTCTCGCCTCTCTTAAACACCAGCAACATGTCAGTGTCGGTTAAGAAACAGAGTGTCGATGACAGTCATGAAACTCTTGGCTATCTTAGCCACTTTGTCGTACAAAGCGTTGGAGCAGTTGTCAAAGTCACCTGCTAGCCTAATGGTGCTTACAAGCAAGAGGGCTGCACTTATCTCCAGGCAGATACCCACATTCCTTAAAAGTAGATTACAATGTAGACTCCTGTGGTTTGAACAACACACACTTAAAGCATTCTATAATAAGGAAAGACTGAATGGAGACAAGAGGGGTAACATTCTGAGATCATTTCCAAGGTCAAATCTTAGGAGAGAGTTGTGAGATGTGCCAAATGCAGGAAGGGTTGTCTGGGTGGGTCTCTGTTGTTGAGGCTAGGGAGACAGAGGTATTTTTCTTACTTAACAATTGTTCATTCATGAAGATTACCCAATCAGGAGCCTGAAGACATAAGATGAGCTAAAGTCCTTAAAATGTATGCAAAGATTTTAATAGAGCCAATTGTAAAAAGAAAGGAAAGCTAAGGACTATTGCATACTGATGCAATTACACATCCATGTTCCAATCTTCTAACCAGAAAATTCTGCAGAGGCAGGGGATATAGCTCAGTGGACTAGCACTGTCTAGTGTATGCCCTGAGTTTGATACCCAAATGAGGAGAAATGGAAGAGAAATGGGTGGGAGGAAGGGAGGGAGGGAGAGAGGCAGGGAGGCAGGGAGACAGAGAAGAGGGAGGGAGGGAGGAAGGGAGACAGAGAAGAGGGAGGGAGGGAGGGAGGGAGGGAGGGAGGGAGGGAGGGAGGGAGGGAGGGAGGGAGGGAAAAGGGAAGTCCCTCAAAAATACTGGTCCTAATTCCATTTCCACCAAACAAAACTAAGAATCCTAGGCCACAGGTACAAGGCATCAGTGTCAGCTTTACCCAAGGCTCAGAATAGCAAGAAGTGCACAGCACTGGTAGAGTTTCCACACCCACCCTGACAATATCTCCCACCAGCTGAGTGCTTACCATGGCCAATGAACTGTCTTGACACACTGAAGGGGTCATGAAGACTAGATCCTTCCTGCTGTCTTTGCTTCCTGGCCACCGTGAGGCAGAACCTCCTCTGCCAAATGCCCAGTTGGATGTACTGTGACAGATACCACAGCCTCAAAGCAGCACGACCAGGGAACCTGAATCCTCTCAGGACAGACCCAGAGCAAACCTTTCTGTTTTATGAAACGAAAGTCTCAGATAAATGGACAAAGCAACAGCAAGCAGACAAATACTATCACATGGGGCCTTCTTACAAGGGAAGTGGCTAAAGCGGTCATTCCAAGGTTGTGGTTTTGTGTCTTTATGATTAAAGGGTTTTGCCCAAAAACTCAAAATCCTTTTCAGAAATCAAAGGGACACATATGCAGTTTTATGGAATGAGAGGTTGCCTCAGGGTACAATTGAAAATAAAACAAAAAATAAATAGGTAGGAAGGTAGATGGACAGGTAAATAATAAATAACAGACATAAAAGATATATAGGTAGATTATTGATAGATAGATAGATAGATAGATAGATAGATAGATAGATAGATAGATGGATAATAGATAGTTTTAAGGAAACAAAAAACAAACAACTTTTAAAAGGAAAAGAAAAAAGAGAAAGCTCATTAAATTGCTGTAACATGAACTTTTTGCATTAGTAACTAAAATTCATACTTTTTTCAGACTCCTGGTCTTCCTGCTGTTTCTTCTCTGTTTAAGGATTCCAGGATCCCATCATAATCACTTGTCATTTTAGGCTTCTCTGCTGTGATAGTATCTCAGATTTTTCTTGCTTTTGATGACTGACAGTTTTCTTCACCTATGTGTTCGGTTTATTTCATGTAAACTACACATCACCTTCTGAGTTAACTTTAATACACTACATACTGTGTGGTGTGCTATTATATGTATACTATATACCACCCTGTGTGCCAAGTTTATTGCATACACACTACACAATACCTCATGTGTTAAGTTTAACACAGAGGCACTATATACCATCCAAGGTGTAAAGTTTAACACATGGACCCTACACACCACCCTGTGTGTTAATCTTAACACATACACACAACACACCATCCTGTGTGTTAATTTTAACACATGCACATTATACACCATCCTGTGCGTTAAGTTAAACACATGAACACTACACACCACAGGCCCACTTTCCTCCACTCTTAAGAGCCCAGAGCTGGAAGACTGTACTGTGATAAAGCATTGCATGATCTCTGTCCCTTTCTCAAGATAAAGCTTGTTCAGCTTTTTCATCCTGAAATAATTTTAGAAGCCCAAACAGTCAGTTACCCTGTGCTTTACCCACCTCCCCTAAATCTAACACGTCACGTGATCACTTTCAAAACCTAGGATTTAACTCTGCCTAGTGTTCTTAAGTTTTGGTCTGAACTTACAAGCAAGTATACATATGTAGAGTATACCGTGGTATGTTTCAACATGTACACAATATGTAATAAATTTGAGTAATTAGCGTATCCACCTCAAGCATTTATCATTCCTTTAAAGTAAGAACATCAAAAATCTCCTCCTGTTTTGAAATATAAAACATATTACTGTTTGACCGGGAAAGCTTTGAAAAATTTTTGTAGAAACTCTCAAGTACTTGGGATGTGATTGTGCACACCTGTAATCTCAGCACTGAGGAGAGGAGACCGGAGGATGTGTCACTAGAAACAGCCCCAGGTCTATAAGAGTCTGAGGTCAGCCTGAGCTACATGACATGCTCTCTCAAAAAACAAAAGCCAGAAACTCAAACTTAGTATCTGCCTGATAATCACACAGGATTTGGGATTGTCAGCCTCTGCAAGGAAGGTCAGAGAAGTAAAGTACAGCTTGTGCACATGTTCAGGGTGACCTGCTGCAGTCACAAGTCTGGCTGTGTGAACATTCGCTGAAGTGATGTCTGTCTGGCTCCTCCCCATAAGGTCTTTGCCCCACTCTGTCTGCACACTATACAATGCAGAACTGTAACAGAGAAGGCTATAGATTAACTAGTAATCCGTATAATGTTCTAGATGTTCTATGTAAAATACATAGTATTCTATGTAAGTTTCTTCTGAGGGGTCCTTGCCTCTCTCCCTCCCTCCACTTAGTTATCTAGGCAATCACATTGTGCAGGCTCTCACACTTCCTGGTGTGAACTTATAGAATGTGCACTTTAAGTTATACTGCACAATGTCTGTCATCTCTAAGTATGTCTGTGTTATAAACTTTTTAAATATCCTCCTATGATCTTATATTTCTCTCTCATTAGTTGCTCACTTTATTTCAGGATTCTCCATTTTCAACAGACTCCTTCAACACCTGACAGACCACCGTCATGATAAATTTTATTTTGGGGGGCAGAGGTTGCTTTTGGGTACTTCTATATTTTCTGGAACTACAAACAACTCCAGGTTCATAGTATAGAATTCACAGTTGAGCCCTAGAAGCATTTCTCCAAAGACTCCAGTTCCTTGTGATGGAGAATGGCTTTAGAAACCATGATCTAGAATTAGGTACTCCCACTGCTGATAGAGTTTAATTCTTATAGACTGTTCAGCTGACAGATCAAGGAGATACAAGTGTGTGCACACTAACCTTTGAATCTTCAAATATCTCTATTTTTTGTGTAACTTTCTGTATATATATATATATATATATATATATATATATATATATATTAAGCTAAGCATGGATTTATAGTGATGAATTGTTCATGTCCATGCATACCTGATCTAGTAAAAGAGAGAATTGATGTTGGAGCCAATGAGATGGCTCAGTGGGTAAAGGCACTAGCCATCAGCCCTGATTTCAATCTCCAGGACCCACATGATGGGAGAAGAGAACCAGCTCCCATATATTGCAAATACAGGACCCGGTTCTGGGCAGAAACAACAATTTAAAGATTTCCCTGAGGAAAATCTGACAGTTAACTTCACATGCAGGAAATACTGCAAACTCTAAGAAATCCCCTGAGTATCTAGCAAGAGCAAACCCAAACTCCATCAAAAGGTTTGCAGTGTAAGCCCAGGTCTTCCCATAGAAGAACAGAGCATAAGGACCCAGCCAACAACCACCAAAGACCCTGATGTGAAGGTGCCAGTCACATAGAATCATAGCCAGCAGAAGTCTATTTAGATGCAGTGTGGGAGTGCATAGTGTTGCCTGAGCTAGGAGAGAGAAAAGGCAAAGGCAAGGGGTGTTTGAATGAGGAGAATGATGAGTTACTAATGACGTACAGACTTTTTTCTTAATGGTTTTTTGAGACCAGGTTTCTCTGTGTAACAGCCCTGGCTGTGGTTGTCCTAGAACTTGCTTTGTAGACCACATTGGTCTCAAACACACTGAGATCTGCTTGCCTCTGCCTCCGGAGTGCTGGGATTAAAGGTGTATGCCACCAGGTATGGCTTCTTTTCCGAGTGGATGAAATGTTCTAGGATTAGATTGTGACAATGGTTGGGCATCCTTATGAGTACATTAAAAAAATATTAACTAGGTAAATTATGAGGTTATGGAATCATAGCATAGAGGAATTAATAATACTAAAAACTGTGGGTTATTTAATAATTATGTCATAATGTTGGCCATGTTTAGTTTTTATAAATAATAGCAAAGATGATAGAACTTTCTCAGGAGCTGAAGAGAGTTCCTCAAAAGTTAGCAAAACAGAGAAGCTGCCCTCCATGTTCAAAGTCCTCTTCAGGAAATGAGCTTCACTGATACCCACCCTGCCCCACTGATACCCCACCCTGCCCCACTGATACTCCACCCTGCCCTACTGATACCCCACTCCACTTCCCACCCTGCCTCACTAATACCCCACCCTGCCCCATTGATACCCCCACCCTGCCCAGTTGCCTAAACAGCATGCTGAGGTCTTTCTGGTAGCTATTCCATGAAGGGCTTTATGCCCTTCTTAGACAACCCATCTTCAGTTCATTTCCTTAGTTTAGCAGTCTTTGGCCACCTGATTTTCTTAGAGCTATTTTTCTTGCTCTTTCCTAATGTTCCCAGTTAGTCTAGAAACCACCATGTGGAACCAAACCTAGACAAACGTTACTCTAAACTCATAGGTGTTTGAAGGTTGCCAAGTACACAGGATGTGGCTTTACAACTCTGATAAAGCCATGAGAAGTTCATGTCTAAATTGCTTTATAACCCATTGCTTTTCTTCAAATTTTCTCTGTAATTTCTATTAGCTATGACACACAACCATAATTCCTTATTTATTATCATGAGTCAGGGCCCCACCTTGTGTCTTGATAAAATGACTGTTTTCATTTATAACCTTATTATCTTATAAACCAAGACAACAAAACCAGAGTCAAATAAAGCCATCTCTAAAGACACTGTAAATGCTGAAGTGGAAAGGTGACAAGTAGAGCAAATTAAGTTTTGTAAAGTGGAAAATTAATCATAAAAACGAGAATATGGACTAGGGATGTTGCTTGGTTGATAGAGTGCTTGCCTACCATGCACAAGGTTCATACAATAAGGCAAGCATGGTGTTGCCTGCCTGTACTCTTGGAACTCGCGGGTGACGACAGGAAGATCAGAAGTTCAAGGCTGTCTTCCCATACACATAAAGTTTGAGGCTAATTTGGGAGACATGAGTTTCTATCAAAAAGAAGGAGAAGGAGGAGGAGGGAAGAGGAGGAGGAGGAAAGAGGAGGAGGCAGAGGGAAAGGAGGAGGAGGGAGGAGGAGGAGGAAGAAAGAAGAAGAAGAAGAAGAAGAAGAAGAAGAAGAAGAAGAAGAAGAAGAAGAAGAAGAAGAAGAAGAAGAAGAAGAAGAAGGACTTGTAAAATGTTTATAAAGCAGAAAGCAAGAGTGGGTAAGTTTGGCTTTTGCAACCTTTGTAAAGTCCACCTCACAGTGCACACATTAAAATTTAAGAACATTTTTATTTTAATTTTCCTTACACAATCTACCCAATAAGAGTTCCCTTCCCTTTTGTTAAATAACCTATAGGTAAATTGACAGCTACTGTCGGGAGGCAAGGTCAGTCAGTGTTCCTTTCACATGGAGAAATAGGCTAAAAAATTCACCCCTCCCTTTACTCTAATGGGGGAGGATTCTAGAATCACAAAAGCCAATCTACTTTGGCCAACACACACTAAAATGATGCCTTTCATTTGGAGAAGTAATAAAACTGTAAAATATAGATCTCTGGCCTGTCAGCCAAGTCCACTGAAAAGCAAAAGTGGACATGAAGGGACTTAGTTTGTGGTGGTCCTTGCTGTCTTTATCACCTAAAGTCAAGCCATCCTTGATACCATTCAAGGTACTAAAATCACACAGCTTAGTGGCCTGAGAGTCTAATTTCATGTCTTCTTGACTTTTGGCTGAAATCAAGTGTAGCACATGTTCTTATCAGTTTAATATCTGGTGTGCCCTTTGTCTACCAAAAATAAAGTCAATGGATTGCTGTTTTAACAGGGAGGAAGATTAATAATTGTAGCGTATCATTCCCAGTGGAGGTGGTTTGTCAAGACTTCCAGGCTAAGTGCCGTGCTCAGCAAGCTACCTAAGATGAAGCCATTTTCACCCTGATGCACAGGGATGCTGGAGTACATGTCCCTCATCTATGCGGGGAAGGGAGTGTAAACAAGTCTCTCCTCTCATAGCTGTCACCTGGAGGGACTATCAGGACTCTCTGTATCCCCAGGTCTGGTGATATGAGATCCTGCCCAGCCCTCTCACCCCAAACAATAGCAGGTCCTGTGTGCAAAAGGCCATGGCTGTTCCTTAACGAATAAAGATGGAACAGAAAGGGGGAAAGGAACTTGGGTATCTTCCAGGCTCCACCAGCTGATATGAATCGGTTTCTAAGAAATCAGGGTAAGTGGGGGGAGTAGCAGAGGAGAAAAGCAAGCTGAAGAACCAGTAGGGAGACTGGCCTGCACTATCCATTCTTCTCTGTCTGCCTATGTGCTTGATACCAAATGAATATGCTATCCAGTCTAAAAAAAAATAATTTTGTGTTTGTTCATTTGCTTTGTTTTGTTTTGAGACACTGTCTCACGCTACACTAAGGCTGGCTTGGTACTTACAATGTATCTCTGGCTGGCATCAAATTCAGAGTGATCCTGCAGCCTCAGCACCTACAATGCTGGGATCATAATTCTCATGAGTAACCATGCCTGACAGAAAGGTTAATTTTCAAAACTCATCTCCAACAACTATAAATAAAAATTAATGATAAAACATTTAATATACTAGAAAGATGCATACTAGATTCCTATTGTTGTTGGCTTCAGTAAACAAACAAAACAAAAACAAATGAGTAAAAACTAGCATCCATGGGGGGGGGGATAGGTCTTAGGAACAAAGAGGTTTACACTGGGACAAGTGACTTGCAGCATGACCTTTGGATCTGGTGAGTTCTTCCTTGCAGTCCCTCTCTGGATACCTCAGCTGAGTCATCCCTGAGTCACCTGCCACTGGTTGGAGCTGCAGAATGATCCAGAAGGACCAAGCAGAGAAGGAAGAAACCTCAGAGAGCAGATAGGATCACAGACACACAAAAGAGTAACTGCTGAAAACTTAAGTAACGCTACAAACAGAGCTCGGGTATTACAAGGAAGTTGGTCAATGATTCACCGAGCCCACTTTTTTTTTTTTTTTTTTTTTTAGAGAACTAAAAGCACATTAGAAACGGGTTAATGAGTTCAGTCATCTAGAGCAGTCACAGTTCAGCCTGGGGTTTGGCAGTCTTTTAATAAAACATTTTTACTTGAAGCCTAGTCGTGTGCTCCTGACAAAATTTCTAGAAATCGTCTTTAGACTGAAGAACGTTTTCCCTGTATCTCTCTATTCAGAAGCCTAACTTTCTTAAATAGGTTTCTTTTCTGCATGACACACACTGAGTTTTCCCAATTTGCTGCTACCAAAGCTTTTTTGCAGATTGTCTTTTCAAGTATTATCTGTCCCTACGATTTCTCTTACGGACTTCAAGGATCATGCTATAAATAGAGTATTTAAGAGATTTTTTTTTTTTAATGTGTAATCTCACCATAGACACAGAAAGTATTAGAAGTTGTACGCACATAGACAACTTATCCAGAAACAACACAGAAATCAACAGTCATATCTAGATATGGTAGGTACTTCAACTCCACACTATGAGACCAAGAATAGAATATGTCATAATTAAGCATAATTAGATTATCAGTAATGGAACCAGAAACTAGAAATAGATCTTATCATCATGAAATTCAAGGTCTACATAATACACAGGCCTAACTCCTTGGGGGAAAAAAAAAAAAAAAAAAGCTGCTTCCCAACTTTATCTCAACTTAGTCATTCATTCCAGACCAAGAATGTAAATAAATTCCATCACAATTCAGCAAACATATATTTAGCTCCTACTATGTTGCAAGCTTACAAAGGTGGGCCACACTCACTCTCCCGGAAGTTAATAAAAAACTGACTCAAGGCCTTTGTTGAGAATCAGCTTTGGCTCTTAGACCCAGAGCCTTGTATACCACAGTGGGATCACTGGTGTGATGAGCCACGCACACAAAAAATCAACCTCAAAATGGAACACTGGGCTTTGTTTGTTTGTTTGTTTGTTTGTTTGTTTGTAAAGGAGAGCTTGCAGCAAGCAATGCTACATAGGTGCCCCAGGGGTAAGGAATGTAACTCAGTAGATAAAATACTTGCCTAGCACGTGTGAAGTTCAATTCCCTGTGTTTGATTCCTAGCAACCCAGTCATAGAGGTGAACCCCTACTAATCTTAGCAACTTAGGGGTAAGGGCAAGAGGATCATTAGGTTAAGGTCAGCTTCAGGACACAGAGTTTGAAGCCACCCCATGCTACATGAGATCTCTCAGAAAAGAAAAAAAAAAAAAAAAAAAGACCTCCCCACCCAGGTAGTCTAAGCGACTTGGCAAAAGAGTGCCACCTTGCAATATAAAGTAATTTTGAGTTTTCTATTTGTGTGTGTGTGTGTGTGTGTGTGTGTGTGTGTGTGTGTGTGTGTTCACACACACAAGTGTATATCACACTTGATCAAAGGATCGCTTTATTCAGGCTTTGTGGAAAACACCTTTACCTGCTGAGCCGTCTCACTAGCCCTGAAAATAACTTTGACATGACGTGTCTGTTTTTGTTTCTTGTTTCTGCTTCCCTTAGCCGTTCTGCCTGTAAAGCCACCTCCTCTGTACAACTCAGATTCCAAAACCACCAATAAGAGACAATCGGGTCTTTAAACTCAGTTTGCTGACACTCTCTGTTGTAGGATGGTGATCACTGCTGGCAAAGAATGTTAAGTCTTTCTGAAGTCTAAGTGCCTGGGCTGAAGCTGCTTCTGTCTAGAATATTCTGCTTGTCCCACCTAACCCAGAACTCCTCCACAAATTCCTCTTTTCTCTCTCCTTCCCCCGTAGCATTCCTTCTAGTGTTGGGGGTCACCCAGAGGTTCTGAGACCTAGGCATGGAGTGCACACATACTGAACCCATTGACAGGCCAAGAGAGCAGTTTAACAAGCATGTACACGTCCTTCTAAAAGGAGATTAACAGACTATGTTAATCTCTGTGCACTTCACAGAAGCAAGGCGTACTTGGCCACTCAGTCCTTGAAGTACTCCATGCGTAACTTTTCAAAGTAGCCTCTCAGTGTTGGGCGGGGCAGAAAAACACTGAATAACAAACACACGCCTAAGACATAGGAAAGTGGCACAATAATAAGAAAGGGGTATCTGCACAATCAAAGCGTGGGGATTAGAGGTGTGGCTCAGCGTTACGGTATTTACCTGGCATTCATGGGGCCCTGGGTTCAATCCCAGCACAGGAAACAAAATACTGACTTTATAAGTTGGAACTGTCAAGGGAAATGGTACTTGGTGTTTGTTGCTATTACTTCATGTAAATTACCAAAAAAATCAGCTGCAACAATATTACGCATCTTTTATGAACACCAATATGATGTAAACCAAGGGGCGAGATGATAATTTTTGTTGTTGCTGTTTTGGTTTGGGGTTTTTGTTTGTTTGTTTGCTTGCTTGCTTGTTTAAGATAGGAGGTGTCTCACTATACCCTGGCTGTCCTAGGACTCACTATGTAGACCAGGCTAGCCTCAAACTCACAGAGATCCACTGCCTCTGCCTCTGACTCCCAAGTACTGAAATTAAAAGTGTGTGCCACCATGTCCAGCATAATTTTCTTTTTAGAAACCCAAATGTACCTTAGGCATGAATGCAACCATTTATATAGGATGACATCCACTGTTTTATTCCTTATCTAGTCAGGAGACTGTATTCCCATTCAAACTTAGCCTTTTTCCAAACTCTAAGATGCTGGGCCCAGCTGAACAGTCCTCGGGAATCTGTATACATCTTAAAATATAATAATCATGGCAGTTACAAAAAGAACTGTGTGAAAACCAAGAGCTCTCCCAGGTCCTGGGGGAGAGGGAACCAGGGGCACAGGAGGCAGACAAGAAGGCACACTAGCCATAACGTGCCAGGGGAGGAAGTGTGCGCAGAGGCTTGGAGCTGTGAAGACACTGGAGGGGCAGGGAGGGAATGAACCGTCCACTGGAGTGAGAAGATGGTTCAGTGTGGCTGGGACACTGTGCAGTAAGGACACACAGCCTTCAGTCACTGTTCAAATCCTGCCTCTTCCCCTTCATAACTGCACAACTACAGACAGCCCCACGAGTTCTTGTTCCTTCATTTGAAACTTGGGGAATGCCTCTGAAGTGTGTGTGTGTGTGTGTGTGTGTGTGTGTGTGTGTGTGTGTGTGTGTTCTGGTTCATGTGTACATGTACAGGTGTGTATGTAGAAGCCAAGAGTCAACTTGAGCACTGTTTCTTAGGAGCTGTCTAGCTTATTGAGACTGGTTCTCCCCATAGGACTTGAGATTGTCAGCTGGGCTAGGCTTGCCCCAGAGATCTGCCTCTCTCCACCTCCTAACACTGAGATTGCAAGTGCCTAATGCTTGCATAGCAAGCACTTTCCCAAATGAGCTATCTCCTCCAGCCCCCATCTTTTGAATACTTAGTTTTGCATTTCAGTTGAGTGAGATCCTGTATCCATAACAATTAGCTAGATGCCAATAGCATAAGCCTGTAGTAAGTATGGCTGATAATGTCCTCGAGCCACATAGGTAACTTGAGGCTGTCCATGGTCACATGGACAAACTTCAGGCCACCACACTGTGGCATAAACCAAAATTCTGCAAAAGGGGCATCCTAAAGAACCCAGGGAAAGACTGTTGTCTTCCTGCTCCATATGTACAGACCTTATCTAAAAGCCTTGTCCTGTCCAACAGTACAGAGTGCAAAGTTTATACCTATGTGCCCTAACACACCCTAGTGTTGTTCTCTAGCTGTTTCAAAAGCCACCTTCTACCTCGCATTGCAATCTCTTCAGAAGCACAAAGGAACTCTCCACCACAGTCATGTACTGCTCTAGGAAAGACTGCAACCTCAGAGTTAGGTCTCATTGGATTCTGGGGCTTCGGGGAGACACCTGCACCTCCCTAGACCTCAGATTTGACATGCAAGTTCCATCTCTCAACCAATGTGCTGGCTCCCGACTTCCTCCTCTGTGACTCATCTCCTCACAGGCCTCCTCCCTGCCACTGCTAACCTCACCTTCCTCCCTTTTAACTTAACCACTAAAATTGCAAAGTCAATGTCAGGAGAAAAAGGGTCAGTGCTTTCCCAAAACCCCACTGCTGCCTGGGATCATTTTTCTTCCACCATTCTGCAAAACTTTTCTGCTTCCAGACTCCTCCCAGTGGCAGCATTCAATGAGATAATGCATGCAGGAAGGCTAGCACAGCAGGTCATACCCCCCTTTGGTCTTTCTTCCTGCTACCCAAAACCTTCTGCAGTCCTGAGATCTTACACACCTCAAAATCTTCTCCATCTCAAAGCCCCAATACACTTGAGCAGCTTCAACCCTGAGGGCGATCCATCAGCTCTCCTGCACCTGGGGCTTGCACAGATGACCTGGCTTTTATCCTGGCCCCCCTGTCCACACCCTGCCTTGCACAGTACCCCACGAATCTTCCACTCAAGAATTTCAGACCCCAGCTCAAACTTGCTCTGCACCTGACCCTTCAAGTCCCTGACCTCTGCAGCTCCCTTTTCTCTGTGATGGTATCTGCCTACTTGCCAGCATCCTTCAACACCCCTGCTTAACTTTGCAAGAGCCTTCACTGAAAACCATCCATTCCATGTTGCTCCTGGAAGGAGCTGTTGAAAGAGATACAGGCTGTGATTCATGATCTGAAAGTTGGACAGCCAGAGGAAATGGCTCAGTCAGTAAAAGCTCATCCCTTACAATCATTAGGACCTGAATTTGATTTCCAGCACCCAAGTAAACCTTCTTGGTGTGGTGGCACATTTATAAGTGCAGCCCTGATGATGCAGAGATGGGAGGGTCCCTAGACTGGCTGGTCAATCGGCCTAGCCCAATTGGTGAGCTCTAGACCAGTGAAAGGCCCTGTCTCAAAGGAGAAGGACAACAACCTTGAGAATGACACTGTGTTCTGGCTTCCACAGACAGACATGTGTATGCCATTGTGCACACATATACCGAGAGAGGGAGAGAGTAAACAACTGAACATTTCATTTCTGGTGAGTTGATTTTGTGCAGTAGCCCACTAATTTGATGTCTTTCTCTGATCTACTATGATCTGGATATATAATGTCCCCCACAGGCTCCTTTGAGTGAATGCTTGGTCCCCAGCAGCTGGCCCTGGTTTGAAATCGTGGGGAGGTGAGATTTCACTAGGGGAAATGGGATGCTGAGTGGCAGATCCCGAAACTCAGTTTGGCATCACTTCTCATTCTCCCTCTGCTTTCCCAAGCCCTTGGATGTGAAGAAGCAACCACCACAAGCTCCTGCTTCCACTGGCCCCTCCCACGATCTGTCTCCCCCACCATGATAAACTGGGACCAATGCTCCCACAGAGCCCCTCCCACCTTCTGCCTTCCTGACATGATAGACGGGACCCAATGCTTTCATGTGTCTCCCACCATTTGCCTTTCCCCACTAAGACAAAGGGATGCAATCTCCAGCAGAGCCTCTCCCAACACCACACTTTTCCCACCACGATAGACTACACCTTCACATTATGGGCCAAAACATGTCTTTCCTCTCACAAGTCACTTTGTCACAGAGATAAGAAAAGTGACTAATACACCCCCTTAATGAGCTCACTAAACCAGTGGTTCTCAACCTTTGGGGCACAACCCCTTTTGGAGTCCAACAACCTTTTCACGGGGGTTTAATATCAGGTAACTTGTATATCAGCTACTTACACCATGATTCATAGCAGTAGCAAAATTACCGTTATAAAGTATCAAGGGAATAATTTTATGGCTGGGGGTCACAACAACATGAGGGGCTACATTAAAGGGCTACAGCATTAGGAAGGCTGAGAACCACTGTTGTAAACCTTCATCCACCCTCAAGGCCCCTGCTGCACCCTGCGTCCTTGCCTCCTTCAGCAATGACCTCCTGTGTCATTGTAATATGACAATCGTTTTATACCTTAACCCTTCAATGTCTTCCTCTTGAATTCACTCTATAGACCAAATGGACTTGGAAGTCACAGGAATCCTCCTGACTTAGCCTTTAACTGCTAAAATTACATCACACCTGGCTTAGATGGGTCATTTACTAACAAATTATCAAAATACATCCCTTTCTTATCCAAAATCGGCTTTCAGGGTCAGCATTATTTTACCCATGCTTGAGTCACTGCTTCCCAGGACTCTGGAACCCTTCGGAACCCAACAGAAACTTTGTTCCTGTGGTCTAATAGATTAATCTCCTCTTGTAACCCAGTCCTTTGGGACACTCAACAATGACAGGAATATTAACTGGGAAGAGATTTGCAAAATCTCTTTGCAAAATGACTGAAGCCAGAGAAGAATCAAGAAGGAAGGAAAGAAGAATAGAGAGGAGGAGAGCTGGAGGGGGGGGGGCTCTCTTGGCTGATGCTCTGTGCCCTGATGGGTGTTTACACCCATCCTGAGCTGAGGGGAGATATAGCAAACCCAAGTCACAGTCTGGAGGCTGCACAGACAATGGTGGTGGTAGAATAAGGTCCCTTCTTCCAAAAGACCAACCTCTTGTCCCTTTAAAAACAAGGTTCCAAGCCAGGCATGGTGGTGTACACCTTTAATCCCAGCACTCAGGAGGCAGAAGCAAGCAAATCTCTGTGAGTTTTGAGGCCGGGCTGGTCTGCGAATTAAGTTCCAGGCCAGCCAAGACTACACAGAGAAACTGTGTCTCAAAACAAACAGGTTCCTGGTCTAGGATCACTTCTTGGGTAGAGACTGTGCAGTAGTGTTTTCAAGCCCCGGGGCCAAAAATCACAAAATCAAAATGCTGTTCTTTGCATAGAACTTTAATAACTAACAACATTGGCATCTGCTGTTATGAACAACAGACATTTACTGGGCATCTAAAATCCCCTGGGACGTGGGACAAAATCTGAAACCATGAAGAAGAAAAAAACTAGAGTTTGAAATCAAGTCTGCAAAGCCAGCAAAAGTCACAATACAAGGTGACTTTCACCCAGGGTCTTGTTTGTACGCAGTAAATTCTACAGGAGTCAAATATGTCCTACACTTCTCCTCCTGCTCCCCTGAGGTGCCAACTACAAACTCTGTAGTACACACCACCTGTTTACCTGTGTGGGCCTCTCCTCTACAGTGGGGAGCTTGACTTTATATCTCCACACACCCAAGTACCTGGTACTAGTGGGATTAAATAAATATTTAATGTATTTAACAATGGCTGTGGAATGTGAGCCGAGCTTTTAACGTAGGACAAGAATTTGATAAGAACAGAACCTAGGTTTCTCAAGCATAGCCAAGAACTTCAGCCAGGTGACCAAAAGCTCAAGGAAACCTCAGGTCACAGATGGCAGCGGTAATAGCCTCCTGCTGTGTCACCATTAGCCTAGTGCTGGGTCTCCAAGGCTGGTCTTCTTGAGTGTATGTGTGTGTGTATATATATATGTATGTATATATACATACATATAGATAGATAGATAGGTAGATAGATAGATAGATAGATAGATAATTTTAATTTAAAATTGAAACAAGCTTGTTTTACATATCAATCCCTATTCCTGAACCCTCACATCCTGCCCCCACCAACCCCCATCCCATCCCCTTTCTGCTCCCCAGAGAGGGTGAGGCCTTCCATGGGGATCTTCAAAGTCTGTCATATTATTTGGAGCAGGGCCTATGCCCTCCCCCATGTGTCTAGGCTGACAGAGTATCCTTTTATGTGGAATGGGCTCCCAAAGTCCATTCTCATACTAGGGATAAATACTGATCCACTACCATAGGCCCCATAGACTGCCTTTTAAAAAAATTAAGATTTCTTTCTATGCATATGAGTGTTTTGTCTGTATGTATGTATAGCACATGCATGCCTGGTGCCCTCAGAGGTCAAAAGAGGTAAGATTCCCCTGGACCTGAGTTACAGATGTTCATGAGCCACTGTATGGGTGCTGGAACCCAACCCAGGTCCTCTGCTAGAGCAGCAAGTGTTCTTAACCACTGAGCCATCTCTCCAGCCCCATGAGTTCTCTTTCAAACAAAACCCTTAAACCCTGGCTACTTTAACCTCAGAATCATTTCCTGGAGTCTAAGCCTAGTCTGTCTCTTTTTCAGCAGATGATAAATTGAGAGAAAGGTAGAGGGAGGAATAAAAGGAGAGAGGGAGGGAGGGAGGAAGGGAGGGAGAGAGGCAGGGAGGGAGGGAGGGAGGGAGGGAGGGAGGGAGGGAGGGAGGGAGGGAGGGAGGGAGGGAGGGAGGGAGGGAAGGAGGGAGGGAGACAAAGCATCATGGTCTAAGGCTGAACTGACCCATGATAAAAACACGCAAAGCTTGGGGACACCATTAGATACTGATGTCCTGGGTCCCCAGAATCCACCACCACACCGACATCCCTCAAAATCTGCAAAGCAATTCTTTTCTATGAGCTTTGTCACCAAGCTACAACCACACACCACACAAGTGAATAATGTCAGAACTCCATGTTCCATTCAGGTGGTTGAGTCAGCCTTGGCTTGTAATCATAGAGGCTGCAGTTCAATTTAAAGTCCATCATATCACACTCCAAAGCCAAAATCCTCTGCAGAGTGCGTGAGCCCTCATCCTTCACTCCCTACTCCCTGTACCTGGAAAATGGAATTTCTTGCCTAATGTTTCCTAAAGGAAGGTTAGTGTCTAGATAATCCCATGTCCACACAAAGACTTGTTTAGAAATACGGGTTTAGTCTTTTAGGGGTGTGTGTGTGTGTGTGTGTGTGTGTGTGTGTGTGTGTGTGTGTGTGTGTGTAATTCATTTGTATTGCACATGCTAAGGTCAAAGGACATCTTATGGAAGTCAGTTTTCTCCTCTCATCACCTGGGTCCCTAGGATTGAACCCAAATCATCAGGCTAGCCTCAAGTGCCCTTTTACCTACTGAGCTATCTCTCTGGACCTCATAACACAGTTTTCAGCAAACATTACCGAGTTGCGGAAGCTCTGAGTCATCCCATTTCCTATACTTCATTTGGATTGCAGTGTTCTATCTGTCTGTCATAAAATAAGAGCTTACATTGAACAGCTTTAGGAGCTTATCAGGCAAGCCTAGTCCCCATTTTAAAATAAAGGTATAAAAAAAACTATAGGTTTCCATCATAGATGTAACTAGACACAAGCATTCCTATTTCGGATTGCCCCCAAGAACAGGTAAATAGACATAAGCAGCTACAAAGACTTCCTTCCTCTCATAAGCCAGGACACAGAGGATAGATAGTACAGGGGTTTTCGGATAATAAATTTTTTAAGACTCATCTTCTTTTGATTTGTGTGTGTGTGTGTGTGTGTGTGTGTGTGTGTGTGTGTGTGTGTGTGTGTGTGTGCAAACTCATGCATGGATGCTCTGGGGCTACAGTTGGATGGTGGTGAGCTGCCTGATAAGGGTAAAGGAAACCAAATTCAGGTTGTTTGGAAGAGGAGCAAACACTCTCAACTGCTCGGCCATCTCTCCAACAGTAAACTTTTGTTTTCCTTCAAGACAGGGTTTCTCTGTGTAGCTTTGTAGATCAACTCACAGGGATTCGCCTGCCTAGTGCTGGGATTAAAGGTGTCCACCGCTACCACCTAGCTAATAATAAACTTCTTGATGCAGGGAAAGCCAGAGATTGAAGGCAATCACAAAAATATAGCTTATTAGAAATTATGAACAGGAATGTGAAATCTTAAGGCACTGGGAAAAGGCTTCAAGGACAAACCTGCTGCCACAGTGTGGTCCCTAATTATACTAATTACAGCTTGGGATTTTGTTTCCCCCGGGCTGAAAACAAGTGATTTGAGGTGTCATGTGATTAGCATTTCTTCCACCAAAGTTGCTCAGACCGAGCCTGCTGGTCAGGCTAACCCAAGATCACAGAGATGCCAAGTGCTCCTTATGACTTTTCCTTTATCCCATGATGATCTGAGTTCATTTGCGGCATGAACTAAAATCCTTCACAGCTGTAATGTTCTCCTCTTCCTTTTCATAAATTTAAAACAGGGTTACTTGGGGGCTGGGTAACTCAGAGGTTAAAAGCAAAAACTGATCTTTCAGAGGACCCAGTTCAGTTCCCAGCACCCACATCCAGCAGCTCACAGCTGCTCATAACTCCAGCCCCAGAATCCCAAGGCCCTCTTCTGACCTCAGTGAGTACCTGCTCTCATGTACATATATCCACCAGGGGCTTGCGAGTGTGTGCATGCTTTCCTGCACACACACACACACACACACACACACACACACACACACATTCAAACAATTGAAAATAATAAGATAAATCTCTTCTAAAAACCAGGGTAACTTTTACAAAACTTCTAGTGCTTGGGGATGGAGGTGGATACAGCTGAAAACTTGATAACAGACTAGGACCTCCCCCTCTCAATGTGCCTTAGCACTTCATCAATCCATTTCTTTCTGTACAAAGTGAAGGAAGCCCCCTCTATAAGATAGACTGTTGTAAAATAGAAATTATTTTCTATTATTATAAATAGACTATTGTAAGATAGAAAATGCAGCTACAATAGATTCTGGAAGGAATAAGAGAGGTCAGTGCACAAGGAACTCATCCTATGGACATTCAGCAACAAATAAATTTCATTTCCGAGTGAAAGAATTTGTTCTTGGGCCTGCCTGCCTGTCTGGGTCCCCTGGACTTCTGATCTTTACTACAAAGTGAAGAGTTGCTGACTTAACATCTGACACTTCTAGCAAGTTCCTGATTCTCGGAGTTTTGCAACTGTTGAGAAGGCAGAAGCCAGAACCTACGTGGATAAGAGTGGCTCTATGAGTAATGTAAAAGTCAGGTCCAACTTCATCATTGCTGGAGGGATGCAGATGGAGGGGCAGTAGGTACAGGTAGCTCTAGCACGGAAAGAAGGAAAGAAAACCGCTCTGGGAAGATGGGAAACTTTTGTTTTGCTTTGCATTTCTAAGCCAGGGTTTTACTATGTAGCCCAGGCTGGCTTGGTACTCTCCATACACCCTAAGCCAGTCTCCAACCTGAAGCTGTTAAGCCTCATACCCTGACACAAATGGCTGAGGTACCATTTAACAAAAGCAATCTCCCTGCCTCAGTCTCCCAAATACTGGAAATTGAAGCATGCACCACAAAACCCAGCTGAAGAAGGGAAAATAAACTGGGAAAACTTAGCAGAAACAAAACAGTAAGGGGAGCAGGAGTCTTACCCCAGCCTGTCCTGCCTGAGTCCATTTCAATCAGCAGGCATCTTACCAGACATACAGCCTGAGGTGCCAAAAGAAAGTAAGCAAGCCTACACCTCTGGAAACACCCTCCCCACCCCACCATCCCACCCTCCCCACCACCCCAACCCACCCATGTCCCAGTACTGGAGCAAGCACCCAGACCCTCCTGGATACTACAAGCTCTACCACTGAGCTGCAGTTCCCCACCCCACCCCACCCCCACCCCCTCAAGGTTTCTTACCAGGTTACTGTTGCCAATTTTAACAGTAACGTAGCCGGCAACTCCTGAACTGTTCAAAAGACTTCCCCACAGTCCCTATCCTCCCAAGAACCGGCCCTACCCTACTCATCAGCTTCTCACAGTAGGGATGAATGAAGACTGAGTAACAAAGGCCTTCTTGGTCTGAGAAACATCTCAACACAAGAGGCAAGAGGATCGTCACGCGTTCTAGCTCAACCTAAGTAAAATGGAGAGTTCGATGCCAGCCTGAACTACAGAGTGAGTGTCGCGTCCAGGAAGTTTGGGCTACACAGCCAGATGCTGTCCCAACAAACAAAAAATCAGCACCATATGCTATACGATGTGTCTATACCCCTGACTAGTTGGACTTTATACTTTTTGTTGTTGTTTGGCTTTGTTTGGGGGTTGAGGAGTATCACTCAGTAACTTAGACAGTAGACTGGAACATGCAGCAATTTTCCTGCCCCAGCTGGGGAGAATTGGGATTAGAGGCATGAGCCACCACGCCCAGCTCCATCAGAACTTATTCTTAAAGTAGGATCGCCAAAATTCAAAATCACAAAGATCTAAGTACACTGGTGGGAAAATGCAGGATTCGCGAATCTAATGAAGAATTCAGTCACAGACCAAAACTTAAGTTCAGTCCAACTTGTCGGTTTACGTGGACGGATACCTTTCTTACATTAAAAGCAACCAACTCAAAAAAGAAGCCCTCGCACCTGTAGGTCGTGGGCTGTGGGCAGGGTCCCGGGAGCATCCCTCTCCCCAGACCGGGGTGGTAGGCTGTTACCTGGTCTAGCGGGATGCCCAGGAGCTGGCTCAGCGGGTGCAGGCAGGTGGAACCCGTGGTGCGGTAGGAGAGGTTGACAGGCGGTCGCGCAGCCATCCTGCATCTTCGGGTATGCTATCGCCAGGACGCTACACACCGGCCACCTCGAGGGCTCGGGAGGACCGCGCGGGAACCCGGTGACTATTCCAGGACTCGGAGCTGGCGCTGCGGGCCCCACGCCTGGGAGGGCTGGGCACCCCGCGCTCGGCTTCCCGCTCCGTACTGCCTGCCGCCCATTGGCCGGCAGCCGGGGACGCCCCGGAGGAGGAGCAGGGCGGCGCAGGGCGCGGATCCCCCGGAGCCCGGCCCCTGGCGGCCAGGAGACGCCCTGTTTGCTCCTCAGCCCGTCGGGGGTGGGGGCGCCCTGGATGTCACCCTCCACCCAAGCAGCAGAGGTGTCCTGCACTTTCTTTTCAGGCCCGGCTCCTGCTGCCATTCTGGAAGCCACAAAAGGGCTAGCCAACACCCACATTCTGCTCACTTTTTCAGATTTATTTGCTATTTAGAGGTGTAATTCCAAAAATTGGGATTACAGGTGCGCACCAACCATAGAACTCCATTCCAGATTCCTTTTCTTAGCCACCGCCTCTCTCTCTCTCTCTCTCTCTCTCTCTCTCTCTCTCTCTCTCTCTCTCTCTCTCTCTCTCTCTCTCTCTCTCTCTCCTGTCTCTCTCTTTCTCTCTCTCCTCCCCTCTCCTCTCTTTCTCTGTCTCCCCTCTCTGTCTCCTCTCCTTTCTCCCCTCTCCCCTCTCCCCTCTCCCCTCTCCCCTCTCTCTTCTATCTCCTCTCCCCTCTCTCTCCTCCTCTCCTCATTGCTTTTGTTTTGAACTCCTGTTCCTCCTGTCTGAGGGATAACAGGCTTCACACACACACACACACACACACACACACACACACACAGAGAGAGAGAGAGAGAGAGAGAGAGAGAGAGAGAGAGAGAGAGAGAGAGAGAGAGAGAGAGAGAGAGAGAGAGTTTATCTTAACACATTTATTTGTGTGTTCCTATGACTGGATGCCTCTGGAAGCCAGCAGAGACTATTGAGTTCCTGGTGATTGTGAGCTACCCTGTGGGTGCTGGAAACTGAACTCAGGTCCTCTGAGAGAGGGTTAACCCTCGTAGGTCCCAAGCCATCCCCCAGGACCCAAGGCTGGTCTTTCTTTACCTTCTCTGATCAGGCCTCAGTTTCCAGCACCCTGATCACACACAGGCCCTGCTTCACACAGGCAGTGACCAGAGACTGCAGCATCTGTGACTGGTCTCACTTTGACCAGGAGTCCTTTCTTTCTGTAAACTTTGTTTACTGTTTACTGTGCACATGGTGGCAGCTCTTCACTTGCCACAACATCTCTGTATCACTATTGCTTGGGAAATCCTTTTCAACTTTGATAAGTATTTAAAAACATTAGGAAGACCCTTGCAGACTCTACTGCATCTAGTCAGATGTCAAAGCAGCTGTTCAAATTGGGAGTCTGAGAAACACCCAGGAACCTGCTGAACAGAGAGGAAGTCAGAAAACAGAGCCCTCAGTGTGTGTGTGTGTGTGTGTGTGTGTGTGTGTGTGTGTGTGTGTGTGTGTGCGTGTGTCACACAAACACTCCTTTTTTAAAGATTTATTTTTTAAATTTGTGGAAGGGGTGTGCATGGGCACACAGGCCTGGAACAAAGAGTCAGAGCTGGAGTTACAGGTGTTAGCAACTGAAGTCAAGTCCTCTGGAAGTGCAGGAAATGCTCTTAACCATTGGGCCATCTTGCCAGCCCCTACAGCCCTCTGCTTATACTGTGGAGTAACTGGGAAATTGTGGCCTTTTTGTGGGAGTGAAAACTAGTTGAACATGAAGTCAGCCTCAGAGAAGATCCACACTGTGACTAAAGCAATTTCTCAGCATCTTTACAGACAGTGATAGTAAGGAACTGGACTGTTACCATGTCCCCATGGAGCTATTGCCATGTCCCCTTGAGCGTACAGGACCTATGAGCCACTGTCTGTGCAGTCAGTGAAAGACTACGAATACGCTTTTGTTTTGTCCTATAGAGAGAGCCTGCACAGAATACTGGAACACAGACACAGAAGAATGACAACTCTGTGAGATGACCCTGCTGACTCCTATCTCCCATATGGCCTCCACCTCCAGTGGTCTTGTGACAACTGTGTAATTCCAACTTCTGTGTACTATAGTCATTGTTTGTCCCAGCAGCCAGCTCCCAAATAACCACACAGAGACTTACTATTAATTATGAAAGCTTGCCCAATAGCTTAGACTAGTTTCTAGCTAGTTCTAACTTAAATTAACTCATTTTTATTCATCTATATCCTGCCACGTGGCTCGTGGCTGTTACCTCTCCTCTTGCACATCCTGTTTCCTCTGCATCTGGCTGGTGACTCCAATTTCTTCCTCCCATTGAAAATTCTGCTTAGCTATTAGCTGCTTAACTTTTTATTAAATCAATCCGAGTGACACATCTTCGCAGTATACAAAAAGATTATTCCACAACAGTGTACCTCCAACCTTCATGTACCTCCATCCCAGCCTCCCAGGACCTCCCACTTCATTGTCCCTCCAACCTTTGTGTACCAGCTTCAGAACTATGACGTCCCACTCCATTTAAAAAGTTTCAGTGGGCCCCATGACCAGTTATCCATCATCAAGGATAGCACCCTACAGGGAACTTTGAGTCTTCCATGGACAGTCCAACACCTGCTTGCTGCCTTTGGCCCAGGAAAGCCCAGTCTTGGAAGCAGTGAACTGTGACAATCCAGACTTGCAATGGAGACAATGGAAACACTGTTCTTTTTCTGAAGAACCACGGGCTTGTGCATCTCATTGATGATAGCTCCTGTTCCCACTTAATATGAGAGTAAAATGTGAAAAAAAGAGGCACCCACATTATAAGTCTGGCATGGTGACACACACCTCTACTCCCAGTTACTTGGTAGGATAAGGTCTCAGAATCATTTGAGCCTAAAGTTGGTGAGCAGACAGACAGCCTGAGCAATATCCTCCATTAGCATCCTTCCCAGGAGCAGGGGGTGGAAGGGGCCAGTGAGTGGAGAGGGAGTTAGGAGAAAGATAAGGGGAGAAGAGGAGGGGAGAGGAGAACATGAGGGAGCAGGAAGAGTCGGGGGAGGAATAGAGTAGAGCAAGAAAACGATACCATAATAGAGGGAGCCAGTATAGGTTTGAAGAGAAATCTGGCTAGGGAAATGTTCAGAGACCTACAAGTATGACCCCAGCTCACAATCTAAGCAATAATGGAGAGGCAACCTTAAATGCCCTTCCCCGATAATGAGATTGATGGCTACCTTAGAGCCTTCATCCAGTAACTGAGGGAAGCAGAGGCAGGCACCCACAGCTAAACACTGAGCTGAACTCCTGGAATCCAGTTGCAGAGAGGGAGAAGTGATGAGCAAAGGGGTCAAGGCCAGGCTACAGAAACCCACAGAGACAGCTGAACAAGGGGGAGCTCATGGACCCCAGACTGACAGCTGGGAAAACAGCAGAGGACCAAACCAGACCCCCTGAACGTGGGTCTCAGTTAGGCCTGTGCAGACTATGGAACCTCTCTGACAGTGGAACCAGGATGTATCCTTGGTGCACAAAAGGACTTCAGGAGCACATTCCCCATGGAGGGCTACTCCCTTAGCCTAGAGACACAAGAGAGGGCCTAGGCCCTACCCCAAATGACTTGACAGATTTTGATGATCCCTCCTGGAAGGCCTCACCCTCCCTGGGGAGTAGATGGGAAATGGGATAGAAGAGAGTTGTGGGGATAGGAGGGAGAAAGAGAGAGGGAACTGAGATCCATATGTAAAATTAGAAAAAAACAAACAAACAAAAGAACAAACAAACAAAAAAAAAATACTTCCCAGGAACCTCGAAATGTTACCTGATAAAGAGACTTTTAGGAACACAAGACTCTAAGCTGATGTGTAGAAAGCCAAAGAAAGAAGAGCTTTGCAGACCCACTGTGAAGTATCTGGAAGCTACCAGTCAAGGATTGGCTGGCAGAGTATCCAGCCAGAGAGGTAGTCAGTGGCTTTGGGTAGATTTTTATGAATGTGGACTCAGATTTCAAATTGATAGCCTGCCAGACACAGGCAACGACTTCCTCCCGTAGGCATAGGTTTTACTGCTGGTGTTCAGAAATGTCACTCCTAGAAAGCTACAGCCAACATTAAACTACCAGGCCAGTTTTTAGACCCATGCCCCCTGCCAACGAGCAAGATGGAGGAAAGCCTCCACTACTCCCAAGCAGATTCACAGCACAGGCACAGGCACAGGCACACACATACACATAGACACATGCACACACATACATGTACATACATAAGCACACATGCACATACATTAACACAGATACATATACACACACAAACACAGCAATATGCTTGAGGCTAACAAGGCTAGGCAGACTCACCAAGCATCAACTGCAGAAGATAACCAAGCTGAAGAAACACCTGTCTTAAGTGAGATGAAAGCTTACGTGTGGTATTGAACTATTTAAGATGGGGGCTGCAAGCATTTATTAAAGATGAAAAGGGAGGGATGGTGCTATGTGTGTGGTCCTGTGTATTGGGAAGGCTGACATAGAGTCAGCCTTGAGCGCAGCAGTTTGGAGGCAGCCTAGGCTATATCTAGATCTTGTCTAAGGGAAGGGAAAGGAACTCTTAGATGGAAAATGGACAGAACAGAAGTAGGCCACTGGCTTAGTATTCTCAAGCAAATGTTTCCCACGATTGGGCTAGGCTCCTTGGATGTCTAGAAATTGTCCTCTGAGGTGAGGAGCCTGGAGAGGTGGCTCACTGGTTTAGAGAACTTGGCAGCTCTTCCAGAGAACCAGAGTTAATTTCTCAGCACCCAGGTCAGTGGTTCACAACTGTCCAGCTCCAGAAAATACAACTCCTCCGGCCTCACCTGCACTTAAAATCATAAACAAACCAACAAGCAAACAAAAACAATTGTCGGCATTATGCTGACCCCACCCCTGAGAATGGGCCAGATAAGCATACAGGCATTCAGGCAGATATTTAGACAGCTCCAAGGGTCCTGTGTTTCATGGCCACATCATACGCTACAGGGCTGTGTAAGGACTCTACACGCATGTGCAAGCTTTTCCTTTTAAGCGAGCACCTTCCATGTGTTCGCTCCTTCTCCCCCTTCCTCCTCTTCCTCCCCCCTTCCCCTTTGTCCGCCACCCCTTCCCCCTTCTTCTCTGTTCCCGGTTGGCCAACACCTCCCCCCTCCTTGTTCCCTTCCCCCAGTAAACGCCACATGGGTGTGTTGAGTCATGTTTCATTGCCCTCAACTGCAGCAAAAGAACAACAGATATCTCCATGAAAATGAATGTTATCTATGGCAGTACATCATGATAAAAACTAAAGGTCAGGTACAAAAAGACCTCATAAAGATTGTTGCCTGTTGTGGAAAAGTGTACGTCACTGTTGTTGGGGGAACCACACCCACAACACCAGACTGCAATACCAATACCCAGGGGGTTTAGGCAAAAGATTATGAGTTCTAGGCCAGATGGGGCTACAGAACAAGACCGTGCCCCACCATCTACCTGCCCCCGCCCCTTCCACATACACGTCACGGGCTAGTTCTGCCAAGCCTAAGATAATTAAAGAATAATTGAATTAAGACCATCTTCAAAGTTTTCAAAGATACAAACCCCTTGTTTGAGGACAAGGGAAACTATCTTCACATCCTGTGTCAAGTTAAACCTGCCTCTTAATGTTCCATCTACACAGAGACAGCATAGACTCGTGGAGTACTAGCATTTGTGTGGGTTTCTTTTATCCAGCAACTCTAGCAGGGTTAGGGGAAGGACAAACTTCTTATTATGTCATCTTCTTTTATTCATAAGAATACTGAGTTACCAGTGACTTGCAGATGTCACCGTGTTTATTCAACTAGTACACAACAAAGATGCAAATAAAATTCATGATTCCATTTTACTTTTAATTATCCAGAGATCTGTTTATTATACTAGGATTCCACCTTCAGGAAAAAGAAGAAACTGTTTGCATGAGATGTGAAACCCGAGGCTCAACACTTGAGAGCTGATCAGAGAAGGATAGAAACTTGCAGGAAGCATTATCTTTGGGCTTTGGGTAATTCCTACCCTACCCACAATGCAAAAGGAACTTACATTTTGCAATCTATGCTCCAGTTTCTTCATGTTTTGGTTCAACAGATAGATGTGTGTTTGGATGTCTATTATTGTCTACTGGCCAAACATGTTTTCCAGGCTGGAGATCAAAGATAACCACTATTTTTCTATTTCACATGTTCAGAAAAAAAAAAAGAAAGAAAGAAAGAAGGAACCTAATAAAACTGAACAGTTGTCCTATATATTACCACAGTTACCACATTTTTTTCCTTAAGAATACTTTGTACATGTAGGCTTCTGAGCTATATCAACACCAGTTATCTCAATGAGCTAGTGTCTCACATCCAGGGGATACTGATAAACCTAAAGACAGCAGAATCTGTAATAAGATAAAATAAATCAGTCACAAGAAATGGAAAGCAGGGGCTGGAGAGATGCCTCAGAGGTTTAGAGCACTGACTGCTCTTCCAAAGGTCCTGAGTTCAATCCCCAGCAACCACATGGTGACTACAGCCATCTGTAATGAGATCTGGTGCCCTCCTCTGGCATGCAAGCACACATGTAGGCAGAACACTGTTATAAATAAATAAATAAATAAATAAATAAATAAATAAATAAATAAATAAACAAACTTTATAAAAAAAAAAAAAAAAGGAAGGAAGAAATGGAAAGCAGAAAGCCAGACACAGACAGCAAGCCTGTTAAAAACACTATTAATTAGAATACTCAAAACAATGTTTTAAGATATGATTTTGTATATATGAGCAGTCATCATTTAAGCCCAAATATACCATCAAAGGCAGATAATGAAATCCCTCTACCCTGCGGGATGAGGGAGGCTACTGCCCTTTTTTCAGATTTGATGACTTTGAGCCTTCCACATCTCAGGCCTCTGCTTCCTCCATTACAAAGTAGGCATTGGAATGATTGCTTTGTACAGTATGATGGCATAGCATAGACCTGTAATTCCAGCAATGGGAAGATATAGCAGAATTGTTAAGTACAAACCAGTTTGGGCTATGCAAGGAGATTCTATCTGAAAGGGGGGAGGGGGTTCAGCAGGAGGAAAAGGAAGAGAAGGAAAGGGGAAAAGAGGAAGGAAGCTGGGGAGATGTACATTGATAAAGTGCTTCCCTTGAAAACCCAAGGACATGAGTTTGATCCCCAGAGTCTATAGGGACTCCTGCTTAAAATCACACTACTGGGGACCCAGAGACAGGCAGAGCCTTGGAACTCACAGGGCAGCCAGCCAAGCCTACTTGGTGAGTTCCAGCCAATGAGAGACACTGCCTTTAAAAAGTAAAGGTAGACAGCACCTAAAAAACAACACTCAAGGTTGTTCTCTGGTTTCCATATGTGTGTATATACATACGCCACACACTCACACACACACACACACACACACACACACACACACACAATGAAGAACCATGATGTCTGGGATGAGAAGTGAAGGAAAGATTATGTAAAATAATAGCAAATGATTGTTCAATATTAACCCTGCTTGGTGGATGCTCACCCCTGGTGAACTTTTTTTTATTTTTAATGTAATTAATGTGTATGGATGTTTTGCCTACATGTGTAGGGTTGGAAGAGGGCACTGCATTCACTGGAACTGGAATTACAGGTAGTTGTGACCTACCAAGTGGGTACAGGGACCCAGGTCCTCTGGAAGAACGTCCGGTGCTCTTAACCACTGAGCCATTTCTCCATCCCTGTGAGCTTGTTGCCTTTAGTCTGAAGAAAGGCATATCTCTCATGCCTTCCATACCTATCAGAGCTAGTGACTATGGATGAGTTACTATTAACAAGTTGGGTATTGCTGTGAGGAAAAACACAGCCTTCAGTCCAGGGAGATCTTGGAAACCAGTTACATGTTCAGTTTGTCTTTATTCTTAACAACACCTCTTCTGGCTGCTGTCCTCATCTTTTGTCCCTCTATTTTCAGTTGTCACAGCCTGCCTGCTCTTTTGGATCTTCTGCCTAGAGAAGCCTACAGCTTGCCATAGAGTCTCTAGGATTGGAAAGGAACCTAGTGGGTTATTGGAGAAAGGTGTTCCTTTTCAAGATTACCTCTACTCCTTCTGTCACATATTCACAGGTTTCCCCTTCTTACTTCCTGCTTTGGTGGGATCCCAAACATTGCAACAACAACAAAAATTCCTGTGAATAATAAAATGTGATTACAGGTAATGCTTCATGATGGAGATTTAGAAACTACCATGAATAATAAAATGTGATTACAAGTAATGCTTCACAATGGAGATGTAGAAACTACCATATCCAGAACTGTGTACACTACAGGGATTTGGGGCGGGGCTTGTTGTTGGGGTTTTGTTGTTGTTGTTTAAAGGAACAGTTGACACAAGACATATGCCCCAAGCTGACAATGAACTCTTTGCAATCCTCCTGCATCAGGTTCCCAAGGTGTTAGGATTACAAGCATGAACCACCATACATGGCTTAGGTTCAACTTCAAAAATCACCTAGATCTCTACTAATGTCCCTGAAGCCTTTGGGTATCCTAAGATGCTTGGACCTAACACGCTCCTTCCTTACTCTGTTCTTATCCTTCCAGGGTAAAGCCACTGTTATCTTAAGCTTCACAGAGTTCTGCAGAATAAACCCTTCAAACCCAGACTGTGTTCTTAGAGGCTATTTGAATCACCTTTGGTTCTTGTATTTTACCCTATTCTTCATTCCCTGCTCAGCAACCTTATTCCCCAGAGCCAATGTCAGGACCAAGCATGGTGGTGTTGTGAGACAAATAGACAGATGTTTCCTGGCAATCAACACAGCCAAACCAAGCTCATCACTGTCTCTTCTATTGTTCAGTAAAATCCTCATGACCTAACTCTTTGTACTAAACCTGTATAGTGATCAGTCAGCACATTAAACTGGCTAGCACAGATCCTAAATGTTCAGAGAAACCTCATGTTTATAGGAATAAAGTTCATACAACCCTGGCTCTTTTTAGGCACTCCTAATGAACCATATTTTAACCTTTGATTTCATTTGGGATTTTTTCAATCATTCAAACATCAATCAATATTCAACTGTCTTGTTTCATCAGTTATTGTTTATAGTTGTTACTTAATGTTGTTTTGTTTGTGACAGGGTCACACTATGTGACCCAGGCTGGCCTTTAGAACACCATCCTCCTGCTTCCACCTCCCAAATGTTTCGAATATAGGTATGCACCATCATGGGTGATACCAGGGAGTTGTTCTTGTGTGTGTTTCCAAGAAGAACCTTCAAGATTATCTGATCACAGCCTTGTCAGCCAAGTTTTGCTTCAGGATGCACACCCCACATGTCACACTTGGAGAATTGTGCCTTCTTATATGAACATTAATTCTATATTCAGCACTCATTTTTTTTAAAAGGCTATGGTTTGATTTTTGTTGTTGTTTGGTTGACTGGTTGGTTTTGGTAGCTTGGTTTGATGTTTGCTTCTGAAATAAGGTCTTATTATGTAACCCTATCCAACATGGAACCAACTATGTAAACCAGACCAGCCTCCAATTCACAGAACTCTGCCTTTCTCTGTGGGTTTCATCCTGGGATTAAAGGCTTGTGCCGCTCCTCAGGGCAGGACCATGATTTGTAAAGCTCTGTTCTCTGTGCTCCAGATACACAGGAAACAGCCCATCTACAAAACCCCTCCTATCATGCATCCTCAAACAACCAAGAAACCACTTAAAACCAGTACTAGTTACCAGACAATGATAAGTACATATATTTAAAAAAAAAAAAAAAAAAGATACAGTAGGTAAGAGGAGTGGTGAGTTACATATGCCAATACAGAAACAGCTCCCTAATCTCTGAGAAATGAGGGATAGTTCATTCTAGAGCTGAATATGAGTGATCATTACCTAAAAAACAGATCCTAGTTGATCCATATACCCCACTCTAATGTGGTAAGTTTAGTGAAAGTTTTACAGTTTTTACAATTCTAGAACAAGAGAAAGTCATGAATCGAGGAACTTTTAAAGAATGGTGGTAGAACCATCAGGCAAGTAGCTAGCAGCTAAGTGAGGAAAATTCTACTCTAGACATTAGATAAAATCATTATTAGCTCATTTCCTTAAATAATACACATAGCTAGTAATGGGGAGGTAAGTGTTACCATAATTATTTTCACTGTCAGCTTGGCTGGATTTAAATACGTAAAAGATACAGCTCTGTGTATTTGCAAGTGTATTCCCAGAAAGTTTGAGGAGGGATAATCCATCCTGAATGTGGGTAATATGATCCCATCGGTTGAGTTCCAGGATTGGATAAAAAGACGAAAGTAATTGAGCACCAACATTTATCTCTCTCTGCTTCCTGATGCAAAATAAGCAAAGGCATTGAGTTCCATGTCTTCCCCACCATGACAGACTCTAACTTTGAGTTGGAAGCCAAAATAAACCCTTCCTTCCTTCCTCATGTTGCTTTTGTCAAGTGTTTTGTCACAGAAATGAGAATAATAACTAATACCAGAATTAGCAAGGCAGCTCAGTGGGTAAAAGCCTGGTGTCCTGAGTTCAATCCCCAGAAGCTACATAACAATCACAGTTCCATCCACAGTCTCTATGTTTTGAAGATTGGTCAACGGCCATCTTCAATATTGAAATCTTCTGTGAAGGTGCCATTCCCATGCAGTCTCCTATCTGCCCTCTGTCAGCTGACAAGTTGCCTGACATTCTGTCCTAGTTTGATCTCTGCTGCTGTGATAAAACATTCTGACCAATAGCAACTTGGGGTAAAAGTGTTTGCCTCACCATAAAGGTTACTGTCTGTCATTGAAGGAAGTCAAGGTAGGAATCCAAGCAGGAACTTAAAGGAGGGCCTACTTGCTATTCCACACAGAATTACATCTGTAATGGACCAAGGAATTCACAGACAAAGAAGTATATTGGGAACCATAGACACCGGATCACAGACTGACTGATACTCAATTTGCTTTCTTGTGTAGTTCCCGCCACTTGTCCAGGGAATAGTATCCACATCAATTAACAATCAATACAATCCCCCACAGGCATGCCACAAGCCAACCTGGCTTAGACAGGTCTTCTCAGATGACTCTAGACTGTGTCAAGATGATAGTTTAAGTAATCAGGACTCTGAAGAATCAGACTCATTCTGTCCTTCCAAATGAAATTCTAAGAGATTCCTATTGGCCCTGGGTGATCATGTGGACCAAAGAATGGGTGCACCATGCACTCTCCTGTGGGGCTGGAGATGGAACTGGAGCCTGTCAGACTGAAAATAGGGCAGTAAATAGAGCTCTGTAATCAAAAGATGGAGAAATGAAGAGCAGGCTTCCAATAAAGACAGACATCAATTTGAGCTCTGAATTTTGTGTGAATTAATCCCTCCTCTGATTCTGTTGATGTCTCCAACATCTACCTCTCTGGTTTTGGCTAAATTTCATACTCTCTTTGAGTTAATTTACTCACTGTAGCATGAAGAAGAAGGTAAAATAATTATCAAAGTTATTTCCATTCTTAATTCCCTCATTTTGTGATATACATGTTAAGTGAATGGAGAAAGGTAAGGCTTGAAAATGTAGTCTCAACAGACAGCAGTGGTAGAATTAACATTCCGGGGGCTGCAGAGTTTATCAAGTACACTAGTTCCCCAAGAACCCCTAAATTAAATTCTAGCAATAACCCCGGAATAGCTGTGATCAATTAATGGGTAAGGTTCTTTCAGACGGAAGGACTCTCAGAAAGTACTCAAGAGAAAAAAATCTGATTTAATAATTGCAGATGATGCTATGAGGGTGAGAGAAGATTACCACAAAAGAAATATATTTAATGATAGTCTCCTTGTAACTCGGTTTTTACACTTTTTAGTACATTTATTTTTGTGTGATTTCATGCATGTGTGTGCAGGCACACATGTGCTATAATATATATGTGGAGGAATGAGGAGAAGTTGTGGGAGTTAGGTGTCTTGTCCATAGTGTGGGTCCTGGGATAGAACCCAGGTCATCTGGTTTACAGAAAGCCATTACCTGCTGAGCCATCTTACAGGCCCATAATTAATATTTTTAAAAAGATACTCACTAATCAAATAAGAGCAAGAAAATCAAGTGCATATAAGTGCATGTGTGTGTACATGTGTGGCTGCATGCATGGGTGAATGTGTGCACGTGTTTGTGTGTTGTGTGTGAACCTCATAGGCTAATATATTTGAACACTTCACTTCCAGCTGGTGGGGGCACTTATGGTGACAGTGGATCCCCTGGGATAGGAAGTATGGCCGACAAAGGACAGACACCTTTGAAGGTGACAGTCGAGCCTGCTTTCAGCCCAAGCTCTCCCTGCTTCCTGTCTACCACCATATGACCAGCTGCTTCATGCCCCCACTGCCACCAACAGAGTTCCTGCAGCCACCATGCCTTCCCTACCACAAGACAAATCTCTCTTCTCTTAAGCTGCTTCTCTTGGGTATCTTAGTGATGGGGAAAGTAACTAGTACAGCTATCCGATATATCAGTAAGTCCTCAACTCAGTCTAAGTCCACATCATGAGGCATGGCACGGTATGTATGAGAGGAAAGCGGGGCCTTGGACCATGTGATGGACAGCTCCACTCTCACTGTTTGCAGGCTGCCGCAAGCTCCCAACCCACACTGTCTCTTTGCGCATGTGCAGAATGAACATATTTATCTCAAGAGAATGGAATAATATAAACAAAGTCCTTGGCCTTCAGAAGATTCCCATCTTCCACCAACAGGGCTGACCTTATAAACATTCTCATAAACAGCTTGCCTGAATTTAGACATACACTATCACAGGACGTTAGCGTGGGCCACAGACACAGCTCCACGCTGCCCCCGGTAGCAGCCTGAGGTCTGCTTTTCACAGACCCCTCCTCAGGTGAAGACCAGATACTTGACTGCACCACAGAAGAGAATTTGGGGACCTGCCTGTGCAAAGCAGACTTGGAGCTTATCGGGAAGAGACTTTGACACTCATCCAAGCAAGGGAGTTAAGAAAGAGATGCTTAAAGAGACAAGACAACACAATCCAAGCTTGTGAGTGTGGCTTCTCAAGAAAGGTTGCTCTTGGTGCCTTAGCTGGAACAGGAATTTCGAGTCTTCACATTCTCAGGGATTTTTCTAAGAAACTCCTCCTCATCTCCTTTCTGTTTCAGTCTTTGATAAATGAGATCACAGAATAGCTCAGCCTTAGACAGAATTACAATATGATCCTGTTAAACCACGAGCCATAAAGGCAGGACAAGGAGATAAAGATGTGTATTTTACTGTAAATGGGGGTCCTTCAAAAATTCCTAGAAATGATCAGGTCAACAGCTTGGGAAGGGAAAAAAAGCCGTGCACGCTTAGGCTTTAAGTATGATTCACTGCCATTTTAACAGTTTTATTTGAAAATCCATATAAAAGGAATATTGTCAAGATGCAGCCAGTCTTCACAGCAAGTGTTAACTTCCTGGAATTCCTGCCTTAGAGACAGTAGGACACAAAGTGAGGGACATCTCTCCCTTTCTATGTACTAAGCTATCCCTGTGTTTCCATCCTGCTTCACAATGGCATGAAACAATGGCACAGGGTGGGCGAGATGGCTCAGCAGGTAAAGGTGCTTGCTACCAAGCCGGGAGCCTGGCATTTCATCCCCAGGCCCCACATGGTAGACAGAAAGAATTCTTTCTGCCCTCTGACCTCTGCACATACACCAAAACACATACACATTCACAAATTAGTTAACTAATTTTATTGTGTGATCCATTTTCTTAGATACACCTGTTCTTTCAATTTTCTTGAAAGGATTTTGTTTGTTTTTAATCATGTGTGTCTGTGGGGAGGTGTGTGTACTTGAGTGCAGTACCCACAAAGGCAAGAAGAAGTGTAGCTTGTTGTTTTCCGCCAGCCCGCCCGCCACTGGTCTGGCATGCCGGCCCCAAATAACATTCAGAGACTCTGTATTTGATACAATCCTGTTGGCCAATTACCATTATTGTTTATGGGCTAGCTCTGTCTTAATGATTAACCCATTTTTACCTATCTAAGTATTTCCACGTGGCTCATCTTATCCGGGAGCCGCAGCTGGCGTCTTCTTTCTCCCAGGTCTCCATCTTGACTCTCCTAACTACTTCCTCTTTCCTCCTCCTAGTCTCCTAGCCCCGCCTATCTAGTTTTCTATTGGCCAACAGGGCTTTATTAATTAACCAGTATGAGAAACATATTTACAGAATAACATCTCCCATCAAAGAAGGCAATGGATTTCCCTGGAACTAGAAGTTATAAGCAGCTTTGAACTGCCACATAGGTGCCAGAAATTGAACTCAGTACCTCTGGAAAGGTAGCCAGTGCTCTTAACCACTGAACCATCTCTCCAGAATTCCCACCACCTTTTCAAGCTTCAGTCAGCCATTTTCATGCACACATATCTTGCTTAAACCAAAGTTCACTGTTCTGGCTTTACCTCAGAATCACCAGGAAGATTTACAGATACTGCTGTCACAGATCTAATCCAAACCAACTAAATAAAAATCTTCTAGGGTTATTCTCAGCAAAACATAGACAAGTTTATTCCAATTAATGGAAAGGTAAAGAGCCCAGGATAGCTAAGGTAATTTTTAAAAAGACTAAAGTGTCCTAGTGGCCTGGACCAACCTACTCAGCTGCCACCCAAATACATATCTAAGGCCTGGAGTTGGCACACCCCAATATCCACCCCATCTATGATCTGCTAGAGTATTTGAAGGGACTGATCCTGCAGGAAGGAGAGAACTGATTCCCAAAAGTTGTCCTCAGACCTCTACATGGGTGCTGTAGCATACATATCACACCACACACATACACATACACACACATACCCTATATGCCAAACACACACACACCATATACACATGTCCCACATGCCACAAACACACACTCACATATACACACATTCCACATACACACATGCCAAAAATAAATACACCACATACTCACCACATACACACACACACACAAAAACACATACACATAAACCCTATATGCCAAACATACACACACCATATACACATACCCCTCATGCCAAACACACACACACACACACACACACACACACACATACACACACTCACACATACACATACACACAAACCCTATATGCCAAATATACACCATATACACATACCCCTCATGCCAAACACACACACACACACACACACACACACACACACACACATACACACACATACACATATACCACATACTCACCTCACATACACACACACACACACACACACACACGCACATGCACGGGCACGGGCACAGGTGCGCAAGCGTGCCATATACACATACATCCCACATTCCACACACACGGACAAATTTTTAAAACATAAGCCTGAGACTAAACCTCACCCATTGCACAAAAAGCAAAAGTCAGTCTTAAATATAATAGCAAAACGTATTACTCTTACCTAGGTGTGGTGTGCACCCTGTCATCTCAGTACTAGAGAGGCTGAGATGGGCGAATTGTGGGTTTGAAGTCACCTAGAGCTACATAGTAAGACCCTGTCTCAAGAAACAAAAACAAACTAGAAAGATGAAAAATTAAAATAAGGATAAAATTAAACTGGACCAAACCAACAACTCAGTACTAATCTTGTAGGAAAAAAAAAAAAATAGGATAGAATCTTTGGGATGTAAAATATGAATGATTTTTCACTCGCTTCCAAGCACTGAATTTGTTGTTTCTCCTGAGCCCACCACCACTCTCCTGATACAAATGGCTGTCCGGAAGTTCCATTCAGATCTGTATGTAGGGGGCTTATTCCCAAGACCACCTGCAGCTGTATTTCTCACTGGCTGTGTATCAGTCACGGTTTCTCTGGCCCCAGCCTCACAATTGATGGTTTCTAAAATGCTCTCTTAAGAATTTATGGAAGTGTTACAGTAACCATTACCAGTTTATAGTAAAGGGTATTTTTTGTAACCATATTGCTAGCCAAGAGAAGTGACACACAGGTTCTGGAATGGACTTGAGCAACCCACTGATCTCATGAGGGATGTGTTTGATGATATAGATGATACAACACCCCAAACCCATTGTTAAAGAGTGGAAAAAGCACATGCAGAGCAGAGCAAACTTCCCACCTCATTGTCCAGGAAGCAGAGGAGGAGGAGGAAAAGGAGAAAGTGGAATGAGGAAGAGAAGGAAGGAGGAAACCAGAAGAAAAGGAGATGGAAGAAGAGGAGGAAGAGAAGGGGGGAAGAGGAGGAGAGACATAGAGGGATAGGAAGCACGGGAGGAGAGAGGTTCTGCCTCCTCCTAGCTGGACCACACTGGGGCCCAAACTTTGAGCACAGAGACTTTTGAAAGGAAATTGGCCATGAAAAACACAGGAAAAACAGTGGGGTGGGGGCCCTCAAACAGCAGAACCAGCGCATCAGGCATACAACCTTCAGTCATGACTCCATTGTTTACAAAGTAACTTTTGTTAATTTGAAGTGTCTGTGCGTGCGTGCGTGTGTGCGCGCGTGCGTGCGTACGCGCGTGCGTGTGGGTGTGTGAGTATGAGAGAGATTGTGTTCACTAGGGGCTCAAAGTTAGAGCCATATTGAATGCTATTTCATTGTAGTTTAAATGAGGGAGAAGCTGTGTTTAAGTGTAGTTTGAAAATTAAACAAGATAATGCACACAAAGAAACCTCCTAAGACTCGGGGAACATCATGGGAAGTACTAAGAAAGAATGGTGGAGAATTAAAATGGACAAATGCTTTGCATATGTGTGTGAAATACCAGTATAATTTACAACAGCTATTGAAAATATTTAGGGATGCTGGGCAATGCTAGTGCACTCCTTTAATCTCAGCGCTCACTCAGGAGGCAGAGGCAGATTGGTGTCTGTGAGTTTGGCACCAGCCTGGTCTACAAAGAGAGTTCCAGGACAGCCAGAGCTGTTACAGACAAACCCTGTCTTGAAACACTAGTAAAATAAAATAAAAAGTAAATTTAAAAAATATTTACTACTAGAAGAAAACATTGATCTGAGTATATGGCTGGTAAAGGGTCAGTGTCTAAAGTGGATGTAGAACTGAAAACTACTCAATAGTAAGAAAAATAACATTTTTTTTTTAATGAGCAAAGCCCTTTAGTAGACATTGCTTAAAAGAAGACTATGAATGGTTGGTTAATTTTATGAAAAGATTCTCAAAATCACTAATTATTTGAGAAATGAAAGACCCATAGCGAGATGGCATTTATAATTAAAATATAAGTAAAAAGCGGGTAGAAACAAATCAGAACAAAAGAAAGCACTGGGAATGAGTAACTCCGGAGAACTCAGCTCTATATGGGACATCTACACCACACTCTCCGAGACTCAGGAACATCCCAGAAGAAGGGAAGGAAAATATAAAAGTCAGATGCTCTGAAACAGTCTTCAGAGCATGGTGTGGCTTTTGCACATGTAACTTCACAGCAGCTGAAGTTCCCTGCACAAGATGGGCCCCATCGTAGAGATAGAGGATGGGCTCCTAAGGCTCACCTCTCCCTGAAGAATGCTGCAAGTTAATGGTTGCTGGGAAAGGGGAATTTTTTTCCACCAGTGGTTTTGTAATTTGCAAAACAGGTGATATGTAGAGAAAACAAGTACCACACAAGAGAAAATAGGATGGCGAACACCACAGGCTTAGATGGATGGAAAGATGCTGGTCAAAGGGTATAGGGTGTCAGTTACACCAAAGAAACAGAAATAAGTTGAAATTATTTATATAGGGGGTAACATTAGTTAATAACACTGTGGCTTATATTCAAATTTCTAACCGGGTAAAATTCAGTTGTCCTAACCACAGAAAATGATAAGTACTTTTGGTGACAGATATGCTATTTAGTTTGATTTAGTCATTCCACATTCCACATATAAATCTTACAGCAAATTATTATTTGACAAACCATTACAGCTTTTCTCTATGTAGAAAAATCATGTAAGTGTCAAAGAAAAAAATAACCCATAATCTTTCTAATATATTTCCTTCCCAGGATTCTTAAACCTTCAAAATGATACAAAATGTTTCTACTTTTCCTGATACTGGCATCCCTGTAGTATTTCCATCTTCCGTTTTATCTGTAAGTGAACAAGTCCTAAGTTGTCCTTTGATACTGAAATCAGAAGGGCAGGCTGTTTCTTATGCATGCCCACCTTTTAAAATTCTTCCAGCCGTAATTCAATACTTTCTTTGCCCAGAGGAGAATGAATGAATGAAAGAAAGTTTGAATGACAAACATTAGCCTGGGGGCAGATTCATTTGCAGCCCCAAGTTCTCTTGGTTATTAGAGAATGCTGGCAAGCCCATCAATGTACTCACAGGGAGAAACAAAAGAGTTGCAGTGTTGCTTAGGTCTTGAGATCAAAGTGTGTGTGTGTGTGTGTGTGTGTGTGTGTGTGTGTGTGTGTGTGTGTGTTCCTGCTTATGAAGGCCAGAGTTCATTATCACATATCTTCTATCATTCCCCATGGGTGTGTGTGTGTGTGTGTGTGTGTGTGTGTGTGTGTGTGTGTGTGTGTGTATTTAAAGGGTCTCTCACTAAATCCAAACCTTACCAGCTTGCTAGGTGGGCTATCCAGTGAACTCCAATATCAGCCCATCTCCGCCCTCACAGCACTAAGTTTACAGGTGCCCACCACTGTGCCTGGCTTTTATGTTGGGCTTTGGGGTCTGAACTCTCGTCTCCATGCTTGTGCAGCTGGACTTACCCAAAAGAACTGTCTCCCCAGCCTGAGTGATCAGATGCTCATCTTTTGCAGTTGTCCTTCTGACAGGAACCAATCTAGAGACCTTTGGTTAAAAGGCTTGTTTTCTCTTAGATTTGATATCTTTTTTCTCTACAGAAAATATATGTGGGGATTGAGTAATGTGGCAATGAATAAAGTGTCCATGCACGTAGGAGCAGCACCAATTGGATTCAGTTTATTAAAATAAAGGAGACATTAAGATGGAAGAAGACATGGTGTGTGTGATGGGGGAGTCTGGAAAAAGCTGGAGGGTACAGTGGGGTGGGTATGCTCCGGATATGTTGTACATACAAATATATGACATTCTCAAAGAATACGTTTTAAAGTATTTCAATGTCTTACCTTTATTACATATAAAAGTAGCATTCTTTAAAAAACTTGCTCACAGATGGTGGAAGGTCTGCCTCCAGGCCTGGCTTTGTCCCCCAATGAGCCACTGTGCAGCATTGAGCTAGTCATTGCTGGGTACAAACCTCCCTCTCATCATTAATGAGACTGGAGGATCTATTATCTTTGAGATCTCTGCAGATCTATGGCTTATAAAATTAAATTTAACCTATCAATTCACCATAGTACCATGTTTGATATGCAATGTTTGGGTTGAAAATCTCTATCCTCTCTCTTGCTTCTTTTCTTTTTGAAACCATAATTATGGCAGTGTGAATGTAATTGGCCCTCATAAATTCATAGGGAGTGACACTATTAGGAGTTGTGGCCTTGTTGGAGTAGGTGTAGCCTTTTTGGAGAAAGTGTGTCACTGTGGAGGTGGGCTTTGAGGTCTCATACGTGCTCAAGCTACTGGCAGTGAGACAGTTGCCTGCAAGATACAGGATTCTTGGCTACTTCTCCAGTACCACATCTGCCTGCTGGCCATTGTGTTCCCAACCAACATGTCCCCCCTCCACCCATGATGAACCTCTGAAACTGTAAGCTGCCACCTCAATTAAATGTTTTCCTTTATAAGAGTTGCTGTGGTGGAAGGGAGATACACCTCTCCCCCGACCCCATCAATGCCTGTAGCTGGTGGGGCAGTTGGCCCAGAGGTCATAAGAGTGGGAAAGCTTTCCCTGCCTCTTACCAGCTGAAGCACTGGAGAGGGTGGCTCCTACATCTCACCTGGGCAACACAGTAGAGCTGGCATGAAGATGTAGCTGTGGGAAAACCAACCCTGAGGATGTGAACGCAGAACTGGCCCCGCCCCTTGCTCATTGCTGAAAGGGGTCAACTAGTAAGGGCATTGCTGGGGAGCTCACCCCGGTGGTAAAGACAGGGAAGAGCTGGTGGGGCTGATCAACCCTGCAACTGCCCAGGCCCAGAACCAGGGTTATGTGTTGGCCTATGCCAACATCCAACATCTGTGATCTGCTGTATGGGGAGGAAAGAGTGGGGTGATGGGGCATGGTCAGTCCTGTGGACCCAGGGCTATAGGATGTCCAAGACACAGGGCAGCAACAGGATGTCCAGGAAATGTCCCAGTGAGGGCCCAGAGTCAATGGTGCAGAGACCAGGGGCCTTCAAACAGACCAATGATTCATTGCAGTAAACTCCTGCATGTAAAAAAAAATATGGATAAAGGGGTTTACTGCCTGACTCCGTGATAAGATTTTCCCCCTTCTTCCTTTTATTTTTTCTTTATTTTTCTCTTAAATTTTATCTTGTTTTACTTTGGGGTGGGGAGAGGAAGATGGAAGGGATCAGGAATCATAGATGAGGTAAATGAGCAGCACATAGACTAATAAAAATGGGAAATTTAAGAGCTGGCTGGAGACAAGCCTGTTCTTGGCTGAGCATTTATAATTAATAAGTCTCTATGGTTTGGGGGAATGACTACTGGGACACAGAGAAACTCCACCTACACGTTGGTTACTCATACAAGCTTTGTGCCACCCCTGCACAAGCATATCTTTCAAGCAGGACACCACTTTAGATTAAAGGGTTTGTAGCTGAGTTGGTGTTTACAGATTAGTGTGTAGAATGAGAATGCCTTCTAGTACCAACAACACTTGCACATAGGAGTGAAGGCTCTAGGTAGACACCAGCTAGACTTTTCCATGTTCAATGAATTGTGCAGCTATTGTCATTAGCAATAGGTCCTTGCTTTCAGGTTATGGAGAACAACCTATATCCTTTGCAATAGCCTGGCTGTTTGAGGGTTCCCATGCATGGTGTACTGTGTGAAAATGGTCCCCATAGGCTCATAGGGAGTGGCACTATTATGAGGTGTGGCCTTATTGTAACAGGTATAGTGTTGTTGGAGGAAGTATGTCACTGGGGATGGGCTCTGAAGTCTCAGATGCTCAAACCAGGCTCAGTGTGGCACTCTTTCTTCCTGTTCTCTCCCAATCTTGATGTACAAGCCCACATCAGTCACACACCAGGTATGTGTCTGCCTGTCTGCCTGCCATTTATACTACCCCACTCCCTAGACTCTGTTCTTCTAAGACCAATTCCAGCTCCCAAGGCTTTCCATCTCATTGTCCTCCCCGTGGCAAGCCATCCCCCCAACTCCAACAGACTTCATTTAAGTACAACCACACCAGTTGGAAAAACAGGCCACACCATTCAGAAGAACAGAGAACCCCTTCTGCACCAATAGCCAAGCTAACCACCAGTGCCCAACATAGACAGAGACTGTGAATCTATTCCACAAAGACTAGAAAACCAAAAAGGAAGCAGAAACCAAGGAACAAACACCCATCCAACAAAGACAAAGTCAGAAATCACAACCTAGACCTATAATCATCCCAAAACAAGATGCCTAAACAGCAATGCAAAAGTGTAGTCAGCAAGAGCAAGGGCAATATGGAACCACCAGACACCAATTATCGTGAGATAACAGCAAGACCTGAATATTACAAGGCAGCTGAATCACAAGAGAACAACCTTCAAAACAGCTTTATAAAGATGATACAGGACCTTCCAGAGAAAATGAAAAACTCCCTTAAAGAAATTTAGGAAAAGACAACAACAAAAAAAAATTAGAAAATTTCAATTAATCCGTTAAAGAACACCAAGATAACCAAGAAAAGTCAAACAGGTGAAGGGAACTTTCAAGACCTGAAAATCAAGTAAAAGCATAAAGACATCACGAAGTGAGGGGATTCTGGAAATATAAAATCTGGGTAAACAGACAGGAACTATAGATACAAGCAAGCATCATCAAAAGAATACAAGAGATGAAAGAGACTTTCAGGCATTGAAGATACAATAGAAAAAGTAAGATTCATCAATCAAAGAAATGTTAAATCTAAAAAACTTCCTAACACAAAGTATCCAGGAAATATAGGACACTATGGAAAAACCAAATCTAAGAATAATAAGAGTAGAAGGAGGAGAATCCCAGCTCAAAAACACAGAAAATATATTTAACAAAATCATAGAAGAAATTTTCCTAACCTAAAGAAAGACATGCCTATAAAAGTATAAGAAGCTTCCAGAACACCAAATAGAGTGGGTTAGAAATAATTCTTTGTGCCATATAATCAAAACATTAAACATATAGAGCAAAGAAAGAATATTAAAAGCTGCAAGGGAAAAAGGCCTACTCTATAAAGGCAGACCTATTAGAATCACACCTGACTTCTCAGTGAAGACCCTAAAGACAGAGGCCCTGGACTCTAAGAAAACAAAGATGTCAGCTCAGACTACTATACTCAGAAAAAAAACTTTCAAACATCATAGATGGAGAAACAAGATATTTAACGACAAAGTCAAATTTAAACAATATCTATCCACAAATCTAGCCCTACAGAGGGTACTAGAAAGAAAACTCCAACCCAAGGAAGTTAGCTACACCTACATAAACACAGGCAATAGATAATCTTACACCAACAAAACCCAAAAAGGAACACACACACACACACACACACACACACACACACACACACACACACACGCAAGTGCGTGCTCGCGCGCACTAATACCAACAACAACAATAACAACAAAACAGGAATTAACAATCACTGGTGATTAATGTCTCTCAATATCAATGAATTCAACTCATCAATAAAAAGACACAGGCTAACAAAATGGATACAAAAACCAGGATCCATCCTTCTGCTGCATACAAGAACTACACCTCAACATCAAAGATATTACTTCAAAGTAAAGAGTTGGAAAAAGATTTTTCAATCAAACAGACCTAAGAATCAAACCAGTGTGGCTATCCTAATATCTAACAAAATAGACTTCAAACCAAAATTAATCAAAAGAAACAAAGAAGGGCATTTCATACTCATCAAAGGAAAACTCCACCAAGATGATGTTTCAGTTCTGAACATTTATGCCCCAAATGCAAGGGCACCATATTTGTAAAATAAACAATTCAAAATCTTCAATCACACATCAACCCCACACATTAGCTGTGGGAGACTTAAACACCTCGCTCTGATCAATGAGCAGTTCATCCAGACAGGAGCTAAACAGAGAAATAACAGGCATTGTGACTCAAATGGACCTAATAGCTATCTATATAACATTTCACCCAAACATAAGAGAATATACCTTCTTCTCAGAACTTCATGGAACCTTCTCCAAAATTGACCATATACTCAGTTACAGAGCAAGTCTCAACAGATACCAAATAATTGGAATAAACCCTTGTATCTTCTCAGATAACAATGGATTAAAGCTGGAGTACAACAACAGCACAAACTAGAAAAAGCTTACAAACTCATGGAAGCTGAACAACTCTCAACTGAATTACCACTGGGTTGAGGAAGAAATGAAGAAATTAGACTTCTTAGAATTTAATGAAAACTAATGTATAACATACCCCAACTTATGGGACACAAAAAAAGTGATGCTAAGAGGAAAGTTCATAGCACTAAATGCCCACATAAAGAATTTTGAGAAATCTCATACTACCAACTTAACAGCATATCTGAAAGCTCTAGAACAAAAAGAAGCAAGCACTACTTCCAAGAGGAGTATACAGCAGGAAATATTCAAACTCAGGGCTGAAATCAATAATATAGAAACAAAGAGAATAAAACGAAGAATCAAAGAGTTGGTTCTTTGAGAATATCAACAAGATAGACAAACCCTTATCCAAACATCCCAATTAACAAAATCAGAAATGAAAAGGAGGATATAATAACAGACACTGAGGAAATTCAGAGAGTCCTTACATCATACCACAAAATTGGAAAATCTAAAAGAAATGAACAGATTTCTTGATAGATACCACATACCAAAATCAAATAAAGATCAGATAAGTAATTTAAATAGACTATAACCCCTAAATAAATAGAAGTCATCATTAAAAGTCTCTCCACAGCAAAAACAACAAAAAAGCCCAGGTCCGAACAGTTTGAATGCAGAATTCTACCAGACTTTCAAAGAAGAACTAATATCAAGAGCCCTCAAATTATCCCACAAAAAGAAGAAGGAACATTGCCAAAATTTTTAATGAGGCCACAATATATATAAACCACACAAAGGCTCAACAGAGAAAGAAAATTACACACTAGTTTCCCTCATGAACATTGATGCAAAAAATATGCAATAAAATACTCACAAACTGAATCCAAGAACACATCGAAAAAAAAAATCATCCTTCATGACGAAGTAGGCTTCATCTCAGAGATGCAGGAACAGTTCAACATACGGAAATCTGTCAATGTAACTAACCATATTAAGAAACTGAAAGAAAAAAATTATCATCTCAGTAGATGGCAAAAAAGCATTTGACAAACTCCAACACCCCTTAGTGATAAAAGTCTTGAGGATATCAGGGATATAGGAACATACCTAAACACAATAAAAGCAATATACAGCAAGCCAACAGCCAACATCAAATTAAGTGGAGAGAAACTCAAAGCAATTCAACAAAACAAGGCCGCCCACCCCCTCCATATCTATTCAATATAATACTTGGAAACTCTAGCCAGATCTTTAGTTGAGAGACAACTAAAGGATCAAGGAGATAGAAATTGGAAAGTAAGAACTCAAAATATCATTCACAGATGATATGATATTATATATAAGTGACCACAAAAACTCTACCAGGGAACTCCTACAGTTGATAAATACCTTTAGTGAAATGGCTAGATACAAGAAAAACTAAAAAAAAAAAAAGTCAATAGCCCTTCTATAGAGAAATGATAAACTGACAAAGCAAGAGGTAAAGAAAACAACACCCTTCACAACAACCACAAATAATATAAAATACCTTGGGGTAACTTCAACCAAGCAAGTAAAAGACCTGTATGACAAGAACTTCAAGTCTTTGAAGAAAGAAATGGAGAAGAGATATCAGAAGATGAAAAGATCTCCCATGCTCATGGATTCATAACATTAACATAATAAAAATGGCCATATTACCACAAGCAATCTACAGATTCACTGAGATCTCCCATCAAAATCCCAACACAATTCTTCATGGGCCTTGGAAGAACAATACCCAAATTCATATGGGAAAATAAAAAACCCAGGATAGCTAAAAACAAATCTGTACAATAAAAGAACTTCTGGAGGTATCACCACTCCTGATTTCAAGCTCTACTACAAAGCTATAGTGATTAAAAAAAGAAGAAGAAGGAGGAGGAGGAGGAGGAGGAGGAGGAGGAGGAGGAGGAGGAGGAGGAGGAGGAGAAGAAGAAGAAGAAGAAGAAGAAGAAGAAGAAGAAGAAGAAGAAGAAGAAGAAGAAGAAGAAGAAGAAGAAGAGGAAGAAGAAGAAGAAGAAGAAGAGGAAGAAGTGAATTGTATTCCCATAAAAAAAAAGACATTGGATAAAAAACCCAGATGAAAATCCACACATCTATGGACACCTGGTTTTTTGACAAAGAAGCCAAAATTTTACAGTGGAGAAAAGAAAGGATTTTCAACAAATAGTGCTGGTCTAACTGGATGTCAGCATGTGTTCTGGGATATTTGATCATACTGTGAACCCTGAGTTTGCATTTGCATTAGTTAAATAAAATCAACCTTTGGTCAGGAGATGAAGCTAGTAACTAATTGGCATCAAGTAGTCATAGAGAGTCAGAGAGCACCTGGAAGATGGATAGAGAGGCACACAGGATGAAGTAGGGAGGGACTTTGAGTGTGGTGGTCTCTTTTTTGTTTTGATGGAACAGAAGGGTGCTCTCTTGCTGAGACCCTGGTGAAGAGGGAAGGTCAACTACTTGCTCCTCAACCTCTCTGAGCTAGCAGATTTTCACTTCAGGCTCTGACTCCTGAGTCTTACTAATAAAACAATAGCAATTTAGTTAAAACTACATTTGGTGGCAGGGGCAGGAAGCAGATATGGATGGATGCAGAAACCCCACTGGGCCAATACCAGAAGAGAGAGCCAGCAACTGTGGAGCTGCCATTATTGGCTGAAACAGCAGTAGATTCAGGTGCAGCTGTTGTGCCATAGATAAAACAAAAGGAACGTAGAAGAATGTAAATAGATCCTTTTCTATCACGCAGAACAGAACTCAAGTCCAAATGGATCAAAGACCTCAACATAAATCCAGACACACTGAACATGATAGAAGAGAAAGTGGGGAATATCCTTGGACATGTTGGCACGACTTCCTGAATAGCGCGCCAATAGCACAAACACTAAGACTGACAATTAGTAAATATGACCTCATGAAACTGAAAAGCTTCTGTAAAGGAATGCACACCATCAATAGGACAAAACAACAACCTACACCATGGGAAAAGATCTTCACCAACCCCACATCAGACAGGCAGGCAGGCAGGCAGGCAGGCAGACAGACACACACACACACACACACACACACACACACACAGACACACACACACACACACACACACACACACACACACACCAAATATATCAAAAACTCAAAACACACAAAATATATATATATTTCCAAATATATAAATAACTCAAGACACTAGACATCAAAAAAACAAATAATACAATTTAAAAATGGGGTATGGATCTAAATAGAAAACTCTCAACAGAAGAATCTAAAATGGCTGAGAAACACTTAAAGAAATGTTTAACATCCTTAGCCATCAGAACAGCTAAGATCAAAAATCACAAGTGATAGCTTATGATGGAGAGGTTGTTGAGCAAAGGTAACACTCCTCCATTGCCGGTGGAGTGGAAACTTGTACAGCCACTTTGGAAGTCAATATGATGGTTTCTCGGAAAATTGGGAACTGATCTACCTCAAGATCCAGCTATATCTCTTGTGCATATACCCGAAGGATGCTCAATCATATCACAAGAATACTTGCTCCGCTATGTTTCTAGCAGCTTTATTCATAATAGCCAGAACCTGGAAACAACCTAGATGTCCTCAACCAAAAATGGATAAAGAAAATGTGGCACATTTACACAGTATAGTATTACTTAGCTGTTGAAAACAATGACACCATGAAATTAGAAGGTAAATAGATGGAACTAGAAAAAAATCATCCTTAGTGAGGTAACCTAGACCCAGAAAGACAAACATGATATGTATTCACTTATAAGTGAATATTAGCCATAAAGTAAAGAATAATCATGCTATAATCCACAGACTCAGAGAGCCTAGGTAATAAGGAGGACTCAAGGGGAGACTCTGGGTTCTCACTGGGAAGGGGAAATGGAAGAGATGTTGTGGGTGGACTGGGGACAGATAGGGAAGAGACCATGAGGATCAGGTTGGGGAGATGAAGGGGAAGAGTACTGAAAGAAACAACTAGAAAGGGAGCACATTAAGGGTCAGATAAAAAGCTGTTGTAAGAGAAACTCCCAGAAATTTACAAGGATGAACCCAGCTAAGACTCCTAGCAAAAGTGGATATGTAGACTGAACTGGCCATCTCCTATGACCAAACAAGACTTCCACTGGAGGAACTGGGATGGCATCCCAGCCACATAACCTTCCACCTATAGTCAACTTGCCTATGGGATGTGCTGGGGTAAGTGTGGCACAGAGATTGTGGGGTTGGCCAACCAATGGTTGGTACAGCCTGAGACCCATGTCATGAGAGTGAGTGAACTCACCCCTGACATTACCTGGAACACCAGGACCCGGAGGCTAAATAGCCCAGAGACCTAGTATAGAACCAAACGAGATTGGATTTAAAAAGTCAATGTAATTATGTCTATTTAATGATATTCCGTAATACTTATAGATTAGTGTGCCTACCCCAATTATCATAGGAGCTCACAGAGTCTGAGCTGACAATCAGAGAGCCTGCATGGGACTGACCTAGGCCCTCTACATATACGTACAGTTGTGCTGCTTGTTCTTCTTGAAGAACTCTTAACAGTGGGAACAGTGGCCATCTCTAATTCTCTGGCTAACTTTTGGGAACCTAGTTCTCATACTGTGTTACCTTGTCCACACTTAATACAAGGGGAAGTGCTTAGTCTTACCACAACTTGATATGCAGTATTTTGTTGACATCCATGGCAGACCTGCCCTTTTCTGAACAGAAATGAAGGAGGAGTAGGTGGGGGTGGGATCAAGGGGGAAATGGGAGGAAAAGAGGAAGGGGAAACTGCAGTTGAGATGTACAATAAATAAATTTAACAAAAAATCAAAAATAAGAGTTGCTATGGCCATGGAATCTCTTCACAACTATAGAAACCTTAACTAAGACAGAAGTTTGTACCAGGAGTGGGGTATTGTTGTGATAGGTCTGACTGTATTTTGTTTAGAGGAAGATGGAATAATTTGGGACTCTGGACTAGAAAGACATTTTAAGTGGGGTTTAATGGACCACCATAGAAGAAGCATGGAAGACAATGGTATTGAGGGTGATTTGAACTGCAGGGATCCATCTAAAGAGGTTTCAAAGGAGAAGAATATTTATATGTGGCTAGAGATTGTTCTTGAGATATTTTGACAAAGACATTTTTCTTTTAACCAAAAAGTCTGCCTGAGGCTAAATTGAAGAGTTTTTGATTAATTGAGTTAGCAGAGGAAATCTGGAAACAGTTTAGTATTGACTGTTATGTGTTTTTTATGTTTTTATTGTGTTTATTTGTATAATTATAATGAAAAGGAGCAAGCTGAGAAAGGAAAAATACAATATGAACAATTTGAGGAGAAAAGGGGCACCAGGAAGTGTAAGCAGATTAAAGAAAAGTCTGATACTAAGTGGAAAAATGATGCAGTGACCTCAGAGCAAGACTCTACCCAGCCAAGCCAAGCTTTTACCTTGTGAAAAGAAATTAAAGATGAAAATGAATTAAAGAAAAGAGTAGGGTCAGTCATCGTGGTACACATCTTTATTCCCAGCACTAGAAAGGCAGAAGCATTCAGAACTCTGAGTTCAAGGCCAGCCTGATCTACAGAGTAAGTTACAGGAAAGCCAAACTTAGGCAGTGAAGGAAACCATCAATACAAAAATCTGCTGAAGATGTAGTTGAACAAAAGGAACATGTCCCAGCGCCAGAAAGTTGTAGAACTTGTCAGCTTTGGCCACCTGATTCTGGATTTAGAGTCAATGACAGGAGTTAAAGAGTTTCCCTCTAAGGGATGTTCCTGTGTGGACACTACACGAAGCTGCAAAGGTGAAGCCTAGATCACCTTGGAGACCCCAAGATGTTGGAGACACTGACGTCAGGGGATACCCACCAAAGAGAGCTGCTAGCCAGTCCATGAAATAGAAGTATGTTTCAGTCAACAAAGCTAAAAGGAGTTGGAGACATAAAGAGCATTTTGACATTAAACACGGAAATGGAGAGTTTGGAGTTTGCCCAGCTGGTTCCAATCTTGCTTTGGTCCAGTATTTTCTCACTATGCTCCCTTTCCTCCCTTTTGATATGGTAATGTATATCCTGCCTCATTATATGTTGGATGTATGTGATTTGCTTTTTCACATTGATTTTATGGAGGATTACACTTAACAGATTGCCATGAGTCTCAGAAGAGACTGGACGTTTAAACAGAGTTGAGACTGTTATAGACTGTGGGGACTGTTGAATGCATCCCTTCATTATCATATGGCTACAAGCCTATGGGGGCCAGGGAATAGAATGTGATGATTTGAGTGAAATGGCCCCTATAGGCTCCTAGGAAATGCCACTACTAGGAGGTGTGACCTACTGGAGTAAGTGTGGTAATGTTGGAGGAGGTGTATCACAGAGGGTGGGCTTTGAAATCTCAGATGCTCAAGCCAGGCTCTTCCTGATGTTTGTGGATTTGGATACAGAGCTCTCAGCTACCTCTCCAGCACCATGTTTGCCTGCATGCACCATACTTCCCACCATGATGATAACGGATGAAACCTCTGAACTGTGAGCCAGCCCCAGTTAAATGCTTTCCTTGATAAGAGTTGCTATGGTCATGCTATCTCTTCATTAAGAAATAGAAGCACTAAGATACCATGGGAGTCTTTTGGCTAACTCAGTTATATGTAACCCATGCCTGGTATTGGAAACTTCATTTGGTGGCAAGAGATGTACAGCTAGGGCTCTGTCTCCCCCTTAATTTGGCCATTTCATTTGGACCATCTTCATATATGTGTATATTTTATGAATCCTCTGCTGTATTGTTTCCATACTTTCCCTCAAATGGCCCTTAATTTTAGCTGTCTTTCCTCACATTCCTTCCCTTACCCCTCTCACTTCCTTTCCCCCACTGCTGTTCCAGATAAGTGAATACATACCATATTTGATACCACATTTATCTTTCTGGGTCTGGGTTACTCACCAGGATTGGTTTTTTTTTTTTTTTTTTTTTCCTGTTCCATCTATGATTTCATTTTCCTTTACAACTCACAGTATTCCACAGTGAATATGTGCCACATTTCATTATCCATTGTCAACTGAAGTATATTTGGGTTATATCCACTTCCTACCTATTGTAAATAGAGCAGCAATGCGCATGGCTAAGCAAGTATCTACAAAGTAAAATGTTTTAAGTCTGGCCTAGAGCTTGGAATGCAGACCTGACCAGCCTCAAACTCACAGAATCCTGCCCCGCCTCCTAAGTGTAAACCCATGTCTGTCCATCTTTTCGCTGATTTATGGTATGCAATATTTTTGAGTATGGTTCTACTCTGCATTAAAAGTATTTTATATGTGTATATAGATTTTAAAACAATCTAGTGCCATTCAGACAAAAGCGCTAATTGTCTTTATATAAAATTGCATTTATAAACAGTGCTATTGAGTATGCCTACAACATATTTTTGATGAATGAATGAATGAATGAATGAATGAATGAATGAATGAATGAATGAATGATGCTTTAGTGGGTGTTTGCTAAAGGTTCTGAGAATAAATCCATATTCCTTTTCTAGGTTTGATGTCTAGTGGGAGCTAGCTTTGGTTTTTGTTTTGCTTTGTTTTTCTACCCAAATTTGCTTTGAGTCACCGATATGATTCATAACATTAAAAACAGGTTGAACCTGAAATTACCCTGCAGGAAATGAGTTAAGGATTAGAGATCAAGGGAGGGGGTTGAGAGAAAGAGAGAGAACTCTTCTACGTTTCTGGTGCAATATGGGGAAATGCAAGCAGCAGTTTTGTTCTCATTACTCCAATTACATTGTTTGAAATAATTAAATCAAACACAAAGTACAGAGTAATTCAGGATCCAGGATCCAAAAGGCACATTTCCCAGGTGTGGCCGCCTCCCCACTCCACTCTCAGATGACTCACTGTACAGAGGTTAGCAGAGAGGGACCGACCCATCCTTGAGCCCTCCCACACCCATACACAAAATCATTATAACAGGTGGGGAGAGGTGGACGGATGGATCACCACTGCAGGGGATTGGACCTTCTCTCAGCCAGCCCTGCTGGGATCCCTTAACTGGGAATAGAAAGAGGAGCTTGAGTCAGGGGACCTTGATAACGGGCTCTGGATCAGGTAAGGAGGTGATTTGAAAACATCCTTAAAGAAAAGCGTGGTCTCAGGACCCTGTTTTCAGGGTCTTCTCTGCACCCCAAGTTTCTGGTGACATCTGCCACCTCCCTAAGAAGCCCATGACCTTTTCTTGCCTGTTTCTCTATGAATGATTGCACATCTGGAAGCCCATAAAAGTCGCCCATCTAGAAGAGCAAACAGCTCACTCAGGAGTGGGGTAGTTTCAGCCCTTACTTAATGTTAGCTAAAGGAGGGTTCTGGTCCTTGCCCTATGGTATGTGTAAGATGTCCCACCCATGACCTCCTGCTTTAGAGAATAAACTCTCCCTCCTCTGTGCCCACACACTAAGTACTCTTACTTCTGAATTTCACTCCAGGTACCCAAGATTCTTCCTCTCAAATGACCATGAACTCCCTTCTGGTTCAGCCTTAGACTTGTATCTTCTCTGTGTGTGGCTAGAGTGTCCGCCCCATCTGGTAAGGCAGAGAGGCAACTGTCTGCAGCTGTTGCAGGTGGATAGAGATTTACTTGCAAGGCTAGGGTGTCCCTATATGTTCCATATGCCATGGGGCCTCTTGAGTACAGGAACCCTTAGGGAGAAGCTGAGTGGCCCCAGATGACCACAAATCCATGTGCATCATTAAGCCATCCCAGAATGTGAAATCAGACATCACCTTTCAGATGCCAGGAAGATAAGCCAGGGTTGGGGATTCGATAGAGTGCTTGCCTACTATGCACTGGGAAACCCTGGGTTCCATTCCCCATACTCCATAAACTGGGCCACATGGATCATGCCTATACTCCCAGCCCTCAGGAGGCTGACACAGGAGGGTCAGGAGTTCACGGTTACCCTGGACTACACTGCAAGTTTGAGCACAGCCTGAGCTATAAGACATGCTACCTCACCACAGAAAAAGCAGATAATGGTGTCTTCATCATCGTCCTAGTGCTGTAAGGAAACTCCATGATTAAGACAAGTCACAAAAGGAAGAATGTAATTGGGCGCTGGCTTCCAGTTTCATCTGTTTAGTCCATTATCATCCTAGTGGGGAGCATTGTGACACACAGGGCCCTGGAGCAGTTAACTGAGAGCTACATCCTGAGAGACTAGGCCTGGTGTGGGCATTTGAAACCTCCAAGTCCACCACCTCTCCCCCACCCCCCTCCCACCCTGCCCCACCCCCCTTCCCACCCCACCCCCTCCCACCCCCCTTCCCACCCCACCCCCCTCCCACCCCACTCCCCTCCCACCCCACCCCCTTCCAGCCCCCCTTTCCACCTCACCCCCCCTCCCACCCCACCCCCTTCAACCCCCATCCCTCCCACCCCACTCCCCCCATCCACCCACCCCCCTGACTCAACTCCTAATCCTTCTAATCCTCTCAAGTAGTGACTGAGCATTCAAACCTGTGAACGTGTATGGTGTCATTCTTATTCAAACTACCACAGAGCAGGAGGGGAGAGAGGCTGTTTTATATAACAATTTGCTAAATTGGTTTACAGCCTTCAGTCCCACCATGTGAGCCTGCTTGTACTTTTTGCTTGAGCACTGAACACAGCAGAAATGGGTGGACCCACTAAGTGTTTCCATACAAAGCTACCTATTTATGGTTTTCCTAGTAATTCAAATTTGGTCGATACTGGGAGATTGCCTCTTTGCCACACACCAATTTCTTTTCTCAGTCTGTCAAAGAGATTGCTATGCTTTACCTATCAAAGAAATCTCTAACTTGGTGTCAATAATTCATGACAATAGCAGAAAAGGGCTATAGTTTTTTCATTGAAAAGAAAATGGAGGTGTCAGTTTGAATTACATCATTGAAAGCCTCTAACCTCATCTGGTTTAAATTTCTAGCTACTCTTCCCATGTTTCTTTAACAAAGGACTTTGTGAGGTTTAATATTTATCAAATTAATGAGTTTCCTGTATTTTGATTTATTTTAGAGAAAGCATTATCAAAATATTTAAACAACTTTCCTTTTACAAATATTCTAATGGAGCTCAAATTTTACACTAGTCATTACTATAGCAACACCTAGAGATGCTAAGGGATCATGTTCATGGGCTCTGCAAATCCTCAGGGAACCAAATTGACACCAAAGTCTTCTTAAATGCACCCTGACACAGTACAGAAACCTGTCACACAGTCTGACACCAACCCTGTTGAAGAGGTTTCAGTGCCAGGGAACCTCATTATCAAAGCCATATTTCCGGAGCTGACAATGATCACAGAGCAACAATGTGTTGATACATTGTTTATGACCTAATAAAGCTTGCCTGGGGATCAGCATGCAAAGCTAGCCATAGTTGTAGAAGCTGGGCAGCAGTGGCACACACTTTTAATCCCAGGACTCAGGAGACAGGGGCAGAAGGATCTCTGTTATGATTATGTTCTCCCCCCCTCCCCTGTCTGGTTCCAGAGCCGCACCAGCCCCAAATAACTCACAGAGACACTGTATTAGATATAAAGCTGTTGGACTGTTACTAGCATTTCTTATTGGCTAGCTCTGTCTTAAATATTAACCCATTTCTGTTAATCCAAGTATTTCCACATGGTCTTATTTTACCAGAGAGAGGGTCCAGAGTTCTACCCTGTTTTTCCTACATCCTGAAATTCCTCCCTACTACTTCCTGAATCCTCCTTGTCTCCTATCCTCCTGCCTATCTTGCTTTCCTATTGGCCAACAGTGCTTTATTCATTAACCAATAAGAGAAACATATTTACAGAATGACATCTCCCATCAGATCTCATGAGCTACATGAGAGTGAATCAGTCTAAAAGAGAAACAGAGCTCATGCCTGTCTTTAATCCCAGCACTAGTAAGAATATAAGGAGCTCAGTGCTGTCTGAGATGTGGTAAGGGACAGTGCAGTCTGCAGATGCAATCTGAGGTTCAGGGGATTGTCCCTTCAGACCCAGTGTTGGTAGAGGTGAGAGCTCTCTGGTGTCTTGACTGTTTTGCTTCTCTGATCTGCAGCTTGAACTCCAATATCTATCTCTGGGTTTTTATTATTTGTGCTACCAACAATATCACCACCAAATGGCAGTTACCATAGATAAAAATGCCATCAAAGTCTCTATTTAAGAGGCGGGAGAGTGCTGGGTAGAGTGTCTGGCAGTATGCAAAAGCCTGGGGATGGATCCTCAGCACTACAGGAGCTGGACTTGGTAGAGTATGTCTATAGTCCCTGCATCTAGGAGATGGAGGCAAAAGGATCAGAAGACGTTCAAGGCCATCCTCGACTACCTAAGGAGTTAGAGGTCATCCTACACTACATGAAACTCTTCAGAAACAATGGGGAGGGTTGTGATAAGGATACCTTTCCCTCCTTTTAGCTTTATCAAATATATTTTCTCAAAAGTTCTTCATTCATTTGATGACTCTAAGATAGACAATATGTTCCACTGTTTGTCTTGCATGGCATACTGGTAAAAAAAAAAAGTCTTATGAGAATGAACCCACTCACTTTCCAGATGAGGGACAATGAACAAAGTCTTCGTTTTTACTGATAAACGCCCACAGCCCGATACACAGCCTTCACAAACAGCAAACAGGCCCTTGCCAACTTGTGTTCTTCCACAGGTATCAACACACCTGCACCTCTGGCAATTGTATTCCTCAGCGTGACCCTTGCCTGCAGTCACGGATGCCACCAGCACTGACTCCTTGTTCTGTGCAGCACTGGCTGTTCTCTTGCTTTAGTTACACTCGATAGAACACAACCATAAACCCATGTGGAGTTTACTGAGGGGAGGGTGGAGGTGATGAAGGTGAAGGGGGAAAGGAGAAAGAAGAGGAAGGAGGGAAGAAGGAGGCAGAGAAGGGAGAAGAAAGGAAGAAGAGGGGGAAAATGGCGAACAAGTGGAGCTGCTCTCTGCACATGCGTACTTCTTACACAGCCCTGTAAGGCATGATTTAGCCATGACGTGGCCACACAACACAGGGCCCTTTGAGCTATTTAAGTATCTGCCTGAATGCTGGTATGTGTTCTGCCCTTTGTCAGGGGGTGGCGTCAGCATAACGCCGGTTCCAACACTGGCTCTTTGAGAAAAGAAGGCTATCTGGACAGTGGACACCATGCTGTCACTGAAGTTAAGGCATCACTTTATGTTTCTGTGTAGGAAGGCTGCACAGCTCCATTCATGTCCTTTGATTGGCAGCATGAGGTATCATCTCTTCCAAGATACTCATTTATAAGAGCCTGTCATAATAGTTCTTGTCTGTATCTTCTTGTACTTGTTTGTTCACAAGCACTGTAAGAGTAGGGGTGTCTACCCTGTGGATGTGTGTATCTCTAGAGCTAAGTCCCACATATTCTGAGCATTTTGTAAGTGTTCCTTAGCTGAGTAAAGCATCAGTTTAGACTGCAGTGTAGCTCACTGTTAACAGTACTAGTCTAGCACATACAGGGCCATTGATTCAGTTATCCTGACACTGAGGTGGGAGAAAGGTCAGGACAATTGTACACGCATCTTGTCAGCAAAGCAGTGGGTATCCACTTGCCTTCTTGTCTTTTCAAGACCTTTCTTGTCTTCCCAGTCCCATAATCTCATTGTGGTCAATGAGAAACCCACTCATCACCTCAAATGATCCAGCCAAGAAAAATCCCTGACTGGTCCACCCAGTTGCCTGGGTTTCAGCTGATTCAAGATGTAGTCAAGTTGACAACCAAGATTAGTCATCATAGAAAGGTAAAACATTTTCCCAGTGACGAAAATGTATTTTGTATGTCTATGTAGTGTAGTAGTGGAATCAAACTATAAATTTATTGTTGATTTCAGCTCAGAGTATGATACATGTTACATAGAAGGTGCTTAACTAATGATAAGGGAATATGGGCATGATAATTACGATATAAATGTGAAGACAATAAAATTGAGTATATTTCTACAAACATGCTATCCTATCTGTGATCCTTGTCTTCCCAGTAAAAACGTTTATATGATAAATTACTTAATAATAATGAGTTTCTTTAGTTACCTAGCAACATAGTTAAAGAGCTTTACCTGCATCTAATTGACCTGCTTCTTTCTAGACTGGGGGATTATTATTGCCACTTCAAGAGGCACTGAAGCATACTTGTCACATTTGTGCAGGAATGGTTCCTTGTGTGGCTTCTGGCTGTTCTTGATGGATTTCACCGTCTTTAGAAACCAAGTAGAGACCATAAGTGGTTGGGGGGGGTGGGAGTTGATTCTTAGAGATAGGGTTTCTCTGGGTAGCCCTGGCTGTCCTAGAATTCACTAAGTAGTCACTAAGTAGACTATTTCAAACTCAGAGATCTGCCTGGGATTAAAGGTGTGTGCCACCACTGCTTGATAATGTTTTTTAAATAGAATATCCTTATTAATTCCTTGAGAATTTGATACATGTATATAATATATTTTTACTGTATTCAACTCCCATTCATCACTCTAACCCCTCCCAGATACCATCAGTTCCCAGCCCCTTTTGTCTCATCTTCATGTCCTTTTCTCATTTTTCTTTCTTTCTTTTCTTATCTTTTTCTTTTTTCTTTTTCTTTTTTTTTTTTTATGTCTCTGTGTAAACTAGTCTGGTCTCAAATTCACAGAGATCTATCTCTGTCTCTTGAGTGCTAGGATTACAGTTGGGTGCTTCTGTGTGTTCAGTCTGAGCCTGGAGCCTCCATTCACCCCTGCATGGATCCAGAAAGCTGCATTCTCGATCTCTCTCCAAACCCTGCCCACTCAGAGTCCCCAAACAAAGAAAAAGCACCAAAAAGCTCAGTTCTGAATTCTTAGCAACTATGGCAACTTCCTCCCCTGATGCCCTCCTAAATGTTCAGCTTTTGACTGTACTTGAGGCACAAACCCAGCTTGTGGCAGATACATCATCACACCTCACCAAAACCTATAAAATCTCCCTACTTTGCATACCCTGTGTGGTTGTGCAAATTCTCTGGCCTTCATCTTTGAGAACTAAGAATCTGCCAGAAAGTTGCTTTGCTCAATATACCTACCTGTTATTATATTTTTTTTTTCAATTTGGCCCAATCTGGCTAACCGCATTGCTAGAGAAACTTAATATCAGGAATGGGGCGGGGTTGGAGCAGAAACTTAACGGGGGGGGGGCAGAAAACCTATTACTGTGCTCATCCATTTTTTTTTTCATAACTCACCTAGTCCAATTTGTGCTGCCCATATAGCCGTAGGTTTTGGAATATCCACTGGAGCATGGTAAACTTACCAAGAGCCACAGCCTTAAGAAAAATAGCTTCATCTGCCCCCTCCCCAACCTCCATCAACAGCCTCTCAGTTAGGGATAGCACTCCTTGCTCCTTGCTGGAATGCTGATCAGCTTGGTTGTGTGCTGCTCACTATAGCTGCTGTGAGTTCATGAGTACAGGGGTCCAGACACTTCCACTCCATCCTTCCTGACCTCTGGCTCTTAGTCTTTCTGTACCCTCTTCCATGAAAGAGACCATAAATGTTGCTAGAATAATCTGACCTATCTATCTATTCCCATTCAAGGTATCCAGTCTTCAAAAGCTGGGAACAGAAAGTTCAACTGAGAATAAGGAGACCACACTACAAAATTAAAACATAAAGCATATTATCTACAGACACAGAATCTTATCTACACCCCCTGGCCCCAACTGAAATCACCTCATATCAAATGAAAAAGGTACATTTTTAAATACACTTTTCAGCAAGAGAATTTTGTTTCAAGTATGTAAAAGCATTTGATGGCTGTCATTCCCTCTATGGAGAAAGAAATGGAGATTGAAAGAGGAAGGAAAGTGAATGATATTGTCTTAGTTTGGGTTTTTTTTTTCCTATTGCTATAAAGTAATACCATGACACAGCAACTCTTATAAAGAAAACATTTAACTGGGGTGGCTCTCTTATAGTTTCAGGGGGTCAGTCCATTATCATCATGATGGGGAACATGGCAGTGTGCAGGCAGATGTGGTGCTATAGCTGAGAGTGTTACATCTTGCAGGCAACAGGAAGTCAACTGACTGTCACACTGAAGCTTGAGCAAAAGAAACCTCAAAGCCCACCCCTACAGTGACATAGTTCCTTCAACAAGGCCACACCTCCTAATAGTGCCACTCTCTTTGATGGCCATTTTCTTTCAAACCACCACAGATATGAAGCATAATATCAGGATATAGTAGAACCCCAGATAGCATTTGTTGAGTTGAGCTGAATCTAGATGGAAACATCTTGTGTAATAAAACAGAGAGAGAGAGAGAGAGAGAGAGAGAGAGAGAGAGAGAGAGAGAGAGAGAGAGAGAGAGAACTTAACAAAGAAGTAAAAGAATGCAGGCACTTAAAGTGCATGGTTCTATACATAGGGATGAGTGGGATGTGATACAGGCAGGAGATGATGAATCTAAAGTCACCATGGTGATGAGGAGCCATTGCTGTAGAGAGATGTGTGTGTGTGTGTGTGTGTGTGTGTGTGTGTGTGAGAGAGAGAGAGAGAGAGAGAGAGAGAGAGAGAGAGAGAGAGAGAGAGAGAGAGAGAGAGAGCTGTCAGGTCAAGCCTGAAAAGTGTTGTTAATTGTGTGTTAAGTGTGGCTGTGAGGGTCCTGGAAGAACCTTGACTTTGAAGAATGTTAAGGTTTAACAGGAAATGCTATTCACAGGCTCCAAGATTCACTTGGTCTCTGGCTGGAAGTGCTGTCTCAGAAAGGTGATAGAACCTTTAAGGAGGTAGAGTCTAATCTGAGGAAATGAATCACCCAGTAGCAGGCATTGAAGTTCATTATAGACTGGACCATCTTCCTCCCAGCCTGGACCATCTTCCTCCCAGCCTGGACCATCTTCCTCCCAGCCCGGACCATCTTCCTCCCAGCCTGGACCATCTTCCTCCCAGCCTGGACCATCTTCCTCCCAGCCTGGACCATCTTCCTCCCAGCCTGGACCATCTTCCTCCCAGCCTGGACCATCTTTCTCCCAGACTGGACCATCTTCCTCCCAGCCTGGACCATCTTCCTCCCAGCCTGGACCATCTTCCTCCCAGCCTGGACCATCTTTCTCCCAGACCGGACCATCTTCCTCCCAGACTTTCTGCTTCCTGACATGTAAGCAAGCAGCCTTTCATTCCCACTACCACAGCCACCTGACCATTGGTATAGATATAAATGCTTTGTTTTGGAATGGATTTTCATTTATTGATACAAATTTAAGGTCAATTTTATGATATGTATTTTTCTCTTCTTGTTTAGGTATTGTGTTTATATAGCTCATTGAAAATGTAATGTATAATTTAGTACAGATTAGAGTTACCTATGATAGTTAAAACTTGGAGTTAAGTTAGTTAGGATTTCTAGATATACAGAGATGTATTTGAGATGGATAGGCATTCTTCAAACCTTTCAAAGACCTACAGAATATGGCATTTAAAATGGTTTAGGGTTTTTCTTGACAATGAGGCACAACTGCTCCTGGTAACACCACCTGCATCAGAAAGGAAGATAGACATTGAAGAAACACATTATGGAGTTTGCTTCTAATATGGCAAGACTAGCCATTTGGGCAAGGTACTGCTATTCTGGACTGTTTGACTTTATGTTGTAGAAACTGGACATACAGGACCCACAAAAAGGTGCTGATGCAAGATGGACATTGCTACAAGATTCCTGCTTCATGGAAGAGACTGCCTGCCAAACAGTCTACAGAACACACACACAAAAATGACTGACAAACTGCCAATACAGGTGGACAGTTTAAAGTTTCCTGCTTTGTTGAGGAGTCTGGAGACACACTATGGCCTATGGGCTGAAGATGGAACATTACAGAAGAACTTTGGATGACTGACCAGGTAATGAGTTGTCTCTGTCATTTCTAGAGTTTATATATTATCCTTCTGTGGTCTTTAAAGGAGTTGAAGACAGATAGTTTTGGTTATAGTTTTCCTTAGTTAGGATTAAAGATAAGTTACATATAGGACTTTAGACTCACAAAGATAGGATAGATGATATTTTCTTTAAATCTTACAAAATGTTAATGGACTAAATATTGTTAACTGTAATTCTTATTTGATAACTGTTGTATGATATATTTTGCTATGTTAAGGTTAAAACCCTTCTTTTTATTTTAGACAAAAAAAAGAGGAGATGATGGTAGATGTTATTCTGTAAATATGTTTCTCACACTGGTTGGGCCAATAGGAAAGCAAGTTGGGCCAATAGGAAAGCAAGATAGGCGGGGCTAGGCGACAAAAGCACTGTTGGGCCAATAGGAAAGCAAGATAGGCGGGGCTAGGAGACAAAGAGGAAAGAAGAAGTAGGGAGGAGGGGTCAGCATGTAGAGTTAGAGGAAGCAAGATGCTGGGCCCGCTGCTCCCTGATAAGATGACCACATAAAAATACTTAGATAAGTAAAAATGGGTTAATAATTAAGACAGAGCTAGCCCATAAACAATAATGGCCAACAGGATTGTATCAAATACAGAGTCTCAATGTGTTATTTGGGGCCGGCGCACCAGACCAGTGGCAGTCAGGCTGGCAGAAAATATACATGCTACAGGCCATTGAACCCACTCTGCCTTCTCCACCATTATGATGTGTACCCTCCCAAATTGTGAGCTAAAATGAACCTTCCTTCTTTCTGTTTTGGCAGAGCCAAAGTGATAGCACCTCTCAGGGAGTAGACGCAGCATCTGAGCATAGGACAGTGAGTGAGAAATTGAGTGCAAGTAAGGTAGTGTGAAACCCATCCTTACTGAAGAAGTTGTCTTTATGTGATTATCTTAGGGACATCTATGTTAGCCATAATTACTCTTACATACTCAATGCTTGTTCTAATAATTTTATATGATAGACATTTAATCCTATGTACAAGCCCATGAAGTTGGTACCATTAATCTTTTCATTTTATGAACAGGAAACATTGCTGCCCTGACAGTAAGTCATAGAGTAGTCATCTGAACCCTATTTGTCTGAACACACACACACACACACACACACACACACACACACACACACACACACACTTTGATTTCCTGAAACAAACACTAAGTTTTTCATCCTGGTCTTGAACTTGTGATTCTCTTGTCTTCATCTCCCTGGTTACAGACTTACAAGTATATGTCATCACACCTGGCTACAGTGGCATACTTTAGACAAAATATTTATTCACATTAAGTATTTTTAATATGGACCCAGTGACAGTCTAAATGGTAGATGTAAAACTCCAATCTGAGTTGAATGTGGTGGCACACATCTTTAATCCCAGCACTAGAAAAAGAGTCAGGAGGATCTCTGAATTTGAGGCCAGCTAGTCTACAGAGCAAGTTCTAGGACAGCCAGGGAGAAACTCTGCTGCTAAAAACAAAACAAAACAAAAAAGAGTTCAGGCTGAACTGCACTTGGTAACACAGTCCTGTTATCTCAGCTACTCAGGAAGCTGAGGCAGAATTATAAGTTCAAGGCCTTCCTGGGTAACTTAGTGAAACTCTGTCTCAAAATAAAAAAAGTAAAAAAGGGAGCTGGAGAGATGGCTTGGTGATGGAGTACTGCATAGCTTGTCCAAGGTGTTAAGTTCAATCCTCAGCAACAGAGAGAAAGAGAGAAACAGAGGCAGGGAGAGAGAGAGGCAGAAAGAAACAAAGGCAGGGAGAGACAGAGGCAGAGAGAAACAGAGGCAGGGAGAGGCAGAGGGACAAAGAATCCAACCTGGGCTGTTTGACAAGAGCATCTTTTCATGTCTAGCTATAGATCTTTTAGGATGCATCTTTGACATTTGCTGGAGGCCACTTTTCTGGCTTGCAGAGACTGCCTATCTGTATTCATAGAGAAAGGGAGTTTCAGTGTAGCAGGAGAGAGATGGGGGAAAGAAATGAGGGAACTGATGGAGAGACACAGAGAGGAAGACAGAGAGAGGTTAGAAGGACAGGGAAAGGAAGGAAAGCCGGGAAGAATGAGAGAAGCGATAGTTGGGGTCCCTGGGACTTGGGTAGCTCTGATTACCTCTCCATTCTTCAGACACATATCTCTTTGGTGGGGAGGGGGGCCGATGAAGAAGAAATGGCTCAGCAGTTCAGAGTATTTTATCTTCTTCCCATAAACCCGAGTTCAGTTACCAGTGCCCACACCAAGTACCTGTAACTCGGTTCTAGGATAGTCAAGACTCCCCTATGGCCTCCAAGAGCACTGCACTCATATATTTGCAGACACACTCATGATTACGTCAATAAATCCAAAACAAGATCACTCTTTTTGTTTCCCCCAGTCTGGTTTGTATTCTGTCATTTGCGGCTGCCTCTCCCCATGCAGGTGTTTGCTCGCCTCCTTGGTCTCAGCCATCTACTCCTGTGCAGCCCTTGTAGGCCATATCATGCCAGTCCACACCCTGTGCCACCTGCAGCTGCCCAGACCACACTGCCTGCCTCCTGCCCTGTGTACTGCAGGAGAGACTTCAGACGCTTGGAGCTGTGGGTCTGGAAGCTCAGCTTAGCGTCTCAGGTAGGTACATAGAGTCATATCTTGTCATCTCTTTAGATACTGAAATTCTAAATGCTGTTGTGCAAAAACAAGAAAATGCAAATTGGGAAACAGTTCTCCAAAATCTGGGCACTTTTTCTTTCCTCGTATGAAAACCGCAAGTCTGTGTCTCTCATCAAAAAGAAAGAAAAAGTAGAGAAACTTGGGACAAGATTCTGGAGGGAAAGTTTGTTCCTAGAAGCATTCCCCTTGCTGACTGATAGCCTTTGGTTGGGACAATCGAGGTTAAACCTGTTACCTCCTTCCTCTTTGGAATTTCATGTTTTAAATATCTAATTGCTGCCATATGTGGGACACAGCATAGCAATATTTTGCCTGAAGTAGAGCTGACAAAATGACCGGATCTTCTCTCTCCATTTGTTCTGGTAGACAACCCAGACTCTTAACATATACACACAAACTGAAGCATTTGAAGTAGGGAGTAGATGACACCAAGCTAAAGATGGCCAAGAAAAGCTGATGTTGGATTTAACCTGTACTACTTTTTCTCACCTTGGATTCTCACTGTCCTATCTCACTGGTTCTGCTTTTGTCTCAGGTAGCTTTGTACCTGATCAACCTGTATTGCCACCTCCTCACCATGTCTCCTGTGATCCAAATCCAGCCCCCTTATATAGCACAATAAACCCCTGATCCCTTCTTCCTGGGGAGCCTGGAGAAGCATATGGAACAAAGCAACGTGGAAAGGGCTTTATCCCTCACCCCACCACACCCCCTCAGCACCCCCACCGGCCTGTAGTCACACAGGAGAAATCCCCTTCTAATTACTTTATTAAGCTGTCAGACAAGAAGTACTTGGTGTGAGTTGCTTTTGGGACCCCCAAGAAGGAAGTATGTGCCACGAACAACCAAGGAAGACAGGGACAAAGGCATCACATACAACCAAAGGCATCGGGGTAAAACTGCACAAGTAGGTGAGCATCATCTGTGTTCTTCCTTTCCCAGTGGTCCCGTCTTCTTCACAGAGGTAACTTTTCTAGGTCAACCACCGGTTCCATATTGTCCCACGCTATGCCTTACACCTTCAATTCATGTATCCCTACATGAACATACTTCTTCATTCAATGTGTGGATATTGGGAACCCACTGAGCTACAGGCTGTGATAGTGATATAATAGCAGCCGTAGGGACCTTTAAGGACTCTATATCCTAGGGGGTATAGACAGGGAAAAAGAAGTGCATAATAAACTCTGGACTCATAAGTAGAAAATTGCTGTGAAGAAAAGTGATCTAAACTAAGGGAAATGGAGAATAGAGAAATGCATGGTTTTTATTAGGGTGGACCAGGAAAGGTATACTAATCACTTTCCATTACAGTTACAAAGTACCCAAGTTAATCAACTTATAAAGCAAAAAAGAAAAAAAAAGAAAAACCGCTAACCTTGGCCTGGCCATCGTTTTGGAGTTTTCAGTCCAGGCTTGGTTGGCTTCATTGCTTTTGGCCTACAGCAATGAGGAAACATGGAAAGCAACATGTTAGAGGAATCTCTAAGGTGACAGGTATGAGAAGGACCTGTGTCTCACATGGTATTCACAGACCTAAAGTCTCATACTAGGTCCACTTTTTATAGTTTCTGTCCATTCCAAAATACCATGGAGTGAGAAAAAGCCTTAAACACAAGGCCTTTGTGGGATGTTTCATCAGATCTACACTACAACAAAGACCTTACTCAAGTGTGATTTGGGGCCAAAGACACATCCCTTATGTGTCTTTGTTCGGGTTTCTATTGCTGTAAAGGAGCACCGTGACTACCATAACCCTCATAAAGGAAGACATTTGATTGGGCTAGCTTATAGTTTCAGAGGTTTAGTCCATTATCATCATGGCTCAGTGTGCAGGCAGACACACTGCTAGAGGAGCTGAGAGTTCTACAGCTTAATCCACAGGCAGCAGAAGGAGTCTGTGGTACTGGGCATAGCTTAAGCATCTGAGACCTCAAAGCCCAACCCCATAGTGACATACATCCTCCAACAAGGCCACACATATTCCAATAAAGCCACACCTCCTAATAGTGTCACTTCCTGTGAAGGCCATTTTCTTTCAAACCACCACAGGAAGTTAACTAGGCATGTGGACATGGGTTCATTGTTGGGGTGGTTTCTACCAGAGATATCAAAATGTTAAGATCTCAAGGTAGAGAACGGAAAAATGTGTAGAAACTAGTAATTCCAAGTAGGTTGGGTGTGTGAAGGTCCAGCCAGATTCTAAGACCAGGAGCTCAGCATCCTCTGTGTATGGATGATCCCTGGAGGATGCTTTGTTACCATGCTGGGGATTGAACCCAAGGCCTAGGGTACTCTAGGCAGGACCCCTGCTACTAAGCTTGATTCCCAGCCTGCCCTGCACGGTTTGGAGCAGAAGAGTAACATGAGCTGACTTATATTTTAGAAGCACATTGGCTGTTGTAGACAGGCTGAGGATCAGAGAGCTTAGGTAGATACCACAGCATATGTGGGAAGAAGGTAGAGGTACTCTCAAAGATCTTGAGAGATGAATCTGGGTTATATATAATGTTTAGAGAATAGATCCAATGGGATTGACTGGAAGAGGAAAACATACATGCATGTTTCTATTGAGATAATGAGTGTGGAGAAGGCAGTGTGTGGGACAGACAATGAAGGTGTTGAGTGGAAGAGATAGAAAGATGGCTTGGTGGTTAAGAGTATTTACTATTGTTGCAGAGGAACCAAGTTCAAAGCCTAACACTCAAGTCAGGCAGCTCACTCACGTCCAGCCTTAGGGGACCTGATGCCTCTGACCTCCATGGGCATCTGCACATACATGCACAAACCCAAACCCACGCATACACATAATTAAAAAGCTATGGAAGACTGCAGTAATTGCAAACCACAGACAACACATGCTCAGATCATTAAATCAAAGTTCTTCCTTGAAATACAAGCTCTGCCATGACTTGGGTGTGATTTGTCCCTGCCCAAACTCATGTTTGGGGACCTTTGAGGGGGATTTAGGCAACAGAAGTGTCAACATTGATTCCCACAGGTGCTGACAGTGGATAGTGATAGAGTGAGCTCAGTGCCTCCCAACCCAGTTCCTTGCAGTTCCTCTTTGCATACACTTCTTTCCTCTTCTTTCTCTGCCCCATTGTGAAACAGCATGAAGCCATCACCAGAAGCCAAAAGACACAGGTCCATGACCCAAACTTCCTTCCTCCAAAACCACAGTTCAGGTATCTTCAAGTTCATTCTCTTCAAGTATCTGGTCTTATGAATTAAGATACACCAAAAATCAAAGATGCTTAATAACTGTATGTTAAATTAATTCAGTTGGGGAAGTTAGTAAAGGTTTCACAGAAGACAGGCTTCTGAGCTGAGACTTAAAGGGTAAAGAGAAAGGAGCCTTCCAGGGGACAAATGGTCCATGGTATACATTTATCAATGATTCTGGCACTTTTTTCCACACCCAAAATAAAATTACCTCTCTTGTGTAACTTGGGCAAAGAAGGAGATTTTGGATACCTATTTATTTTGCTTTATTTTTAATGTGTTTCACATTGAACCCAAGGACCTTAAGCATTCCTGGCAAGTGATATACCACTGATACCAGGGGTATGGTGGTTTCAAAGATCTTGAAAAATAGATTGGAATTGTATTTTGAAAATGGAGCCAATGGGACTGGCTTGTGGAAGAAAGGTGGCTGCTTAAGTCTGATGCCAACTAGAGTTTGTGTCTAGGGAAGAATTCTGATAACTTATCAGACCATCTCTCATAGTAGACACCAGAGCCAAGACAAGGATGATGGATCAGTGGTGGGAAGGACCAGAGCCTAGATCAGGATAATGGGTCAGTGGTAGGAAGGACTACTCCTTGACCACACCTTGGTCTGGACCACTTAGCTATGCATACCACTCCTTAAACTGCTTGTCAAGGTCCAGAAGATGAACTTAAGAGGATGGTGAGTCCCTCTTTGAAATGTGGCCACATAGAATAAACCTCTTTGGTTTTTGGTATTGTTCATCTGGTTAATTGGCCTAGTGAGGATAGATTGCCTTGCCTGGCTTGCTGGGGACAGGTTCATACACTGGCAATTCTAGTAATATTTCTATAAGATGTTATCTAACAAGATTAGTTCTTACAACAAATAAGTAAGTAGATAGATAGATAGATAGATAGATAAATAAATAAATAAATAAATAAATAAATAAATAAATGGCCCATACACTGAGGAGGAGGGTGGAGCGGAGAAGAAAGCAGAAACTGCCTGAGATTCCAACAGACATAAAATTTAGGAAAGTCTTCAACGTAGCTCTAAAACATTTGAAGAACCAAAGAAAATCAGTGATTTTCTCTCTCCCCCCCTTTCTCTCCCCCCTCTCTCTCTTCCTTCCCTCCCTCTCCTTTCCTCCCTTCCTTTCTTTCCTTCTGTCTTTTTTTGGTGGTTGTTGTTGGTTGGTGGTTTTTTGGGTTTTTTTTTTTTTTTTGAGACATGGTTTCTCTATGTAGTCCTGACTGTCCTGGAACTTGCTGAGTAGACCAGGCTGGCCTCAAATTCAGAGAGATGCTTGTCTCTACCTCCCAAATGCTGGACTTAAAGACATGGGCCTCCATTTCTCATCTTTCTTAAAAGATACAGTATCATAAAAAGTAAGAAGTTTAGCATGTGTTGTATTTGAAACCTGTGTAAGTAGAATATGTGAAAACAAAATGTCTTGAAGGGAGGAAACACAGGCGAAGATAAAGACAGCAATGCTCCTGCATCTCCCTAGAATGAAACTCACATGGACCTAAAGCTGGTGCTGTAAGCTAAAATGTGTATGCCTTTTAAAAGAAAGGTGATAAAAAAAATTGTAGCCAACAAAGGAAGGATGATGAGTCCTTCCAATAAACATTGCTGAAACAACCAGAGGATCATGCATAAGAGAGAGAGAAAAATGATCTACAGGCTGGGAAGATGACTCAGCAATTAAGAGCACTCAATGCTCCTGCCCAGGACTGCATCTCTCTTACCAGCACCCACATCAAGTGGCTCACAACCCCTTGCACTCCAGCTCTGAGGTATCTGATGCCCTCTCCTGGCATGCTTGGGTACTGCAAACACATAATTAAAAATTAAATATTTTAAATAATTAAAAAATCTTGAATGCATCTAAGCTCGGGCTTCATACTTTTTAGGAAACTAACTTTAAATAGATCACAGACATAACTGTAAAATTTGAGGACATAAACTTCTGAAAGAAAACCTAGGTGACTGAGTCTGGTGACAATTTCTTAAACACAGTGCCAAAAAAATGTTTGTTGGGAGGAAAATATATGCTCAGTCACAGAAGAAATTAAAGTGGGATATTAGAATTGAGATAATAAGGTTAAAGAGAGAATGTAGTATAATGTAGGAATGCTGCTAAATTGGAACTTAAGATAAAAGATGTTTTGAGAAAAGTGTATGTTAAGAGAAAAGATTATGTATCAATATTATAACCTTCTAATTTAAGATACTGTAATAAGAAAAGCAAACCAAACCTAAAACAAGCAGGTGGAAGGAACCAATAAAAATCGGGAAAAAAATTAATGATATAGTGGACATAAAAACAATGGAGAAAATTGGGCCGGAGGGACAGCTTAGTGGGTAAAGTACTTGAAAAGCATGAGGATCTAAGTTCAAATGCCCAGAACTCACATAAGGCTGGATACACAAGAACAGATCTCTGATCTCAATGCTACCAAAGGTAAATGAATAGCAAAGACAGGAAAATTCCACTTTCCTGCAGTACCTCAGTGGTGAGCAAGAAACTTCCTTAGTCAAGGTGCAAGGTTGTCCTCTGACTCACACACAGGAACACACACACACACACACACACACACACACACAACCAAAAACTTATTTCTTGGAAAGATCAAGAAATCTTAAGCTAAAGTGACAAAAAAAAAAAAAAAGAGTGAGGAATTAAATGAATAGAATTAGAAGTGAAAAAAGGAGAGTTACTACCATATTCATAGCAATGAAAGACTTGTAAACAAATTGATAACATGTGGAAGAAATCATACAACTTTGATGAAATGAATAGATTTCTAGGACACAAACTACCAAAACTGACTCACAAAGTAGACAATGTGAATAGATATGTAACAAATAAGGAAATTCTGAAATTTTAGTTTTAAACACACACACACACACACACACACACACACACACACACGCACATACATGCACATATGCATATTATGTACATATGTACATAATGTTACAAGCATAGATGTCTTCCAAAGGGCCCAGACCCTCACCCAGGCCCCTGCTTTGGCAGCCATGACAGGATGCAGAAAAGGCCCAGCAAAACATAGGCCCCTGACTCAGCAACCTGTGCTGAGTCCCCCAACCTTGCCCCACCTTGCCTTAATCACTAGGGAGCCAGATACCCTCCATGTGGCAAGGAAGCAATCAGAAGTTTGCTGGTTGGCTCTGAGTGTGATTTACTGATAATAGTGGAATGCAGAGCCTAGCAACCGCCCCAGGAGGGCCTCTAGGCATAGCAAGCTTCCTGCAGCAGCAGCTGATCAATCAACACAGGATAGGTTGCCCAAGCCCAGAGGTGCACCAATCCTGAGACTGTTGCTATGCAACCAGTGCCCCCCACCCCCACCTCAGACACTCCCCTTGCTCTATTCCAATATATTCCCTGCCCCACTGCTGCTCAGGTCCTCCTGCTTCACTGGCAGGGAAACCCGAGTTAACTCACAAAATCAAAGACTCGTTGCTTTTTGCATCAGATCTGGTCTCATGGTGGTTTTAGGGTTTCAGAGTCTGGGCACAATGGGCACAACATCTTCAGTGTTGAAAATATCGATTAAAGAATGGTTCTTTCTGAGTTCAATATTAATCTAATACCATCATGATGTCAAACAATAATATCATGAGGAATAAAACAAAACAAAAAACTAAGGGTCGTGTCATGAACATGAGTGCAAAAATCTTCAATAAAATACAAGCAAATGAAATCCAGAAATATGAAAAAGGTAGGAAATATAGTACCTGTTGGGGTTTGAATGGACAATGTCTCCAAATGATCAAGTATCTAAACACTTGAGGGTGGTTCTATTTGAGGAGGCTGTGATATCCTCAGGAGGTGGAGCCTTGCTGAAGGAGGTGGGTATCTGATGAGGGTTGGGCTCCAGCCACGTCTTTCTTTCCTGCTGCCATGGGATGTACTGTTCTGTCAACACACCCTTAAGTTATCTCTGTCAGATGTTTTGTCTCAGCAACAAGAACAGTAAACAACACAGCAGCTACAAGGACTCTTCCATAGAAATGAAAGTAGGTTCAACAGTTAGTAATCAGTTAGCATATCAATAGATCAAAAGCAGAAGAAACTGGCCAACAGATGCAGAGAAGGTACAAGGCCAAATAACTGCAAAATGATTTCAGGATTGAAAAGCCTCCACCAAGAATGAAGATTAAACCTTAACCAGATAAAAACACACTATTAAAATCCCACCTAGTGAGGAAGACTGAGTGCTTTCTCAGATGAGGAAGAGAGCAGATGTCTGTCTGTCCTCGCCACTTCCACTCAACAGGAAATCGTTATAAGAGTTAGGCAAGAACAGAAAAGTAAACGCTATCTTTCCACAGATGGCATGATCACAAATGGAGAAAACAACCACAATTTCTCTAAACAACAACAAAAACCTGATAAATCAACTCAGCAAGTCACAAGATAAAAACTCAATATGCAAAAGTCAATGTGTTCCTATATACTCCTACAATGAAAAGTTTAAAATGCAATTAACGAAAAACCCATGTAAAATAACATTGACAAGAACAAAACAGTAATAAATTTAACAAAAAAGAAGCACAAGCCAGATATGATGGCATACACCTATAATTTCTAGGTACTTGGAAACTGAAGTTTAAGTCCAGCCTGATCTTCATAGCAAGTTCTAAGCCAGCAAGACCTTGCATCAAAGAAGAAAAAGGGGGAGGATGAGGAAGAAGGAGGTTATGGGTGGAAACGGGAGGAAGAGGAGGAAGGCAGAAGTGAAACCACAGTAGCAGTCCTGAATGGTGGTGATGAAAGGATGACAGTATGTCAGGGCCAATACACAGTGAGTTCAAGGCCAGCTAGGATACAAATAAATAAGACAATAGCACAGAAGTGGACATAGTGTCATCATAGCTACAACAATAGCATGGTTACTATTGCTACGGTGAAACATCATGTCCAAAGCAACTGGGGAAGGAAAGAGTTTATTTCACTTCCTAATCATAGTTCAACATTGGAGGAAGTCAAGACAGGATCCTAGAGGCAGGATCTGATGTAGAGGACATTGAATGGTGCTGCTTACTGGCTTGTTCATCATGACTTGCTTAGCCTTGTTTCTTACACAACCCAGCAACCACCTACAATGAGCTGGACCTTCCTACATCAATCACTAATTAAAAAGATGCCCTACAGCCTGATCTCAAGGAGTAGTGGTTCTCACCCTTCCCAATACTGTGACCCTTTAATACGGTTGCTCATGTTGTTGCTACTTCATAACTGTAATTTTGCTACTGTTATGAATCATAATGTAAACATCTGTGTTTTCCTGATGGTCTTAGGTAACCCCTGTGAAAGGGTCCTTCAAACCCCAAACGGTCATGACCCACAAGTTCACAAGTTGAGAACCACTGCTATGGAGTCATTTTCTCAACTGGGGTTCCCTTCTTTCAGAAGGCTATAGCTTATGTCCTCTCTCTCTCTCTCTCTCTCTCTCTCTCTCTCTCTCTCTCTCTCTCTCTCTCTCTCTGTCTCTCTCTCTCTGTCTCTCTCTCTGTCTCTCTCTCTCTGTCTCTCTCTCTCTCTCTCTCTCCTGTGTGTGTGTGTGTGTGTGTGTGTGTGTGTGTGTGTGTGTGTGTGTGTCCACATGGAAGAACAACTTTGTGTGGTCAGTTCTTTCCTTCTACCATGTAGGTTTTGGGGATTGCACTCAAGTCAGAAGGCTTGGCAGCAAGCACATTTACCCATGATCCATCTTGCCAGCTCTGAAAGGATAATTTTATCTCAATAAAAATTGATTTGTTTTGGATATTGTAAGTTAAATAAATTCAAAACTAGTCATAAGAAAAATAATGCAAGCCAGCTTCCTGGGGGAATTGAGCAAAGCATTAAGAAAAAAAATGGAGAAAGGATGTCCAGTCATTCCACCAGAACCCTGGAAGGGAAGAAAAGGAAGACAAGGTAGCATGTCCAGGAAACAAAAAAGGAGGAAGAAGAAAAAGCAAATAAATCAAAAGAGATTCAAACCTATTGAATCCTCCATTTTAAAGATAGTATATTGATACGGGGTATAATGGTAACATCTGAAATTCCAGGATTCTGGTAGACTGAGGCAGGAAGGCTGAGATTCTGAGGTCAATCTGGGCATGTAGAACCCTGCTTCTAAACAAATAACAAATGCGTGCATAAATAATAGTTGATTATATTACATCAGGAGCAAATCCTGTGGAATATAACCTAAAGATCAATATGTAATGCATAAGAATACAGACTGTATCTTCAAAGAGTCACAACTCTTAGCTCAAACCCTAGACCCAAATATGTTTAAGGCAGATTAATCTATTTAAAAGTTGACACCAGGAGCATGTGAGGGATGCAGTGGGGCCAGAGTCAGCACTGCATGCTCAAACACAGTAGCATTGCTGGAAAAATAACATAACCATTCACACTAAGTAAAATAATAGGCTGCGAATAGTTCCTCGTGGACACAGATCAGAGTTTGCAGCCAGGAGAATTACAAAAGCAACTTTTTGTTTTCAGAACTTTGGTTTCCAGAATTGCAAACTTGAAATTACAAACTTGAATCAGGCCACTAATATTAGCCAAGGACAGCTGATGCACCCGAGGCATTAGCAAACAAAACAGACTCTCGGGCAAACATTGCTAGAAGCTGACAAATAACGATTTGTTTAAAGACTTCAACTAACCTGGACAATATTGCAATTCTAAATCTATGTGCTCTTATTCGGATAGCTTCAAACCACTCAGACACAGATAGTATGATGGGAAAATCTGGTACACAGAGCGAATGATTTTCAATGTGTTGTGTCTCCTCTGCCTGGCGTTTTGGAGAGACTTATCTTCCTAAACACATTATGAAAATGGGCGATGAGTGGGTGGTGAAACAGAACCTCAAATGAAAGGCTACGGACCAGGCTTTTCCATTATTGCCGTCTCTGAGTCACCTGACTTAAGTAAGTGGGGAATGCCATCTGTTTGCACCAAGAGGTGAAGCAAGGTGCCCAGAGTCAGACTACTGCCGTAGTCATTGTTCTATTGCTCTGAAGAGACATCATGAGCAAGGCAGCTCTTATAAAGAAAACATTTAATCGAGGCTGGCTTACAGCTTCAGAGGTTTGGTCCACTATCGTGGTGGGGCGCCCACAGGAAGAAATGGTGCTGGAGAAGTAACTGAGAGCTACATCCTGATGCACTGGCCAAGCGAGAGACTCTGGCCGTGGGGTTTTGAAACCTCAGAGCCAACGCCTAGTACAACACTTCCTCCAAAAAAGGCCACACCTCCTAGTCCTTTCAAATTGTTCCATTCCCTAGCTACCAAGCTTTCCTGCCTGTGAGCCTATGGGAGCTATTTCTCCTTCAAAACGCTGCAACTGCTAAGTCTGAAAGCTCAGACTCCAATTCAGTTCTGATCCTATAAACCCATAGCGGCTGTGGCTGCCCAAGATTAAGCCAGTGGATACTTGAGTACACCATGAAGTAGGGAGGGGCTCCCAAGATCCCACCCCACCACGGGAGAGCTTTTGACAGTTGCGGGCTGCTTGGGGAAGGAAAGCCACTTATTTTAGAGGTGTGGCCCCTAGTAGGACAACAGTGCTCCTACGGATGGTCCCACACTTGCTCATATATGGGCATCACAAATTGAACTCGATTGGTTAGGTGGGGGGGAAAAAAAAGGAGAATATGAATTTAGGCGGGGGAGGGGAAGTAAGTGAGGGCTGGGGGAAGGAATGGGTTAAGTATTATTAAATATATTTTATGTATGTATGAAGTTTTCAAGTAATAAAAATATTTTATATATAATTAAAGATGTTTTCCCTTGATAAAATAAAGTGTAAATCGAAGTCATTAAGTGTTCTGCTGTAGCCAGGACGGTTTGTTTGCTTTTCCAAGAGGCACTCCATACAATGTCTGTGCATGAGAAATCCTGCAGAAGAGCTGATACAAATGTCCTGCTCTTCCTACAGCCCCAAACTTTACAGCTTTCTCCTTGACCTCAGGGCAGTGGTTTTCAACCTTCCTAAAGGGGCAAAGCAGACCCTTTAATACAGTTCCTCGTGCTGTGGTGACCCCCAACCATGAAATTATTTTCGTTGCTACTACGCAACTGTAGTTTTGCTACCATTATGAATCGTAATGTAAATATGCGATATACGACCCCAGGGGGTCTCGACTCACCAGTTGAGAATCACTACCCTAAGGCACTTACTAAATGGGAGCACCCACGATGTCAAACCTTCTGGTATTTCTCAGGCTTAAATACGCATTATCCTTTGGCGTTTTGCATGCTTGTTCGCTTATTTGTTTGTTGTGTAGCCCTGAACTTGTGGTCCTCCTGAGTGCTAAGATTAAGTACAGGCCTGTGCTAACCACACTTAAACCTCCTAGGTTCCGTTCAGTTTTGCCTTGTATATTTAACAAAAAAAAACCATTGCAGCCATTTGGGGAAGGAGTGAAGTTAGAATCGTGAATGAAAAGAAATCCTTTTAGCCTACTTGATTTTTTTCTACTCACATTTACTTATAACCTCAGTAAAACAGGAAGAGAAAAATAATTAACCGACTAAAATTGGCCACAGCAACAGCAGTTGGCACAAAAATAATCAGTCAAAAGATACAATATAGAAACAACAGCGATGCAGACTGCTACAGAAGGAAAAGGAACCAGGGGAGTCATCCACCAGGGAGATCCCAGAATGCTCTAGACCACGCGGGGCTGGGATCTCACAAAGAACCCTGGAGCTAGACGTGCATCCTCGGGATCTGCCACAAGAGGGCGGTCATCAAAAGCCTGTGAAAGGTCACCCTGCCCTCTGCAGACACCGGAAGAGTAAGTCCCGCCTAAGGGGGTTGAGACTATTTTTATAATCAGAAGCTGCTGACAGAGTTAGGAAAACATGATCCAAATTAAGATTTTCCTCCAACTATTTTGGTGTTGTTAATCCCATTTTAACAATTAATTCTTAGAGATTCATTAGCAGCAATAATGAATTGTCTGCAGGGTAAAACAGAAACCAGAATAATTCCTTATGTGAAGCTAATTTAGGTGGATTTTATTTTAGGTATATTTTACCAAAAATGGGAAATAAAGGATATTCAGCCTGTATTTACCTTTTTTTTTTTTTTTTTGTAAATGTGACTTTAAACTGAATCTGATTATTGAGAAATGAAAAACTTGAATTTAATTCCACTTGTATTACTGTGCAAAAGTCCTTCCCTCGCCCCTGTTCTTGCATATCTTCCTTGCAGAGGTTTTCATGTAGAATGCACTCCTTGAAATGGCTTCCTTTCAGAATCGCTTCAAGGACCTGCCAACCCAGAACCCTCTGGGCTTCCAAGTGCCGGCATCCCCCGCTGGTGTGTGTGTTCGTGCTTTCTGGAATCCATATTTCCGAGTCTAGAAGCGTTTTCATGACTGGACACTGTCCCCCTCTTTTAGGCAACCTTGGCTCAGATGCTCATAACCTTTCTGCGGTCCTGTTTCCTTCGTTGTAGGGACAGGAACAGGTCGTAGCTCATCAAGGGACCATGTGAAGTGTGTGGACCTGCCATCTGCTAATGGTAAAGCAGATGCTAATGATTATTATTGTATTCTCAAATATCTAAGGCGCAACTACTATTTGTCTATGAACAAATCAGCCAACGGTCCCTGACACTGTGGGCTTGTATTCTAGCGAGAGAGGTGACCGTGAACAGCAGGCGTTCTGAGCAGTCAAGTTCTAATCAAGAAGATAATCACCATGGGAAAGCAAAGCGGAGACAGACGTGGAGGCTTGAGAGCTATTTTTCATTCGAAACGCTGCAACTGCTAAGTCTGAAAGCTCAGTCTTGTCGTTGTTATTGTGTTTTGTTTTGCTTTGTTTTCAGGGTATTTTGGGTATATCTCATTTAAAACGTAGAACTTATATAAAGAAATGGGACGGGTGAGCATGCCACATAGCCCTGTCCGAAAGAGCATTTCACTTTGAGGGCCCCCGCTAGGGCACTGGCCAGGTCAGCAGCTGCTCTAGGGGGAGTGCTTGGCCTATTCCAGGTCCTGTAAGGCAGCCCAGGGCATTTGGGATGAAAAGCCCTTCCCCTGCCACTTTGCTGAAAGTGTTTGTCAGCTGTAGGAGTTCCCTGGTAGAATTTTTCGGGTCACTTATGTATACTATCATGCCATCTGCAAATAGTGAAAGTTTGACCTTTTCCTTTCCAATTTGTATCTCCTTGACCTCCTTTTGTTGTCTTATTGCTCTAGCTAAAACTTCAAACACAATATTGAAGAGAGAGCAGACCACCTGATTGTTAATGTTAAATCTATCAGAGGTGGTAACTTGGAAATCACTGTTTTACGTTTCTCCCGATCTCATGTCTTATGGTTTTTGTCTGGGGCTTGTCTTTTGCAGTTCCGGGAATGGAACCCAGCCTTGCACATGACAGGCTCACTCTTTCGTGGAGCCACACTTACAGCCCTCTTTTCATTTTCCCATCTGAATGAATATGGTGACCCCAAATTGTGGTTAGCTTGAATGGCTGTAACAAGTACAAACACCCCAACCCTTTCTAGTGTCTTAAAATTTATCAGTTTACCCTCCCTTTTCTTCTATCTCCATAGTCATGACATAGAGACAGATTAAGACTGTCCTTAATTATAAGTAGCAAAATCCTGCCCTTCACTATAAGTAGCAAAAATGTGCAAAATCTTAAGCTGAGGAGCTCTTGTTTCTAGCTACCTCCAATTTGTCCTAGAGTATGTGCTTAATCTGGCAGCCAGGGATCAAAACCTCCATTCCCCCATCTCCATCTTTTTTTATTTTTTATGATGTTTTTATTAATTTTTATTTAAATTAAAACAATCTTATTTTATATACCAATCCCTCTTGTCCTCCCATTCTCCCCATAACCCCCCCATCTCACCCTCCCATCCATGCCTTAGAGAGGGTGAGGCCTTCCATGGGGGAACATCAAAGTCTGTTACATCAATTGGGGCAGGACCTAGGCCCTCCCATGTATCTAGGCTGAGAAAGTATCCCTCCCAAGGCTCCCAAAGCCCATTTATGTACTAGGGATAAATATTGATTCCACTGCCAGAGGCCCCATAGTCTGGCCCCCCCAACTGACATCTACATTCAGGGGGCCTGGTTCTGTCCTATGCTGGTTTCACAGCTGTCAATCTGGGGTCCAAGAGCTCTCCCTTGTTCAGCTATCAGCTGTTTCTGTGGTTTTCCCCAGCCTGGTCTTGATCCCTTTGCTCATCATTCCTCCCTCTCTACAACTGGATTCCAAGAGTTCAACTCAGTGCTTAGCTGTTAATCTCTGCTTCTGCTTCCATCAGCTACTGGGTGAAGGCTCTATGATGGCATTTAAGTAATCATCAATCTATTATAGGGGAAAGGCATTTAAGGCAGCCTCTCCACTATTGCTTAGATTCTTAGTTGGGGTCATCCTTATGGACCCCTGGAGATTTCCCTACTGCCAGATTTCTGGTTGAGTCCATAATGGCTCCCTCTATTTATGTATCTCTTTCCTTGCTCTCCTTCTCTGTTCTTCCCCCAACTCAACCTTCCTGATCCTTCATGTTTTCCTCCCTCCTCCCCTTCTCTCTTCCTCTTTCTCCTCCCTCCCTCCTGACCTTGTGCTCCCAATTTACTCAGGAGAGCTTGTCCCTTTCTCCTCAGAGGTGACACTAAGAAAGACCTCCATTCTTATTTTTTTTTAAAACATTTATTTATTTTATGCTGGACATAATTATACATGCCTTTTTTTTTAAATGAAAACAAACATTTATAAACAATATTTGGGAATTTGGGCGTCGTTCTTTCCAAGCTGCTTCCTGCTGGTAGGGGGCGCTGTCATGGGAAAATCCTAAGAAGACACAGAAATCCTGGCTGTAGTGGTCTGCAAGGCTGCATTGTCCCATTGACGTTGCTTCAGGGGGTCTTGCTCGATCAAACCACATTACTCTGGAAGGGATCCAGAGCTTTTCATTTTCTGTGGAAACAAAATTAGAAATCCTTTTCCCCAGTAACTTGTCCTTAGGCTTAAATTTTGAAGCCAAAGCATTATATATATATATATATATATATATATATATATATATATATATATATATATTCCAGTAGCATTTTTTTCTTCTTCTTTTAATAATAATATAATTTTAAAAATTTACATGTGGATCCCAGTTTCCTCTCCCTTCCTCCCTCCCTCCCTCCATCTCTCCTTTCCTCCCTCCCTCTTACCCTCTTTCCCCGGTGACATGCACCCTGGCCACCCTCCCATCCCATCCCCCCACCCACATTCCACTTGTAGGGCTATGCTATCCAGGTTGGGTCATATAAGTCTGTCAAGTCATTTGAAGTAGGGACTAGGACTTCTCTCCTGTCTCTAGGTTAAGGGGGTATCCCACCATGGGGGAATGTGTCTGCAAGGTCCTTTTGTGCACCAGAAATAGATCCTGTTTCTACCATCTGAGGTCCCCCAGACTGCTCAGTCCTTCTAGCTGAGACCCATATTCAGGGGGTCTGAGTCAGTCCCTTGCTGGGTTCCTAGCCATCAGTCTAGAAGGCCCAAGCTCCTTCTTGTTCAGGTCAGCTGTCTTTGTGAGTTTCTGCAACCTGGTCTTGTCCCTTCTCTCTGCATCTGGATTCTGGTTTGACTCAGTGCTTGGTTATAGGTGTTTGCTTCTGTTTCCAACAGGTACTAGATGAGGACTCGATGATGGTGAATAATTTAGCTGATGATCTCACTATCAGGGAAGGGCATTTATGGTTGCCTTTCCATGGTTGCTCGAACTATTAGTTGGAGTTGGTCTCTAGACCTTTCTTTAGGTTCAGTTTTCCCTTCAAATCAGTAATGGCTCCCACTTTTATGCCCCCCCTCACCCTGACTCAACCTATCTAGTCACATGTGTTTTCCTCTCCTCCCTTTCTCTTTCTCCTAGTTCTCTCTCCATTCACTGCCCCCCTATTTCCCATGTGCTCTGGGGGACTTGGCCCTTCCCCCTTTTGTAAGGGACCATATATGACTCTCTTAGAATACACCTTGTTCGTCTAGTGGTGTCTATTATAGGCTGGTGATCCTTTGCTCTAGGTCTAAAATCCATATATGAGCAAGTACATACCCTGTTCCTCTTTTTGTGACTGGGTTATCTCATTCAGGATGGTTTCTTCAAATTCCATCCACTTGCCTGCAAATTTCAAGATTCCGTTATTTTTTCTGCAGAGTAGTATTCCATTGTGTAGATGTGCCACATCTTCTTTATCCATTCTTCAGTTGAGGGGCATCTAGGTTGCTTCCAGGTTCTTGCTATTACAAATAATGCTGCTATGAACATAGTTGAGCACATGTCTTTGTTGCATGGATGTGAGTCATTTGGGTATATACCTAAGAGTGAAATTGCTGGGTCTTGTGGTAAGCTAATTCCCATTTTCCTGAGGAACTGCCATACTAATCTCCAAAATGGCTGTACAAGTTTACACTCCCACCAGCAGTGGAGGAGTTTTCCCCTTTCTCCACATCCTCTCCAGCGTAAGCTGTCATTGGTGTTTTTAATTTTAGCCATTCCGGCAGGAGTAAGATGGTATCTCAAAGTTGTTTTCATTTGCATTTCCCTGATAACTAAGGATGTTGAACATTTTCTTAAGTGTCTCTCAGCCTCTTTGATTTCCTCTATTGAGAATTCTTTCTTCAATTCTGTACCCCATTTTTTAATAGGGCTATTTGGTGTTTTGTTGGCTAGTTTCTTGAGTTCTTTGTATATTTTGGAGATCAGCCCTTTGTCAGATGTAGGATTGGTAAAAAAATTTTCCCCAGTCTGTGGGCTGCCATTTGGTCTTGTCAACTGTGTCCTTTGCCTTACAAAAGCTTCTAAGTTTGAGAAACTCCCATTTATTAATTGTTGATCTTAGTGTCTGTGCTACTGGAGTTATGTTCAGGAAGCGGTCTCCTATATCAATTTGTTCAAGGGTACCTCCTACTTTCTCTTCTAAGAGGTTCAGTGTGGCTGGATTTATGTTGAGGTCTTTGATCCATTTGGACTTGAGTTTTGTGCATGGTGATAGACATGGGTCTATCTGCAGTCTTCTACACACCATCATCCAATTGTGCCAGCACCATTTGTTGAAGATGCTTTCCTCCCCCCATTGTATTTTTTTTTTTTTTTTGCTGTTTTGTCGAAAATCAGGTGTTCATAGGTGTGTGGATTAATACCGGGATTTTCGATGCGATTTCATTGGTCTACCTATCTATTTTTGTGCCAATACCAGGGTGTTTTCAGGACTATAGCTCTGTATTAGAGCTTAAAGTCAGGGGTGGTGATGCCTCCTGAAGTTCTTTTATTGTACAGGGTTGTATTGGCAATCCTGGGTCTTCTGTTTTTCCATACAAAGTTGACTATTATCCTTTCAATGTCAGTGAAGAATTGTGCTGGGATTTTAATGGGGATTGCATTGAATCTATAGATTGCTTTTGGCAAGATTGCTAGTTTTACTATATTAATCCTTCCAATCCAAGAGCATGGGAGATCTTTCCATTTTCTGGTATCTTCTTTAATTTCTTTCTTTAAATACACAAAGTTCTTATTGTATAGGTCTTTCACATGTTTGGTAAGCATTACCCCAAGATATTTTATGTTGCTTGTGGCTATTGTAAAGGGTGATCTTTCTCTGATTTCTTTCTCAGCCTCTTTGTCATCTGAATAAAGTAGGGCTACTGATTTTTTTCTGTGTTTATCTTGTATCCTGCTAGTTTCCTGAAGGTGTTTACCAGCTGTAGGAGTTCCCTGGTAGAGTTTATTGGGTCGCTTATGTAAACTATCATTTCATCTGCAAATAGAGACAGTTTGACTTCTTCCTTTCCAATTTGGATCCCCTTGATCTCCTTTCGTTGTCTCATAGCTTTAGCTAGAACTTCAAGTACAATATTGAAGAGATATGGAGAGAGAAGACAGCCTTGTCTTGTTCCTGATTTTAGAGGAATTGCCTTAAGCTTCTCTCCATTCAGTTTGATGTTGGCTGTTGGTTTACTGTATATTGCTTTTATTATGTTTAGGTATGTTCCAGTTATCCCTGATCTCTCCAAGACCTTTATCATGAAAGGGTGTTGAATTTTGTTGAAGGCTTTTTCAGCATCTAGGGAGATGATCATGTGGTTTTTCTTTTTCAGGTTTGTTTATATGGTGGATCACGTTGATAGATTTTTTTTCGTATGTTAAACCATCCTTGCAACCCAGGGATGAGGCCTACTTGGTCATGGTGGATGATTTCCATATCTCCATTCTTATAGACATCATTTGTCAAAGGCTGGCTTCCTCATCTCCCTCTCTGTTACATCCCAGCTGCAATCTAAAAAACACAAAGCTGTGCTCCACTTAGGTAAGATGTAGAACCCTTACTCATGGGAAGACTTGTGATGACCAGCTGTAACCTTCCAGATAAAGTCTCAACAGCAAAATCTGTCCTCATGGTTATGAACAAAATGAGATTGTCTTAAACTTCTATTACAATCTCCAAAATACTTAACATGATAGAGGACATACATATATACTTAATCCTTGTTGGATAGATGGAAAAACACATTTGATGGAAATAGTTAAATTCATAATGTCAAGTTATCCCAAATCTGAAGACCATTGTTGACATTTTTAAAAAACTTACAATATAATTTACATGTAATGAGTTTGCTCTTTATTTATGCACATCTGTGATAGTGACATATACATATGGCCATGTGACTGCTGTCCTGATCAAGACACAGAACAGTTCTGTCACTAAAAGTGTTCCCACGCCCAATGATGGACAACTCCTCCTTGGACCCCCCAGTAACCCCTTGGATCACTGATTTGCTTTCTATTCCTGGAACACTCCCCTCTTGTAGAAGCCATGATGGAATCATCTGGAATAGGAGTCTGGCTTCTTTCACTTAGCATAACGCAAATGAGAAGTTCGTTCTTGTTGCACATATGAGTAGTTCCTTCCTTTTGCCAAGTGGCATGCTAAGATGCATGGATGGATTGCTGAGCTTATCCTTTCAACAGCCAGACAACATTTGGAATTTGGGCTGTTTCCAATTTGGGGCAATTATGAATAAAGCTGCTATAATCCCTCATGTCCAGGTTTTTGTATGAACATATGCTTCCATTTTCCTTGGCTAAACATGAGGAAGTGCAGTTACTGGATCATGCGGTATGCTGAACATTTTAAGAAAATACCACACACTGTTTTCCTGAGAGGACCAGACCATTTTCTCTAACCACCATCAATCCCACCAGTTCCAACCTCGGCTCCATTGGCATGCGGTAGTGTCACATTGTCTTATGACTTTATGAGTTTTACCAGTTCTAATAAGCTCGAATCATGGTTTTAATTTGCATTTGCTCAGAGACATTGTGCTGCAAGGAATGGAACCCAGGGCCACACTGTTGCTAGATGAGCATTCTACCATTGAACTCTAACCCCATCATGGTGAGGTGGCCGCTGCTTTTAATCACAGCACTCAGGAAGTTGGGCCAGGCAGATCTCTGAGTTCATGGCCAGCCTGGTCTACATAGTAAGCAACAGCCCCAGCCCCTGGATGTGTCCTGTGATGAATGTTTGTTCAAATATTTTGCTACTTTTAAATGGATTATTTGCCTTCTTATCCTTACATTTGAATATATACATATATATATTTTTTCAATATATATTGAAATATGTTCAATATATATATGAATACATGTTTTATATCCAATATATATGTGTTATATTTTTCCTACTCTATGGCTTATCTGTTTTTTAAAGTCTACACAGAAGAGATCCACACTAGTGTGGATCTATGAGTTTAAACATAGGCCCAGATTCTAATACATGTACAAGATACCTGTACTAACACAGTACAGAAAGTCAGATGCAGTGGTTCACACCTAAAATCTTGGCACTCAAGAGGTGGAGGTAGAGGGGTTAGGAGTTCAAAAAAAGCCCAGCTGCATAGTGAGCTTGAGACCAGCTTGGGCTATATTAGACCCTTTCTCAAAAGAAGGAAAAGGAGGAGGAAGAGAAGACTCGCCATGGACTGTCAATTCCAATGGTTGCCAATGAATGCGGTCATACTTCCCTTTATTTATCCGTTCTCCTCACCCCATCTTCTGTCAACCTTTTCTTTTACGCTAGTTTTCCATAACACATACACTCTCTAAATAAATAGACTGCTGAGACAGCTCAGTCAGGAAAGTACTCACCGGGATGTGTGGGTGTGGGGCTCTTTGGCAAAGGGCATGATTTAGCCTGCCACTGTAGTAAAATCCATTTTAATCATGACCAAGGAATATAAACTCAGTCACATGTTTTCCTTAGAACATGTTGGGGTTTGGAGATGTGAATGCATGCAAAAGTCCAGGGGTACTATGAAGATACAGACAGGGTAACGGTGCCCAGACTGACCTGTTAAAGCCTAGGTGGTATTCTGTTATAATGGCAGACCAGGCTGGCAACATAATTAACGAAGAACCAAATAACAGAGGCCCTTGAGCATTGGGATATTGGTTATACTAGAGAGACAACAATACTGTTTTTGAGTAGGAAATGGCATCTTGAAGCCATGCTGCAGGAGGATCGATCTGTAGCTACCTCGTGATGACTGCCATTCTCTAGGTAAGAAACGATGCAGCACTCTGAGTCTATGATGTTACTACCTCCACCCCAGGCTTCCTGCATGCTAGGCAAGCACTCCACCCACTGAGTCCCACCCCAAGTCCCCGCTGGTTCCTTTGGTGAGTATCTCTGGTTTGAACGTTTGGTATTATTGATTCAACCTTGAACATTTAAATACTTTGAAGTGCTGCTGCTCACCTCTTTAAAATATTTCATTAAGCACATTAATAAAGAAACTAAGAGGATTCATATTTTTAAGTGCATTTGCACAAGCTGCTTACAGCGTGTTTGCATCCTGTGTGTGTCTTCACCATCCATCACAAATGAGACATAAACACAGACCAGGATCCCTTGACATGAAAACACCTTGTCTGCAGCTTTAGTTTATGAATGTGCCAGAAAGTAATAAACTCCGGTTCTTCAAAAAATATCCTCTGTTTTAGATTGTGTTCCCACTGTTAGCTGAGGTTACTGAAGTGTTACCGTGAATGTCTCATGAATTTCGTTACTCTCACTTCAAGAGACCACTAGAGGATTGGGCAATTTTCTCCTTAAAATCAGGATAAAAAGATGAGGCCAACTGGTGAGAAATAAGGGGGAGCTTCAACTCCACAAAATATATTGCATTTATATTGCAATCCTGTTTACACTTGGATCTACTGAATGCTGATATATCTTGATATATGCATACTTCCTAGGAGAAGACATCAGCCTGGCTAACACACCCATGGTCATTATCTGTGGCTGGCAACATCCGCTAAGCCCTGCTGGAGCTGTGGGAGACGCTAGAGAAGTTATGGGCATCTTTAGAGTTTATATCTTAGAGGGTGAAATCATACCACACTAATATTGAAACATTTTGCCATAAATTGTATCACAACATAAAAAGACTGCTGCTGGAAATACTGCAAACTGAACTCTAAATTCATAAGAATTAAAACATCATCTTGTCTGTCAGAATGCACAGGGAAAAACCAATAGCTACCATTGCTTGCCTTGGAAGAGTTAGAAAAACAAAATATGCAGATGTTATCTTTGACTTGCTGATCAGAGTTTCTATCTCTGCTATTTAACCAATCCTTGAAATGCCCTGAGAGCATCTTTTCAGTCTGATTAGGGACCACATTTTTCTTCCCACAACTGCATCCTACAGTTCTCAAGGGATGCACTCCCCGGGGGAACTTGGGGTAAACATGTTCATTTTTTGTAGTATATGCTCTATTACATACATATAAAAATAGGTGCTTTATGGTTTTTGTCCTTAAAGGAACTTTGGTTTGACTGGATACCTGAATACTTGATTTTTATTTTCCCTCCATCATGCCATTGACAATAGCTGGAAGCTCTCCTGCACATCCTTGATTTTTAAACATTAAATATTTTAGACTCATTCCAGGCCATTTCCTTCTCTGGTCCTTGACTCTTTCTTGAAATGACCCCTTTTAGTTCAGCCAAATGTAAACAAAGCTGAACGTTTCTTCTGCTCTTACAAGAGCTGTTTAGACTACAATTTGCTCTGGGCCAATGATTTTCAAAGGGAGGTTTGGATCCCCCAGGAATCCTTGAAGGTGAAAGATACCAGCGACAGGAAGTCAGGTTTTAAAAACACATATTTGTTCTTCAGAACTGGTGGTAGAAGTGGGGGAAACCGCACTTCAATTCAAGCAAAATGCATCTAAGCACAGTGGGTTACTTATATAATTCAAAAATGCCAAATTACCCCATAACTCATTGAACTAGCCATCTTGTTTCAAAGTGGACTTTATTGTAGGATTCCATTTATAAGAAGCATCTGAAATAAACAGATCTATCAGATAAGCATTAGGTTGCTGATTGCCTGGGGCTAGTAGGCAAGGGAGGAAGGAAATGGGTTAGTGGATATATACTTGCTTTGGAAGGTCACAAAGATTATGCCTTAAAATTAAATAATGTGGGGCCAGCGAGATGGCTCAGTGGATGAAGGGGTTTGCTGTCGAGCCTGGTGGCCTGAGTTCAAACCTGAGAACTCAACAGTAGAAGGGGAGGACTGACAATTGCAAGTTGTCTTTCCACCTGCACATGTGCAGTGTGACATGTATCCTCACACATGCATATAAGAAAAAAAATAAAGAAATTTTAAATTAGTGTAAAGAGTTGTGCTGGACGCACAACTCTGTGGATGTATAGAATGAGCACTGGTTTGTGTATTTGAAAGGGGTGAGCTTTTTTGACACATGTATTGTATTTAATAAAATAGTATTTAGAAAATGGAGCTGGGGAGATGGTTCAGCTGCTAAAGGGTAGGCTTACAGACAAAAAAAAAACCAAGAAAATAGATTTGTCTCAATATCACCCATGGGAAAATAATAACTAATGCAGTCAAAAAATGTGTATTAGAAGTTCACCAAAGAAAACCCCCCAGATGGACAAATGAGGATGAAAAGAGAGAGAACATCACCATGGGATGGGGAATGCAGAGCAAGATGAGGTCACCTAAATCCACGATATTGGGGGAAATGAGCATCATTTCAAATGGTGGTGGAAAGTGAGACTCAGGATTCCACCCACACCCAGTGGGAAGGTGGATGAGACATCTTTGGATTGTGGTTTGACAGTACCCCAAAGCAGCAAACACAAAGCTTTGGGTTGTCTCTCTAGCACGAGAAAAACAACAACGGATAGCAAGTAACAGCTGGCAGGGTTTGTAATGCAGTGTGTAGTGAATAAATGTAGAGTGAAGAACTTAGCATGCATAGGCCCCGGGTTCAAACCACATCGTTACAGGAGATTAAATTAAAGCAACAGAGTTGGAAATAAGGGCATTTTACAACCCAGGAGTCCTGTTTCTGGGTGTGAGCATCCATTAATGTGAACTTCATTTCTAATAGAGAAAAATGGAAACAACCCAAATATCTGGTAATAAAGGAAAAAGAATTAAACTATAATAATAATATGGAATGTTATATAGCACCCAAGCAAATAGGTTAGATTCATTAAACGCATCACAGGATTATAAACTTTATTATTTTTTAATTATATATGTGTGAGAGAGAGAAGATATATGACATGGTTGCCAGTACTCTAAGAGGTCAGAGGCATTAGATCATATGTTCCTGGAGCTGAGGTTAAGGGTGGTTGTGAGCCTTCTGATGTGGGTGCTGGGAACCCAACTTGAGAACTTGGTCCCTCTGAAGGGGACTGTGCATTCTTAACCTCTGAGCCATCTCCTCAGCCCATGGAGGGTACTTCTTAAGGGGAGGTAGAGCATCTGCTAGGATTGGTCCATAATATGACTCTGACCATTTACATCAGTGCAAAAGGAGATGTGGTGGACATGAAGATCACATTGTGATTAAACCACATGAGACCTGCTACTAGCATGGAGGCCCAGGAGATTCTTTTCCTCCAGGGATTATAATATCTATCATAGGTGTGGTATGCTGGCACATTCCTTTAATCTTAGCATTCTGGAGGAAGAGGCAGACAGACTTCTGTGAGCTCAAGGCAAGCCTGGTCGATGTAGTAAGCTCCAGACCAGCCAGGCTCACTGTGTCTCAGAACACACACACACACACACACACACATATATATCAGTTCCGCCATGGAATGTAGGTAGTAAGTACCATGTTCAGCAGCATCCTCTCCTCCACAAGTATGGGTCTTAGATCTACAGAGATTCATCTAGTTCTGTGATCTCCAAAGATGTCTGGCTTCATTTGGAAATTCACTTTGAAGAGCAAGACTTAAAAAACTAGGCTACTCCAAATGTTCTGTTTGCATCGCATGTGACATGTACTCCTCAGCAGAGAGTTGTCACTTAGGGCTATCTGTGATGATGAACTGATGGACTGTCCTACAATTGTACCACTGAGGATGGCGGCAAGCGCTGCTTCCTGCAGAGCAACTGACTTGTGACTAGGGCATTTGAAAAACAGAATGTACATTGTTTAACTGACTTTTACTTTTTGTTTGTTTTGTGGGTGTACATGTGTATGCATGTGTGCATATATGTGCATGTACATGGAGGCTAGGGTTACACATCTCCCTCAATCCCACTCCACCTTATTTTTGATACAGGGTTGGAGCTCATGGATTCTTCTGGGTTGGTTGACCAATTGGCTCTAGGGATCCTCCTGTCTTCGCTTACCCAGCACTGGGGTTCCAGATACGCACACTACACCCAGCTTTGTACATGAGTGCTGAGAATGGGACTTGGGTCCTTAATGCTGGAGTATCAGGCACTTTGACTATGGAGGCATCTCCCCAGCCATAATATATTGTTTTGAGACAATTCTATGTCCCCCAGGCTGGCCTCATATCTACTACAAGGATAACTTTGGTCTTCTGGTCTCTCTGACTCCATCTTCTGAGTGTTGGGATTGTGAGTACCACCACGCTTGCTTTATGCAGTGCTGGGAACAAAGCCAGTACTCTGCAAGTTAGGCAAGCACTCTATGATAGAGCCGCCTCCCCTGTCCCCTGATTTCAAATGGTAACATGTAGTTACTAACAACTCTGGCAACCCCTGGGTATCATAATTTTCTACTTTATCAGGCCCTAGACCTCCACACCACATATTTAGGAGATCTGCCTACCCTCTGAAAAAAAAATAGTTTGACTTACATTTTACAATACTATATCACAAGCAATGGGCAAAATTTTCAGATTTCTTCATCTTCTTTGTTCATTTATTCAATATTGTTTTGCCTGAGATGCATCAAGTCCCTGTGGGAAGCAGCAGATGACTATGGAGGAAATATGGACCAGTGAACTACAGCGCTTCAGGGAATGCATGAGACAGAGGAGGAAAAGATATGTTAGGAAACCCAACCCAAGCCAGGCCAAATGATTTCCACCTGGAATCCCATCACTTGGGAGGCTGAAGCAGGGAGGTTGCCCTGGGTTCAGGGCCAGCCTTGACTCCTAAGTGCTGCCTGTCTCTGGAAAAAAAAAAAAGTAAAGGAGGAACAAGAGAAGAGAGGAAGGGGAGAGGGGAACAAGAATGAGGAGGAAGAGGAAGAAGGCAGGGAGGGAGAGAAAGGGAGGAAGAAGAGGGTGGAATGCAGAGGAAGAGGAAGAGAGCAGAGGGAGAAGAGGAAGAAGGCAGAAGAGGAAAAGGAAGAAGAGGGGAAGCATGGCCTGTTGTAGGCATTTGAAGACATTCACTAGATCTTCAGGTTGGGCATGGGGAGACTGTGCAAAGATACTAATAGCGAAATCAATGCAGAATTTTTTTACTTGACATAATAACTGTGCATATTTATGTAGTGCAGTGTGGTACTTTGATACCTGTGTATGTTGTGTATTGGTCATATCACGATATTTCACTTATCTACTATCTCAAATATTGACCACATCTTTGGAATAAAATATTCATATCATCTCTTCTGGGTATTTTGAAACATATGTTACAATATTGCTAACTATAATTACCCTTCTATGAAACAGCACACAAAACTTATTTGTACTGTCTAAATGGGACTCTATACCCTTTTGTTACCAGTGGTCAGAGTCCAGACTGGGTGTCTCCAGGTTCCTGACCTCTCATTCAAGGAATTGAAATGAAGTCTCAGACAAATTGCAAAAGCAGCAAGGAAACTCTATTAAAGGGAAGAGATAGTAAAAATCAGAAAGAAATACACTTTCAAGATTGACAGCAGGCCACATGAGTGAGGACATTCAAAGGCCCTGATTACTGTTTGTGGCTTCCTTTTAGAGGGAGGCCAAGAGAAGAAGTTTTATTCTTAAGGAATGTAGATCCCAATCCATATTCAGTTTTGATTGGTAGATTAAGTTGCACAAACATTTGTCTACTGCACATGTTCCTTCCCATGACGCATTTGATTTTAATCATATGCACATCTAATTATACATGGATGTAAGATGGTAATAAGGGATTCTCCTTAAAGCCCACTTGGGAACACGGTTTGCCTTATTGCTCATGTGTTCCAAACTAGTTCAGGCCAGATTGGTCAATCGAAGTCGTTCTCTGATGTTTCCAGGGTGACTTTGAATGAAAATGAGCATTATCACGGGTTTTCTAAGGGGAGTAACATATTTCCATTGCATAAAGGGGATGTAACATCCCATGCATGTGTAGAGGGGAGGTCCCAGGTTGCCAACAAGTTCCTATGTGCATTACTAGGAAAAGGGTGTGTGTATAGTCCAAGCCAAGCAGAGTCCCTGACTGCCAAGTTATTCCCTATACTTGCCTGCTTTACCTTCCATAGTTTCCCAACCATATAATCTTACTACTCTTCCCAGCATCTGGCAAACACTATTCTATACTCTGTTTTTGTGATACCAACCTTTTAAAATCCAGCTCATGAGTGAAATCATGCAGGGTTTGTCTGTGTCTAGTTTAATTCCCTATCATATCTTCCAAGTCCAATCAAGTTGTTACAAATGACAAGATTTCATTCTTTTGATTACAGAATAATGTTCTATGGTGTGTACACATCAAATTCTCTTTATTGTAACGACTAAATTTTGGTTTCAACTTAACTACATCTGGAGTCAATTAAAATTCAAGTGGTTGGGTACGCCTGTGAGGGATTCCCCCCCACCCCATTGGATCTTTTGAGGTGGGAAGATTAACCTTCAATCTGACTATTCCTAGTGGCAGCTCACACAAAAAGTCATGGGAGAAAAGCCTTTGCTTTCTGCCTGCTTGCCCTCACACTGACTGCCAAATTCATCTATCCTGTTGCTGAGGCATTCCTTACTGGGATTAGAACCCACTTCTTTGACATTTCAGTGTATATTGAAGACCAACTGTTCCCCAGGTACCTTCTGGATCTTCAGCACCCATATTGAAATGGCTGAGACTCCAGTCTCACAGACTGAACAATCACTGAATTCTTGGCCTTTCCATAGGGAGACAGCCATTGTTGGACAAGCTTGACCACAGCCTGTAAGCCACTTTGATACATTCCCTTTTAACATATGTATATATATTAAAAATATTCACCGAATCACTTCTGTTCCTGCAGCAAACGTTGTACTCATCCCTTAGTGAACATTAAGGATGTGACCAGCTCTTGGCTACAACTAATGATGCTGTAGCAGTAGATGTCTCTCCTCTCTATCATTCCCGTTTGGACATATAAATATCAGTGACATTGATGGATCACATGATGTTCTATTTTTCATTGACTGAGGGACCTTTATGCCATTTCCATAATGGCTGTCATCATTTACAAACCCACCAATGGTATGTATATATTCCTACTTCTCCATCTCCTTCCGAGCATTTTTCTTTTATCCTTTTGCTATCAACTATTCTAGCTGGAAGGAAGTGGTCACCTTCCTGAGGGTTGGAGATGATGGGTGCTTTGTGACCTCTTTTGTCTTGTGGCTTTTGAGTTTCTTACCTCTTGTTGCCCAGGTTGGACTAGGTCCTGTCTTCAAGCTGTTCCCCTTTCTCAGCCTTCCAGTGGTTAGGATTATAGACCAATACCAAGGCATCAGCCTTTTGCCTATATTTTAATTCCCTTATTTGGGGGTGGTGTTGTTGAATTTCATGAGTTCCTTATATATTCCGGTATTAACCCTCCTCAAGTACAAATTTTGTGGGCATTTTCTGCCAGTCTACAGTTGTATTCTCACTGACTTCTTCTGCCCAGTTGAAGCTTTTAGTTTAGTGCAATCCCATATGTCCGTTTTTATTCTGTTGCTTGCAATAAAGAAAGTTTAAGTTACATTAAACTGACTTAGGCTTTTACCTACAAGCAAAAGGAAGCCATTGAAAATCCCCAGCCTCTGGTGTCTCTTCAAAATGAATTCACCAGACTTGCCTGTTGGTCCACTAATCTAACCACTGAGCATGCACTAAACAGAACTGAAAGCAGAGGGCCAGACATCTGTCATCTCAGCACCCATGAGGCAGGAGCAGGAAGATCAGGAGTTCAAGATCAGCCTGGGCTATGTAAACCTCTCTCAAAACCCCAGCCCCCTCAAAACCTTGAAATCAGAATCTCAAAGAAATATTTACATGCCCATATTTATAGCAGTATTATTGACAATAAGAAAAAAGGAAAATGACCCAAATGTCCATCAGTGTATGACATGGGCATTAAAAGCAATATAATGAAATCTATTTCTGCATTAGGAAGAAATGAAATTCTGATTCATGCTACAACATGGACAGGCATTTCGGGCATTATGTTAAGTGATAAGCCAGTGCCCAGATCAGCAGCACACATGCTAAAACTGGAATTCACAGATACTAGGACGGCATCTGGATGAGGGTACACACTCAAATTCATGAAGCAGTCCACATGAAAGAGAGAAAAGAAAGGAGGGAAGAAAAAGCCATCTAGATGGTTACACACACACACACACACACACACACACACACACAAATCAATACAATAAGATGTATTTTTTTTTAAGATAAAAGACAATCAGTGACAAGGGCAAATGTGACTCTCCTTTATGGGGCACAAATGTCATCAGCTTTCTAGAGAGAAAGTAGAAGGGTAGAAGCCAGGGCCCAAGGAGAGTGGGATGGGAGCGGCTGCTTAATGGGTACAGACATCAATTTGAAACCCTGGGAACGCTTTTCAAATGGATGTCAGTCATGACCACATCCCCAAAATCAGTGTGTGCTCTGTTGCTCAGCTGTACTGCAGGGTAAGGCAGTAGAGAGCTCATGTTATTTGTATTTGACCATGTCAATAAACACAAAAATAAATCCATTGTTATCTTATGTTAAACTGCATAGATCATAAGTTACATTTTTATTTATTTGAGTGTGTGTCCACATACTTTGTAATGCCCGTCATTTGGGAGGTTGAGGCAAGGGAATCATGAGTTCAAAGTTGTCCTGGAGTGTGTAGCAAAACTTCCTGTCAAAAGAAAAAGAGGGGGGTTGGTTCTCAAGCCAGAGATAGTTCAGGGATAGGACCCACGCATTCAATAAACAAGATTTCCTACTCCAGCCTCATCCTTCCACACATGAAGAAGTTAAAATCCCAGAGGCATTCATGCCTTGCCTATGGTCACATGGGATAGAAGCAAAGCCACACAGGAATGCAGGGTCCTGCCTCGGATTCTTAGCAGTTGGTAAACTGTTGATTGCTGTGTTGGTTCAATATATCTTTGAAAGGGCTCCTTCAGTTACACTGCAGTTCAGCAAGGCTACCTTGATATTCCGCAGTTTCCCCTATGTCCCACCCAGTGAGGCTGTGGTCAGTGCTGAGTTGTCACTCTTGACTATATTTCAGCAAAATTTAATGCACTGTTGAAGGTGTAGTGGAACTGTAGGGAATAGAGACAGACCCCCAGGGCATGTTCAGACTGCACATTGCTAAAATACCTAGTTAGAGTCCAGGCCAGGCAACCACTCAAAGGCTAATCTTCTTGACTGAGCGCCTTGATTCTTAGATAAACACTATTAGAAGCGATCTGAAAGCAGCAAGCTGGAGTGACTGCTTTCAGCACTGAAAATATATAACAGAGGCAGAAGACATGGTCTCAATTGTGGTGCTCAGGCAGTGGGAGCTGGGAGCTTCTTCTCCATTCCAGAATGAATTGTAGCCGATCTCCCGAAAGCTTGCAATGCCTTCATAGCATCTCCAAGTTGTCTGCTGGAGATGACTCCAAGTAGGTGGATGTGTCCCCATGACCCTGAAAAGCAGATAAACGGGTGAAACGGGCGAGCCCCAGCAGTCATTCTGTACCACCACCCCCCCCATTATATACACACTTACATGCCAGTGCGATTGCGCATGCATCCATATATGGTTGGTGTCGAGGGTCACCAATACTTTTCAGCTATTTTTTTTTTCTGAATTGGAACTCTTCATTCTGACTAGACTAAGGCCATGGGACCCTTTGTCTCCTCCACTCACCCACCCCCACCCTCAGTGATACAGTTACAGGACAGTGCCACCAGGCCTGGCTTTTAATTGAATGCTAGAGCTCTGAACTCTATCTCTGCTTATACTTCAGGCAGTTTACACAGAGCCATCTTCCCAGCCTGCATGAGAAAAATTGTTTCTCTTCATTTTTTTTAAACGCTCCTGTAGATGGATTTTTCTGGTTTTTTTCTAGCTGAATACTGTTCTAACTGAAATGCTAATGAACTACCTCCTTGGAAAAGGTAGTGATTGCAGTGGTGTAGAATATTATCTTAAGATGGGTTACATTTGTTTACACTGTGGAATGTTTGTTTGATGACGCAAAGACTCGTTGCATTCTTTTATATTGCATTTGTTTAACTCTGTGAAACTGCTATTTTGCCTGTCTAAAACACCTGATTGGTCTAGTAAAGAGCTGAACGGCCAATAGCAAGGCAGAAGAAAGGATAGGAGGGACTGGCAGGCAGAGATAATAAATAGGAGGAGAAGTCTGGGAGGAGAAGATATAGAGGAACAAGAGAAGGACTCCAGGGACCAGCCACCCAACCACACAGCCAGGCAAGGAATAAGAAGAAAAGAAAAGAGATACAGAAATAGAGAAAGGTAAAAGCCCAGAGGCAAAAGATAGATGGAATAACTTAAGAAAAGTTGGCTTGAAATAAGTCAAGCTAAGGCCAGGCATTCACAAGAAAGAATAAGCCTCCTTGTGTTTTATTTGGAATATGGATGGCGGGCCCCCAAAGAGCAAAATCAGCTACGGAATGGAGCCTATCAGAATATCTGTGGGTGGGGCCCAGGAATATATTTACGGGTTGAACATCCTGAATCAAAACATCTGAAACCTAAAATGCTCCAAACTCTGAAACTTCTTGAGCACCGAAGTGTAGAAAATTCCACACCTCTTCTCACATGGCAGGTTGGGTGCAGGAACAGTAAACACATTGTATGAAATCACCTTGAAGCTATGTGTATGAGTACACAAGAAATGTAAATGAATTTACTGTTACCTCTTGGCTCCCGTCCTAAGACATCTCATGATTTCATTATGAATAGCCAAATATTTCTAGTTCAAAATCTGAAACACTTGGTCTCAGGTACTTTAGATAAAGGACATTCAGTGTGTGTGTGTGTGTGTGTGTGTGTGTGTGTGTGTGTGTGTGTGTGTGTGTGTGCTTGCATACATGTGAATTTGGTCCCCAGTACCCAATTCCTAATGGGAAACTGCCTTCATTGCATTTTCTCAATTAGACCCAGTTTTATTTTACAAACACAGCCAAAAATCATTGATTAAAAAAACAAACAAAGAGCTTAGGAAATTAGGTATCAGAATACAACTTCCACAGACACACAGACATAGACTTTCCTAATTTGGTAAACTCCAGATACCATCCAAAGATGAGTTATAACGTCCCGGGAGCACAAAGTTTCACACTTGAATGGAGCCATCCCTAGGGAATTTGTGCAGCTCTGTGGGGCTGGACCCACGGGACAAGCGCTTAGGAGATTAGGTGAAATCTGCTTTGCCCAGCTGGGACTTGCACTGCGGCTGTCCTTATACAACCTTGGAACAGCCCACTCCCTTGTCTGTGTAGTGTGTGGGGCTTCAGCTGACTAAGCAATTGCAAGCACTGTCTCTGTTGCTATTAGTGCCTTGGCCAGATCCCTATAAACCATCTGCTGGCTTTCCTTGCATCCATCATTCTGCAAAGATCACGGTTCAATCTGCTCTACCATGCTGAGGCCAGAGCTCTGCAATCAGCTGTGTTAGTCGATGCAAAAGTCAAGATCTTGCCAACAATGGTTGCCTCCTAGATCCTTGGTGTCCCTCCCTCCCTTTGCCATATAACCCAGATATTAGACCTTAGAAACTAAGATGCATTTCTTCAGTCTTCTAACTGCATGAAACAGGTGGACAGATGTCTGAACACTGCTTTTTACTCTTTTAGATGTAGGATTATCCCACTGTGCAATGGATAAAATTCACCTTTCCTGGTTACATGAGGACACCATTGCTTGTCCTTAAAACTCCCTCTTCTCACAGCTGTCACTGTATAACTCCTGAATTGCCCAGATCTCCCCCTAGAAAGTTTGGACACATGTCTCTCCAGCTTGTTACCTGTCTCACACTGGGAACAGTGACCTCTCATCAGCAAGTCACTTGTCTAAACTTAATTTCATACAGTATGGGCACTGGGTGTTTAATAAACACTCTAACCCCAAAATAATGGCCTTAGGGGCAGGCGACCTGGAGAGAATTGATGAATCTGAATCAGACCCAGGTTTCTTCCAGAGTGCTCCTCTGCATTCTTATACCTGTGGATTGGTTTGATTACTCTGCGACTTAAAAAAAAAAATAAAAATAAAACCTGCATGTGTTCTGTTTGTCCTCTTTCCCACTATTGATCATTCCCTAAATCAAGGCACCCTTGTGTTGTCATTTGTGAGTCACTTGTGGTGATTTGAATGTTCCCACCTGTACTCGTGTTGAAATATAGTTGTCATTGTGAGGTTATTTGGCTGAAACAGCTCTGCCTCTGTGAATGGACTGGTGTCCTCACCTGCCAGGGTGTTAGTTACTGAAGAGTGTGGTCCATTCCTGCTCTTTCAGTTTTCTTGTTTCTACTCAATGCCATCTGCCATATTGCTATTCAGCAAGAAGGCCCTTAGCAGCTACCACCCTGCCCCCATGGTACACTCCCCAGCCTGGAGAACTATGAGACAAACAGAACTTAGCCAGTCTGTGGGACCCTGGGATAGTAGCAGAAATTGGACTATGACAGTGGCAGTGTATGTGATAGGGTGTAGCGTGTATGTTTCCGCCAGCCCGCCAATCTGGGCCCACAGCCGCGCCAACCCCAAATAACACTCTGAGACTTTGTATTTGATACAATCCTGTTGGCCAGTTACCATTATTGTTTATGGGCTAGCTCTGCCTTAATTATTAACCCATTTCTACTTATCTAAGTATTTCCACGTGGTCGTCTTATCGCGGAGCTGCGGCAGGCGTCCTGCTTCTTCCCTGGGCTACATCTCGACTCCTACTACTTCCTCTCTCCTCCTCCTGGTCTCCTAGCCCTGCCTATCTTGTTATCTCATTGGCCACAGAGATTTATTAACCGGTATGAGAAACATATATACAGAATCACATCTCCCATCATCTCCTCTTTTCTGTCTAAAGTAAAAGAAGGGGTTTAACCTTAACATAGCAAAATATATCATATAACAGTTATCAAATAAGAATCACAGTTAACAATATTTAGTCCATTAACATTTTGTAAGACTTAAAGAAAATATCATCTATCCTATCTTTGTGAGTCTAAAGTCCTATATGTAACTTATCTTTAATCCTAACAAAGGAAAACTATAAGCATAACTATCTGTCTTCAACTCCTTCAAAGACCACAGAAGGATAATATATAAACTCTAGAAATGACAGAGACAACTCATTGCCTGGTCAGCCATCCGAAGTTCTTCTGTAATGTTCCATCTTCAGCCTATAGGCCATAGTGTGTGTCCAGACTCCTCAACAAGGCAGGAAACTTTTCTCTGTGTCCTGTAGACTGTCTGGCTGTCTGGCAGTCTCTTCCATGAAGCAGGAATCCTGTAGCAATGTCCATCTTGCATCAGCAGTCATCTTTTTGTGGGTCATGCATGTCCAGTTTCTACAACATAAAGTCAAACAGTCCAGAAGAGCAGTACCTTGCCCAAATGGCTAGTCTTGCCATATTAGAAGCAAACTTCATAACGAGTTTCTTCAATGTCCATCTTCCTTTTTGATGCAGGTGGTGTTACCAGGAGCAGTTGTGCCTCATTGTCAAGAAAATCCCTAAACCATTTTAAATGCCATATTCTGTAGGTCTTTGAAAGGTTTGAAGAATGCCTATCCATTTCAAATACATCTATGTATATCTAGAAATCCTAACTAACTTAACTCTAAGTTTTCAAGTTTTGCCTATCACAGGTAACTCTCTATAATCTGTACTAAATTATACATTACATTTATAAATGAGCTATATAAACACAATACCTAAACAAGAGGAGAAATATACATATCACAAAATTGACCATAAATTGTATCAATAAAAGAAAATCCATTTCAAAGCAAAGTATTCATATCTATACCATAATTCCCTTTTTACCTTTAAAAAGATTGTTTGTGGTTATAGCCATTTATAACCAAGTCCATTTAAATGAAAACAAACATTTATAAACAATATTTGGGAATTTGGGCGTCGTTCTTTCCAAGCTACTTCCTGCTGGTAGAGGGCGCTGTCATGGGGTTCCAAAGAAGATGCACAAATCTTGGCTGTAGTCTGCAAGGCTTTGTCTCAACTGCTTTGAATGTTGGATCACCTGGGGAGTTGTTTCAGGGGGTCTGGCTTGATCAAACCACATAAGTCTGGAAAGAATCCATAGCTTTTCATTTTCTGTGGAAACAAAAATAGAAATCTTTTTTCCCCAGTAACTTGTCCTTAGGCTTAAAATTTTGAGTCAAAGCATTTTTAAAATATATAAATTGAATTAATCCAGCAGCATTTCTTTTATCAGTAGTTATTTTCTCAGCAATCAAATAATTTAAAGACAACAGAAGCATGTTTAATATCCAAAATTTCTCTGTGTTTTCCATCTTTACGTGGCTTTTTTATTACTCAAGGGAAACTGTAAAAGTTTACCAAGCCAGTCAGGTATACCACCTTCCCAGAATGCAATCACAACTTTTTCTAATTGAACCAGAAAAGCGGTGTCCTGCCACCTTCCTTCAGGTCAAGTGGTTTTCCCCAGTGGCCACTCGATAGCATTCAGTTGGTTACTCAGACGATAACCTCTCTCAACTCTGACCCAGTCTATAGTTTTGTTTCTTGAGTGAATTTCTTTGTTTATTCTGCTTAATGTAGTCTGTTTAGTGCAAATGAAACATCACCTGATTATTCTCTCATTAAATGCATCATTAGATGCTCCCACTAATTCTGCAATTATTCTTTTCAGAGGTATGATGAAGCTAGCAGAACAAAAATAAAGATAATTAATAAACGTGTTAGTGTATTTGTCCTGTTGCAGGGCTCTGAAGCAAAAAACAAAATAAAAAATAAACCAACACAATTATGATAGAAGTGCTTTGGGCTCCTAAGGCTGATGTCATAATTAATTTAAGAGATCCATATAACAATCACAATATCAGAGTGAAGGACATAACTCAGTTAGTAGAATGTTCTTTTAACACCCAGGAAGCCCTGGACTCCATTCCTAGCATTTCATACACCAGGCCTGGTGGTGTCCACAAGTAATTCCAGGACTCAGGAGGAACAGGAGTATAAGTCACTCCTGGCTACATAGCAAGTTCAAGGCCAGTCCCAAAGGGGGGACAATGGAGGGGGAATAGAGATATGGTTCCGTCAAAGAGGTGCTTCCTGTGCAAACATGAGTCCTCGGAATCCAGGGGAAAAAGCTGGATGTGACAGCATGTAGCACTGGGTGGCAGATGGCAGATAGCCCATAGTGCCAAGGTGGCAGATAGTACTAGGAAGACACAGATTATATCTGGGGCCTCTAGCTAGCCAGCCCAGCTTACTGACAAGCCCCAGGGCTCAGTGACAGACCCTGTCTCAAAAAAACAAGGCGATTGGCTCTGAACACCCAAAGTTGACCTCTGACCTCTATATGTACATGCATATACTTGCACCCCACCCACCCACACACAAACATATAAACCTATTAAAAGTCACTTTTGCTAAGATGAGTGTGATGGCACACATGTATAAACTGAGGCTGGAGGATTGCCATGAGTTTGAGGCCAGCAAGGCCTACCTAGTAAGACCCTATTTCAAGAAACAGAAATACACAGAAAGAAGAAAGGAGGAGGAAGAAAGATCAGTTTCCTCTAATATCTTCTGCAGAGATTTTAAAAATATTTTCATTTCTTTGAGAATCTCATACAATATAATTAGATCATATTTATTCCCCTCCCTCAGTTCCTCCCCCATTTTCTTACCTACCCAGTTTCATGTGCTCATATCTTTCTTTGTCTTAAGCAAACAAACACAGTTGCTTTTGGACCCTGCTAAAAGGGTCTCCAAAATCATGGGAAGTATGTTCAAAGTAATTTAACAAAACAAATGTCACACCTTTACAAAAATAGCCTTCCGGGAACCATCGTGTCAGTGCCTAATTCTGACAGATTGCTGGGTGTGAATTTCACCTGCCACTTGTTAGGACACAAGGGCCTGACTCAGGACAGTCTGAGAGGAAAAAGGAGACTTGCAGAAATGTAATTATGAGGGAACCTTTTGTCCCACAAGGCTTTCGAAATGTCTTGTATCCTGTAGGGTAGGCATCCAGCCTACAGGTGCTGTCAACTAAAAGCTTCACAAGCCAGGACCCATGCATCCAACGGCAAACACAGACTGCTCAGACGAACCCAGAGGAAAACAAATCAATATGTAAATACAATGCACCACCAGCTATGAAGCCCTTGGATGGACGATGTCACCTCAGAAGCTGTTTGGCTTCACGTTGGCATCTGAAAAACACATCTGAACCCTTTGAAGCCCTGCTGTGAGTCGCTCTCTCTGCCTATTTCCCGGGTGAATCCTCAGAAGTGGGCTGCAACCTCCAGGTATGAAACATCCATAATGATGATCTCAAATGTGAGGTGTCAGCAAGGATTAGCCTCACAGCTGTACCATCCTCTGTCTCTGTGTGCCTGTGCCTACAAAGCTCGTGTGGATACCGACATGGGGAATCTGTATTTCTTTTTCTCTTGTTTTGACGGTGTGTGTGTGTGTGTGTGTGTGTGTGTGTGTGTGTGTGTGTGTGTGTGTGTGTGTGTGTGTGATGTGTCTGGTACGTATATGTGTGTACTCACTCATGTGTCTCCAGAAGCCAGAGGAAGATGTCAAGTGTCCTGCTCTACCCATCACTCCTTGCATTGCTCTTTGAGACAGATTCTCTCACTGAAAACTGAAGCTAGGCTTGTAGCCAGGAAGCCCCAGACAGTCTCCTATCTCTGGGGTCACCCCACCAAAGTACTGAGGTCACAATCTACCCTTTTTGATTTTAACCCAAGCTAGAGTCAAATGGGAAGAGGAGCCTTAGTTGAGAAAAAGGCTTCCATCAGATTGCCTGTAGACAAATCTGTCTTCTTGATTGCTAGGTGAAAGAGGAGCACCCACCCGACTGGGAGCGGCATCAGCCCTGCACAGGTGGTGCTAGGTGATAAAGGAAAACAGACTGAGTAAGCCATGGGAAGCAAAGCAGGAAGCAGCACCCCTCCAGGCCCTCTGCTTCAGTTCCTGCCCTGACTTCCCTCAATGAAGGCCTGTAAACCCTTTCTTCTCCAAATTGCTTCTGGTCATGATGCCTATCATAGCAATGGAACCCTCACTAAAGTACATGGCCACCCACAAACTTTATGGGAACTATGGGGAATTGAACTCAGGTCCTTGTGCTTGCTCAGTCAGAGCTCTTACTCACCTAGCTAGCTCTCTCGCCCCTCTTTCTGCTTTACTACCGCTTGTCTTCCTACTCTTTGGGCCCTGTCTTTCTAGTTCCTCTAAGTACTATCTGGTTGTCAGTTCCTTCTTGCAAAACTACATGGAATAACAACCCTACACCTCAGTCCGGATGTGGCTAACCTACCTGTTTGACCCAGGCTACCAGCACTTCAAAATAAACAACAGCAACAAAAGAGCCTTTGGACATCATAAAATAATGATTGCTGTTTTAGTGTTATATGTTCGAAGGTCAAGAAGAAATACACTAGGGAAAGTTTGCTCACTTTCTTTTATCAACTACATGCTTCTAACCAACCCAGTGGAGTTATATAATGGACTTGTAAAAGAAGTAATTGCACGTCTCTTGCCTGTTTGCCTACACAAAGCATAGAAAACAGACTGCATCAAACAATCAAGGCCTAGAGAGTTTCTGCTAGGCCTGTTGTTTTAGGCCAATGATGATGTCTTCATGTGTTTTAAGGATTAGAAGGGGGGAATATGCTAGTACCGAAGAACCAAAAATGGGTCTGTCAAATGCCAACCACGCCTACTGTCTTCCTTTTATTGCTGTAGGGAACTGGGCCTGGGTTTAGTGTTTTCATGACCAGTTTCAAAGTAAGGATCAAATCAGTGCTCCTCAGAAATACACTTAATAGTGTAACACTCAAGGTTTGATAAAAACATTTGCCTAACACTTAAGAGGCCCTGAGTTCAATTGCTAGCACCACCACCAAAGGTGGGGAGGGAAGATAAGGAATCAAACCGTGCAGCCCTCAGGGGCAGAGGTGCTTATGAAGAGTTGGTGTTAGACTGAATGCTTCAAGTCCCGCTTTGGCTCCTCTCCCTCCAGCCTTGGATAGGATGTGGAACCTCAGTTTCCTCATCTGCCAAGAGTAAGAAGAGGATTGTCGTGGGATTAAATGGCACTGTGCATGTAAGGGACACATAACGACACAGACTCTGAGATTCAGTGGGGTCCTGGCAGAGCTAAGGTAGCACATCCTGTAACTGTTGGGCTGCATAGAATCGCCATACGCCATGTCACAATTACTCAGCTCTGTCCTTGTTGCTTAATAGTAGCTATAGAATTGTGAATCGGGACAACCGCAGTGTATTGGGGGGTGGGGAGGTCACATTTGATCTGTGGGCTGGAATTTGCTGGTTCCTGCTCTGGTAGATGACCAATAGATTATAAAAGCTCTGGCAAGAAATACAGACTCTTAAATTAGGGCAATAATAAAGATGAGGGATTAAGAGAAAAGCATTGAAGACTTGAGCCTTTCACTGGACCTCCCTAGGAGGTCCTACTTAATGTTAAGTTTCCATATGGATTCTACAAACAACAGTGGCAATCCTTCCTCCTGGGAAAATTCTTTTAAAAGTTGCAATTTCTGACACATGGAGAGAATAAAAACAAAGCAAAGCAAAAATCCCGAAATTAAAAAGACAAACTCACAAGCCATGGCTAGAGCTGGCTCATCAATTGAGGGCACTTGGCTGCTCTTGCATAGGACCTAGGTTCACTTCTTAGCACTTGCATTGGTCAACTCACAGTTACCTTCAACTCCAGTTCCAGGGGATCTAATGCCCTCTTCTGGCCTCCATGCACACAGGTGGCTGGCAGAGTCAAAGAGATCTCTATGGGCTCAAGGTCAGCCTTGTCTACATAGAGAGATCCAAACCAACCAGGGCTACACAGTTAGACTCAGTCTTTTTTTTTTTTTTTTTTTTTAAATAGAAGAATTGAAGGGACTGTAGTGATCAGGAACAATTGTGACCTGATGTCATCTTGGAACTGCTGTCTCCATGCTTCCTGGAACATGAAGGAAAACAACTATTAGATGATGTCACATTAGTTCAGGTTCTCTGACAGATGGTTGAATATCAACCGTAAAGTATAGGGTCAAAGTTAGGGTGCTGTAAAACACAATATATCCTGCCATTCTGTACACCACTTATAAAGAAAAATATTACCAGGTATGCTATAACATAGCACAAAGACAGTCCCATTAGACATGTGCTGTTAGATACCATCTTTCTCTGAAGTTTGTACTCCAAAGGCCTTTTCCATTTCCGTTACTGTCAAAGTCTTGTTGAAGATGATACAAAGTTCTACAATCACTGTAACTAAATCCAATGTACTTGTGGGTGTCTGGTTTTTCAGTTTCCCCAAAGCAATTGGTTTCTGTTTGTCAAGGTCACTGTGAACAGCTGTGTGGTCTATAATTTGCTCAAAGGCACGTGGTCCCAGGAGCAAACAAGGCTCCCCTCCAGCCCAGCACTGATGTCCTGGCAACTATCAAGAAGAGGGAAACCCTTGCACATGCCTGGAGAGGCACTTTTGCCTCATTTTCAGGGAGGTTCCCTGCATACTGCCCTGGAGCCAAGAATGTGATAAAGAAATTGAAAGATGGTTCCTGTGTCTTAGGAGAAAGAATGTTAGCAAAGAAGAAAGTGTGATGAGGGACCCCTGTGGAAGTGACTTACACAGGACGTACACCTGGAGGAGAGAGGAAAGAACACAGGATAGGGCAGTGGGTGGAGGGAAGCTGGACAAGACAGAGGAGCCTAGCTGCAGCCAGATCCTCCAGGACAAACAGCCCATCATCCTGATGCTCTGAGCTGGTCCTCAGCTGAGGACTCCTGCAGTTGTAACTTCTGAGGGAGACAGCCTCATACTAAGGGTGATAAATAAAAACACAATTTTAAATGAAAACAAAAGCATGCTTGTTACTCTGTATTCTCTCCTATAGGGAGAAAGTTCACCAGTCTGTGCAAGAAACCATAAGAGTAAACACTGTTTAAATAATCAGTGTTCAGAAGTGTGGTAGTATATGCCAGTCATTCAGGCAATGGGGAGGCAGAAGAGGGAGGATCTGTATAAGGCCAACCTTAGCAGAGACTAGCCTGAGCTACTTAGGACACTGTCTCAAGGAACACAAAAACAACGGAAAAGTTCCACACATACTGCCAATTAAAGGTGTTACTTAAGTTCAACAATAAAAATTAAAGTTAAATAAGTCAAAATGGCAGAAAAGTATTAGAAATAGATAAGATCATATTTTCAAAGTAAATCAAAAGTAAAAACACATTTTTTTTTTAAAAAAAAAAGTTCCATGAATGAAAGAAGAAAGCAAAGCAAACATAAAGATACAATTCATGAGGAAATGCTAACGATGGAACTAACTCCCTGTCCCAGTGCAATGATAAGGAATTCTTAACAAAGATCTGCTGGGCTCTGCACCCAGCTAAGGGGTGATGTACTGATCTAGCCCTTGATGGGGTCCAGGCCTTCATCCCCAGCACTGCAACAAAGGACAAACATGATTTGTTAAAGTGAATGTACCCTACAAACTTCATGTACTGCATGTTTAACTTCTTGTATCTATATGAAAAAATTAAAACCTAAAATGACAAATCACGAAAACAGAAAACACTCTTTAATTTTTTTAAAAATTGCATTAATAGATGCTTCTGAAACATAGGGTCCCAGAATCCCATCAAGTCAGCTATTTACAATATGCTGTTTCAGATTAAGTTGTGACTCTTTCAAAATTCATGTGCTGAAATATTCACCCTAGTGCTTTGAATTATAACCAGGCAGGTGGATACAGACGTAGACAAACACAGTGGCACATACCTGCAATTCCAGCTACTTCAGCCACTTCAGCTACTCATGGAGGGCAAGGTCAGACTGGACTAAGTCTAGGCTATATGAGACCATGCCTCAGAAAACACAAACAAACAACAAAGTGTGTACACAGGTAAGCAAGTTAAAATAACACACTGGGGTGTGTCCTCACCCGATGTGACTGGTGTCCTCATAGCAAGGGGGAAACCTGAGTACAAACACACATAGCAGGCAGACAGTGTGGAGAGAGACACAGGGAGAAGATAACATCTGCAGACCAAGGAGAGAGCCCTGAAGCCTCCTTTCCTCAGAACCTTCCACAGGGACCACCAATCTTGTCCACAGTTTGGTCTCGGACTTCTATGTTCTGGAATTGTGAGACAGCGAACTACAGCTTCCCCATCTCTGGCATTTTGTTACAGCAACACCAGGAAGCTAACAGAAACACCTGGGGGGCACCAACTGGCTGAGAACATAGCTTCCCTGTGTACCATAAAAAAAGTAAAATGTTCTAGCTTATTGTTTAACTTCAGAGAGAAATAAATGAAGTCACTCCACAACGTTTCATGAGTGGTTTGATAAAGAGGGGAGTGAAAATCCTAGAATACATTGTGAGGAATAAATATGCAGAAATGGGATGATAACCTGAAACATCAGTATTTCACATGGCAAATCATGAGGATCCATGTTTAATGAAGTTGGAGTTGATTAGTATAACAAGTTAGGTAGAATTAAAAGACATGTAGAAGCACAAAAGAAGGTAATATATTTTTCCAGTCATCAAAAATATCAATCAAATAATACAGAAAAACTCTTCATATAAATAAAAAGGGAGAAGTTTCTGCTGCTGCATTACAAGCATAAAGAAACACAATCTGACATATAAACATATCAGAACTTGTTACAGACTTTAAATTTTAAACTGGTTGGAAGGTGAAGCACAGCAGAGGATTATGATTTACCATAGGCTAGGCTCTGGGTTCAAAGATGTATTTTATTATTTTACTTATGTGCGTGCTTCTGTGTGTGCTACCTGTTGCAGGTGCCAGCAGAGACCAGAAGAAGGCGTCAGATGTCCTGAGGCTACAGTTACAGGCAGTGGAGAACTGCTGGGCGTGGGTACTGGGAATCAAACACAGTCACTGAACCACCCATGCACTCCCTAATTAATCTTTAAGTAACAATACATTAGAGAAGAAACCTACACAAGGAACCTGTGTATTCTCTTTTAAATCACATCATACAATACATGTATAGAATTAACAATGTCTCCGAGTGGTGGAGGCAAACGCCTCCTAGTATTCAGGAGGCAGAGGCAGGTGGATCTCTGTGAGTTCCAGGCCAGCCTGGTCTACAAAGCTACACAGAGAAACCCTGTCTTGTGGGGGATAAAAAAGAATTAACAGTGTTAGCAGAGTAAGTCCCAGGACACCCAGTGCTTCACAGAGAAACCCTGTCTCGAAAACCGACCAATCAACCAACCAACCAAACAAACAAATACTAACAATGTTGCATACACAACTCACACAGAATTATATAATCCATACACAAACAAGCAACTTTAAAGTAACTGTAATTGTCCTGGAGTAGTGTATAAACGGAAGCTTTTCTGTGTCCCACCCAGTCCCACAGCAGCTTCCAAACAATCACTCAGAGGCTTACAAATTAATTACAAATGCTTGGCTCAGACTTGTTACTAACTAGCTCTTACATTTAAATGTAGATATTTCTTATCTATGATTTGCTACATGGTTCATGGTTTGTTTCCTCATTTTCTACATGTCCTGCTTCCTTGATGGCTGGCTGGAGTCTCCTTCTTCATCTCTGGCTGGATTTCCCACCTGGCCTTATTCTGCCTGGCTATAGGCCAAGTCAGCTGTATTTATCAACCAATGAGAGCAACACATTTCACAGGTACAGACACAGCAGCAGTGGGGCAGAACAGTAGCTTTTTCTTCCTCTAAATGACCTACTAAGCTTTTGAAAATAGATTATTCCCGCATGCAGTACATCCTGACCACGGGTTCCCCTCCCTCTATCCCCCTCCCCCCCCCCGCTCCCCTCCCCCTCCACTTCCCTTCAGAAAGGAATAGGCCTCTAAGGAACAAAAATCAAACAGAACAAAACAAGATACAATAATGATGGGAGATGTTATTTTGTAAATATGTTTCTCATACTGGTTAATAAAGCACCATTGGGCCAATGAGAAAGCAAGATAGGCGGGGCTAGGAGACAAGGAGGAAAGAGGAAGTGGTAAGGAGGAATCAAGATGTAGACCAGGGAGGAAGGAAGATGCCAGCCTCGGCTCCCCGGATAAGATGACCACGTGGAAGTACTTAGATAAGTAGAAATCGGTTAATAATTAAGACAGAGCTAACCCATAAACAATAATGGTAACTGGCCAACAGGATTGTATCAAATACAGAGTCTCAGAGTGTTATTTGGGGCTGGCATGCCAGACCGAGACCAGTGGCGGGTGGGCTGGCTGAAAACATACATGCCACACAATAAGACAAGCCAAAAAGCTTTATGTAAAGGCTGGACGAGGCAACCCAATATGGGGAAAAGAGCCTTAAACACAAGCAAAAGAATCAGACACACTGCCTCCAGCTGTTAGGAATCCCCTGAAAAAAACTACACTAACAGCTATAACATATTCACAGAGAACCTGGTACAGACCCCTGCAGGTCATGTGTTTGTCACTTCAGTCTGAGCTCTCCCCTTCCCTTAACTGACTCAGCCGGTGATGCTCTCTTAATGTCCCCTACAGTATTTCCTCCCCCTCTTCTGTGACTCTATCTCTGAGCAGAAGGATCTGATTGAGACCTCCAATTTAGAATCTCACCCCTTGTCTGTCTGTGGCTCTCCTCACCTTCCATCTGCTGCTGGTGGAAGCCTTTCTGTTGAAAACTGAACAAGGCACCAATCTAAGGGTATAGCAATATACAATTAGGAATAACTTCATTGATTTTTTTTCCAGTTGTGTTTGATTCTACCCTAGGTCTTTGGGCTATCCAGTCTCAGGTCCCTGGCCATCCAGGCAGTGTGGGGTGGGCTCCCTCTCGTGGACTGGGCCTCAAGTTAAGCCAAACCTTGGTTTATCACTCCCACAAGTCCTGTGGCACCATTGACCCAGCATATCTTACAGGAAGGACAGATTGTTGGTTAAAGGTTTTATGGCTGGGTTGTTGTCTGGGTTTCAAAGGCCTGCAGGGTAAATTCCCACCCCAAAGAGGCTAGAAAGTAGGGGTGAAGACTCTGTGAAGGAACCAAGTCAACCTCTCTACGTATTTTGTGTGGATGTTGTCACCACATTGGGCCCCATTTTTCAGTTTTCAGAGAGTGACTCTGTCCTAGCATCTGCCTACATTGTTTGAGAATCTCCATGGGACTCGCTCAGTCAACAACTCAACTCTGGCCCCTCACTGGATGACCAGTTCTGACTCCATATCCTCTGTTACTAGACTTCCTCACTAGGGTCACCCTCATAGATTTCAGGAAGTTTCTTTCCACTGCACTAGATTTCCACAGGCCTCCCAAGTACCCCACAATTCTAGCCTGTCTCCCCAAATTCTTTTAAAAGGAGAAAGAGTGGGACTGGAGAGAGGGCTTAATGGATAAGAGCTACATAAACATGAGGACCAGAATTCAGATCCCAGCACTCACAAAAGAGATCTGGGTAGCGGCTACCATGCCTGGCGCCCCAGCACTATGGGTCCAGATACAGGAGAAACACAGGGGCTTGCTGGGCTCCAGCCTAACTCCAGGTTTGGTGAGAGCCCCTGGCACAAGCAAAGAGAGTTGAAGAGTGGTAGAGCAGGGCACATGGCATCATTTTCTGGTCCCCATCTATGTAAAGGTGTACACATGTGCACAAATGTGAATATGCTCTACTCACGCGTGCGCGCACACACACACACACACACACACACACACACACACACACACACACACACACTTTAAGAGAACAAGGAAATAGGAGGCCTAACAAATTATGTATAAATAAAGTAGGAAAAAGGAAGGTTATTGACAGAAGGAGGTTTCGTTTTGTTGTCTATTTGTTCCTTTGTTTGTTTGTTTTTTCTTTTGAGATGTGGTCCTACTAGGCATCCCACACTGGCCTCCTGCCCTGCCCTCCCAAGTGCTGGGATTACAGGCTTGAGCTGTCACACTCAGTTTATCTGCAGGAATTTTTTGGCAATCTTTTAGTGCTAATCATTGAAATAAAAGGAAAGCAAAATTAGTCATGTCCAGTTCAAATAAAAAGCCATTCTATGTAAACCAACACAGAGATATTACTATTTTCAATGATGTGATAAAACATTCTCTGGCAGAAATGAAGGCAATGTTTCTGAGATCTAAAATATAATGCTGAGATGGCTGGCAGAGGCCCAGGCTTCAGTCCACAGACCCAGCCTCCTGAAGGATATTGTACGACATGCTCCAAGAGCTTTACGGAAACACGGTGTGCAGCTGTTGGCCACTGGCAATCCCACTTTGGGTGAGACACTAACAGGAGATGCTCTGGTGTAATAGACTTCTAGAAGAAAAAGCTGCGGGTTACATTTAAATATACAGTAAAGGAGGAGAGAAGCACTTGGCCCTTGAACCCATTTTATTAGTATTTTTTTTTTAAATTTAAGTTTAAAGTCCAAAAATGTGCAGATGTTTCGGTGTGTCTGGCTTGCCAACTACTGCACAACCAGAAATTAATTTAATTAGAGTGGCATACAGAGGGGCTAACACATAGATCGTGAACAAAAAACTTCCCCGGCAAGTATGATGAGCATTTGGATTCTCAGAAAGCATGGAAAAAACAGGCAGGTTTCATGTCCCACCAGTAATCTCAACATCCAGAAGGCAGAGATGGGATCCCCATGGCAAACAGACCAGCACGTATGGCCAAGTCTGCAAGCTTTGGGTTTAACAAGAAGCCTCCATAAATAAAGTGGAGAGAGTTTAAAGAAGACACCCAGCATCCACGTCTACACACACACACACACACACACACACACACACACACACACACACACACACACACACACACACACTCCAAGGGTGTTGAAATTAAGTCAAAGCCTAAAGAGTCTCTGAACAGATAAAGCTAGGTAGGCTGCAAACCTCACTTGATTTGCCAACAGAAGCTAAACATAGCTTGAGCTGTTTCTTATAAATATATATGCTTTTAAAAAGAAAAGAAAAGGGAAAGTAAAAAAAGAGATGGAGAGGTGGCTCAGTGTTTAAAAGAACATGTTGCTCCTGCAGAGGACCCAGGTTAGAGTCCCAGCCACCCACAAAGTGGCTTACAAACATTTACAACCCCAGATCCAGGCAACCCAATGCCCTCTTCTGACCGTCTCAGGCACCAGGCACACACACAATGCCCACATATATCTGCAGGGGGGGAAAAACCCAAGACATGTAAAATTAAATTAATAAATAAAATTAAAATTGTTTAAGACAGAATTTAAACTCAATAAGGAACAGTCAAAAATGCAAGATAATACAGTTAGGGACTTCCCAACGTGTTGCACTAAATCAGGCAGGTACCCCAAGATGGGTGTTCCCTTTAGCTTACTCCCAGCGAAGCTGCTGAGCCCCTCCTTCATGCTTCTTCATTGGACCCAAAGCCTCTGAGTCTGGTACCACCTCATGGATTTATTGTTTGTTCAGAGATTCTTCTAGTCAGCTGAAGCGGATTTGCATGATAAAACACAGTGTGTGGGACTGAGTGCAGGTTAATGTACTAAATATACCATCTGGAGGGTGGGGTTATCTTCCCCAAAGCACCCTGTCCATAATGGAAAGCACTGTGACATTCTTTTGCACATACAACACGATCATCGTTTGGATCTATTACCTCACCCCTCCCCACCCCAACTTCAAGTCTGCAAAATACTTCGTGTCGGAATGTTCACACAGCACTTTGAGGAACAACTTAGAATCCCAGCAGAAAGGGCTGGCTGTTCAGAGCAGATGGTGGCACAAGCCCTGTGGAGTCCAAGCTTCCCCTTGCTTACTCAACGACAGCTCGGCATAGTGACCCAGCAGAGAAACCAAGCCCTTTTCCCATTCTTTAGCCTTTCAATAGGTCTCTGCCTCCAGAACCGTCCCCAAGTCCAGCTTTGTTTCCACACTGGTTCCAGGATGCTAACTCGGAAACCCTAGAATACTTACAAATCCCTCTGTGCCTATCCACCTTGCCATAACTGCCCCAAACATGCAATCCATACAGCCTAGCATCCAAAGACCTCCAAGACCTGACCCTACCCACCCCGTGTTTCTTCTTTCCCACAAAACCCTGACTCCTTTTCAATCCATGCTGCTATTTACAGCTCTGTGCCTTGACCAGAATGCCCTCGTTTGCCCTCTCATCCTCCTGACAAATGCCTCTCACCTTTTAACCTTAACCCAAGCTTCTCATCCCATAAATCCTTCCTAATGCACAAGAGGGAAGGAATGCCTTTCACCCAGATGAACACAAAGATAGGGCCTTGTTTATTTTTGCCCTCTTCTATTATTTCTGGCATGATGGGGGTCTTGGAGCTGGAGCACCCCAACTTGCCAATTAAAAGTGATTCAGTCCCATTAACTCTTGTTTTCCAGATATAGGGAATGCTCCAACTTCTCAGAAGACTTCTTTCTTCCTTCCCCCCCTTTCTCCTTTTCTCCCTCCCTCCCTTCCTTTCTTTCTCCATTCCTTCCTTTTAAAAGCATGTGCCCCCCAGCACTTCCCAGGCATTTGAATCCTGGGGAACTGTCATTGCCCCGTGAGGTGATGTGTTCTAGTGACCTCTCTGGTTTTGCTGAGAGAAATGTCACTTGGCTACCTTAACCCACTAACTGTTGACTTTAAGCTTGCCTAGCTTGCTAATGAGACAAATGGAGACAGTGTTCCTGCCAGCTGCATAAACCCAAGGCCTCTGGCATCTCAGATTCAAAAAGATTCCTCAGCTCTTCTTGCTGAGCCCAGGACATTCTTAGGTCCACAAACTCTTCAGGTCTTTAACAGCACTGTGCTGTGTTGTGCTTTCTAGAGTGTGAATGCTCTCAATACAGGCTACCAGCCCCAGCTTGGGTCCTGTGAACTTCTCCTGTGTCAATTCTCTCTGCAGTAGTTGGGTCGTGTTGGGTGTGATTATATCACACATTGCACCCTCTCCCGAAATGCACAGGGAAGGACTGAATGTACACAGATTTTCTGAATGCCACTAGACTGTCCATTCATTCCTGCACCTGTCTCCAGCCTTGGAGAGTTTGCCACTCATAGCTAAACTCTTTTCCTACTGTCTCCATGGCACCTAAGCAGTGTTGGCACGGGCTCCTTATCTCACTGCTTAGGGAAGACTTCTCTACTTCAGTCTTTCTTGACATCCTATTGAAATGCAGAGTCCAGTTCAGTAGTTCTAGAATGCAGCCTGGGAGTCTGAATGTCTACTAAGCTCCCAGGTGATCGCAACCTGCCAGTCCAATGAGCACTGTTTAAAGAGTTCAATCAAAGCTTCACTTTGACAAAGTTGTTTTTGCTTCCTTGGGCTCACTTCCACGGGACAATGATAGCTGACAGAATGCAGCTGTCCTGTTGTCTCTTTACGACTCCTATGGTGTGCAAATCTCAGTCACCACCCTGTGTGTTTGATTACACACACTTATCACTAACCGTACTATAGTTTTCTTGAAAGTGTAGAACAGAATCCCACATTGGTGGTGACTGATCACACAGCTCCACAGGTGTTTCACCATCACTGTTTTCTAAAATATAGGAATCGGCTGCCATGCGTAAGGCTCCAACTTGCAGCCCCAGTGCACTCAGAAGCCCCTGAGACACTCCCCAAGCCGTGGTACTGGCTCCAGTCTGTCCTCTCTGGTGACTGTGCTTTGACTTGTCTGGGAGGGGCCCTAAACATCAGTATTTGATTCTCATATTTTGTTGACTTGGAGAACATGTGCAGATGTGGCAGAGATGGCACAATGCTTCCACAGATCTCACACTCCATCTTCCCTCTTTAAAGTTCATACTGACACGGGGCATTTGTCACAGATAACAAATCAATAGTGTACAGTCTGATCAACCACTGCCAAGCTTTCTTCAGGCTTCCTCGGACTTTCCCTAAAGACTACTTCTGTTCCCACATCACATTCAGTTGTCCCGTGTCCTCAGGCTCCTCCTCCTGTTCGTGTAAAGATTTATGTTATCTTATTTTATTTTTAGTGTGCATACCTGCAGAGGTAAGAAGAGGGTGCCCAGATCCTCAAGAGCTGGAGTTACAGGTAGTTGTGAGTCACCTGATGCAGGTGTTGGGAACCAAACTCAGGTCTTCTGCAAGAACAGGAAGTGCTCTTAACTACAGAATCAGCTCTCCATCCCCTTCCTCCCCTGTCCCTGACCCTGCTTCTTCTGTTTTCGTTCTTTTTTGAAATAGAGTCTTGCTATATAGCCGAGACTGGCTTTGAATTTCCTCCTGACTGTCTAACACCTACTAGTAGGGAGTGCTGGGGTTTCCCACCACTTTAGATATTTTTCTTTTTATATATATTTTTAATTTATTAATTTAGTTTTTACATTCCAATCTGAGTTCCCCCTCCCTCATGTCCTCCTGCTTCCCCGATTTTCTCCCCCTGCCACCTCCCATCTGCTCCTCCAAGAAGGTAATGCCTCCCCTTGGAAGTCTACCAAGTCTGTTCCATCATCTCGTTGAGGCAGAATCAAGGTACCTCCCCATCCCCACACCCCTGTGTCTTGGCTGGGCATGGTATCACTCCATATAGAATGGTCTCCACTAAATCAGATTGTGCATTAGAGTTAGATCTTGGACCTACTGCTATTGGCCCTATATATTGTACCTGTCACACCATTGTCACGTATATTAAGGGAGTCTAGTTTGGTCTTATGCTCATTCCCCATTTGTCAGACCTGAGTCAGTGATCTCTCACTAGCTCAGGTCAGCTGATTCTATGGGTTTCCCATCATGGTCTTGACTCCTTTGTTCATATTATTGCTCCTCTCTCACTTTGGTTATACTCCAGGAGCTTGGCCCAATGGTTAGTTGTGGATTTCTGCCTCTGCTTCCATCTGTTTTTGGAAAAGGGTTTTACCTTCTCTGGGGTTGTGGATTGCAGGCTGGGTATCTTTTGCTTTATGTCTGGTATCCACTTATGAGTGTGTGCAAACTATATTTGTCTTTCTGGGTCTGGGTTACCTCACCCAGGATGGCTTTTTCTACTTCTGTCCATTTGCCTTCAAATGTCAAGATGTCATTATTTCTTATTCCTGAGTAGTACTCCATTGTGCAAATATACCACATTTTCTTTATCCATTCTTCAGTGGAGGGGCATCTAGATTGTTCCCAAGATCTGTCTATTACAAATAATGTTGCTATGAACATAATTGAGCAAATGTCTTTGAGGTATAAGTGTACCTCCTTTGGATATATGGTCAAATCTTTTCTCCTTCCTTCTTTCCTTCCTTCTTTCCTTCCTTCTTTCCTTCCTTCCTTCCTCCCTCCCTTCCTTCCTTTCTTTCCTTCTTTCTTTCTTTCCTTCTTCTTTTGGTTGGTTTTAGGACACAGTTTCTATGTTTAACAGCTCTGGCTGTCCTAGACCTCACTCTGTAGACCAGGCTGGCCCCAAACTAACAAATATCTGCTTGCATCTGCCTCCGAGTTCTGGGATTAAAATTATGAACAACCACCACATCTACCTTACACCTTCCTTCCTTCCTTCCTTCCTTCCTGTCTGTCTTTCTTTCTTTCTTTCTTTCTTTTTTATTTAGGCTTTTCTTATTACAGCTCCTCACAGTAACCTTGATCCTGGTGACCATGTCAGTCCTTAGAAGGACTGGTAGAGAATTTGTAGGATGCCCTTCAACTCTAAAAGATTCTTCATTTACTCTAATGTCCAGTTCATTTTAAAACAACAACACTGATTTGAAGAATGCAGAGAGTTTACTTGAAGATGTATAGTCTGGCTCCTTTGGACCTATGGGGAGACCTAACTATTCTGCAAGTTCAATCAGCTGACCCTGGCAGCACACACCTGAAATCCCAGCACTCAAGCAGCAGAAGCAGGAGGATTGGGTTTTCAAAACCACTTTCTACTATGTCAGTGAGTTCAAGGCCTGCTTGGTCTTCATGAGACACTGCCTCAAACAAACAAACAGATAAATAACCAACTTCAAACTTTTCATGTAAGTAATTTATTTGTGAAGTTTTTGTCATCTCTCTTAGTTCTCCACACTGCACAACCATGCCTATCTGATATCTATTTACTACTTCCGTCCTGGGGAGGTGGAAGTATGGTGTGGTGCCTGGTTGTGAGAGAAGGGATCTTGGTATGTTTCCCAGACTATTTCCAATCTCCCAAACTCCAGAAGTCCCCCTATCTCAGCCTCCAGAATAGCTGAGACTACAGATGTAAACCATCACATCCAGCTAATATGTCATGACTTTAAAGCATAGGCTCTGTTCCCATATTCTCTTGTAGAATAAATAGTCAACAAAAGTCTAAGAAGACCGTGGGCAGGCCATCTAACAACACTCTTTGTAGCAGTCAACACAGAGACAAGCATTCGTCCTCTTCCAACTTGAACGTGTGTTCTTAACTTCAAAAGGTATCTTTCAAAAGTAAAAGCCCTGTGTGAAGGAGAGCAGAGGCGAAAACAAGCACGAGGCTGAGAACTGATGTAGAGCGCCGTGTAACAGGTCCCAGACTGCCTGGCTCCCATGCCATAAGATAGTTTTTCCTTATCTTACTGAAGCCGCAGAGGGTGGGGTGCATTTCTTAAGAACTTAAAGGCATTTAGATATGGCATAATATCCAGATGGAATTTAAACATGTGTGTGTGTGTGTGTGTGTGTGTGTGTGTGTGTATGTGTGTGTGTGTGTGTGTGTCTGTCTGTCTGTCTGTCTGTCTGTCTGTCTGTCTGTTTAAGCTCTAGGCAAAAGTCACCAGAAATTCAATTTGGCGTTTTACTTTCCCAGCTAATCTCCTTGGAGTTATCAAAAACATCTCCTGCATCTTCAGAGTTGTTTGAAGGCTTTGGATGCTTAACTTGAAAGCCCAGGGGAGGAGGGTGAGGGGTCACCCCATTATCTGACAAGCAGTTTCATAATCCCACTTTCATGGAGCATGGAGCCCTGAGGAGTGCTAGGGAGAGAAGGCAGCTGAGGTTCTGGTTCCACGGTTTATGGTGCTTCCTGCATCTTTATTGAGTGTCTACTGTATGCCTGGCATGTGTACAGTAAACAATGAGACCAGATCCCTGCCTCAGAGAGTTAATATAGGTCAGGAGCAAGGTCCTTCCTGAAAGGGCTCTGTGGGGACACTCAGCTGGGTTACTGAGTCACCAGAGTTGAGCCAACAGTGCCTGTGGCAATGAAGATGAAAGTCACCATGTGACCTCAGTCAGTGCCGGCACCACATCTGGAATAGTGCCCCTCACACCTTTAGGGAGGACATTTTCACCCAGATCACCAGTCATTCTGGCTTGTAAACCATCCCACTGGACACACCGTGGAAGATGACCTCCATCTTCCTTTGTAAGTATTGATAGGAACTCCATCCCTGGCCCTCTAGGGACAGAAGAGTAAAGTACAGGACACTGAATTTGGAGATGGGAAAGTTAAATATTTATAAAATCTTGATTTTGGAGGGGACAGAAGTCTAACAAAGTGTCTATACTGACTATAGCCATTCATTGTTTATGGTGGATGCAGATTCCAACAGCAATCTTACTCATTTTTTATAAAAAAGAAAAAAAAGTCCTTAAAGGGAGGCACTGTTATCTTCATTTTACAGAAGAAACTGACAATATTCAGAGAACGACTGGATCTGCAGGGAGTCTAAGAAATCTATCTGATAAGGGGAGGGGTGGCAAGGTGCTGGGGGTGGACCCCAGGAGCCTTCCATGTGCTAGATAAGCATTCTGCGACAGAGCTGCAACCTCAGCTTCCAAATCCATCTGATTCTAAGGTTGCATCCTTTATACTTCACTACTCTGCCTCTCCTAGGCTCCACCTGAAGGCACAGTATCCTCAGCAACATACCAGTGCGCATTTGACAGCCCTCAGAAATTGAAAACATCGCCACAACACATCCTCTACACAAATTTGTTACTAACATCATAAGGAGGCTGTCCAGCTTGTAGATGAGCATAGGAGACATTCAAATTTAGTGCTTTTCTATATATCTTGCTAAGGAGTATGTTTAACTGTAAGAAATACTTAGTAGTGCAATGCATGTGCTCGGCTTAGCTATCTGGGTCTCTTTTGTAACTGCTCTTATAGTGGAGGGAAATTAATGTCAACTATTGTTTCCTTACAGAGAAAAACAATCATTTGTTCTCACCATTTTCACCTGCTCAGCCTTTGGCTAAAACTGTGCCGTCTTCAGCAATACAACCTGTGAGTGAAATGCACACACTAGGGGAAATTTGAGAAGAAAACAATTGTCAAGTGTTTTCCACACCACTAGGTCCTCCTAGAACCAATTAGCCTGTGGCCTGTGAGAAAGAAGGTTGCTATATTTGAAACTCACTAGGAGTATAGATTAGTTACCAACTGTCCCCCCTCTTCAGGCTAAGACTCACTCCCTTAGACAGAACCAGACTGTCTGTTCTATTCCCATCATAGCCAGAATGCATCTCTGCCTTCACAGTCAACCATTCTGTTGGATCGTCTTCAGTTGATACGTCTGACACCTCAGTATCAAGAGGGCTGTCTTTCTGTCTAAGTCTCTGTATCAAAACCGAGTGAAAAAAAAAAATCAATTCCAACTGGAGGGAAGGTGGAGAGTTCCACTGAAAAGTGTGGGGTTGGTACTAGATGACCCAGCCTGATCTGGTTGTTCTCATACCATCCTCTGTTCCCCCCTCAACAGCCCCCAACTCTCAGTCTCTTCTCCCACAGTATGAACATGAGTATACCTTAGGTACTATACATGGTGACTCCAGGAAATTCCTGGCTCATTTCATCTTTTATGCTCATAATCTCAGAAGAAAAGTATCTTCCTGTACTTTTCCAGGAACCACCTGATTGCTCATGCACTCATTTTATGGTGATTCAGGAGTGACCAGCCACATCATTTTTCACAGAAATCCTGGGGTGAGGTACTATTATCACCACTGTGATAAGATGCAGTAAGAAATTAAAGCCATTCAAACTGAGGTGACTCCATCATCCGGGTGAGTTGGGAGAGCTCAGTACAGTAAACTGGCCAGCCCTGAGTCGAATGTCCCATGCTAAAAACTGTGGATGTTATGTAACTATAGTGATTAGCTTTAATTTTCAACTTGAAGCAATCTAGAATCAGTCACAGGGAACAGGGTTTGTCTAGATTCAGTTGGCCTGTGGCCATGCCTGTGAAAGATGTCTTTTAATAGGGTTAACCAAGGTTGGATGGTCCAAGGTGAATGTGAGTGGAAGCCTGGTGTGGGCTCTGGGCTAGAAAACAGTGAGCTGAGCATTCCCACACATGAGTTAGTTATCGCTCTTGATGGGGTGTTAATGCCACCAGTTCCCTCAAGCCCCTGCCTGATGAACTGTAAACTGGAATTGGGAGCCATATAAAACCCATCTCTCTGAAGTTGCTTTTGCCATTTTTTTTTTCATAGCAACAAAAACCAAACTAAGACAGTGGCTGAAACAGCCCGTATTCCTGTGCTATCTGTATTACCCAGTGCGTGGCCCCCAGGAGGAACTGTATTGTTGAAAGGGAAAGTGCTGCCAGGACAGACCCTGACTTAGGCAGGACCCTGGGGTACCTTAGTAAGTAATGCTCCTCTCAGCTTGTTCCTCCTCTGTTTCCAGCTCTGTCTAGAAACTTCCAGCTGAGGCTAGGTAATTTCCATTTCACAGCTTGTCTATGCTTCAGTTATGACTTCTCTGTCATCCTTCAGTACAGATGGAGCCCTTTAAAGGGCAGGCCCACATTTCCTCCTTCTCTCTTCTGCAGAGTCTAACCAGGCCTGTGCTATCTTAGCAGGAAGAGGGTTAATCAGCAGACTGAACAGAGTCGGAATGGAGGACAGGAAGAAGAGGCCACACGGGTAGAGGCCAGGAAGTAAAAATCGGGTCTGAAATGTCATTTTCCAGAGCCACAAGCATCCTTTTTCTGAGCAGCCCATGACCTCTCCCACCATTTATCTGGATGATATCCTGAGGAATAACTCAGTAGCCTTTGTAGATGGCAACTGTTACTATCTACATAGTTACTGTCACACTGGGAGCCTTCCATCTTTCAGTGTTTCACCAGCTTTCTCAGGGAATGTTGCATCCTGGACACAGTAAGTCATCAGCAAAACCCCACAGAGCGACTGTGACACAGTACACTCATTCCCAGGCTGTTAGAGGCCAATTCCCAATGACCTTGGAGTTGACCTACTCTCCCTATATTCTAAAACTGTCGTGTGAAGTTAAGTTTTGAGGATACTGGCAGGCCTCTTTGTTGAATTAAATTTCCCTAATTTTTCTCTTGGTGTCCTTATTTTAAAAGTTTATGTTGTATCGCAAAATGGCTACAAGTAATATTTAAAACAAACAACAACAGCTATGCCTTGACAACACAGCGGCACATATCTTGACTCTCAGCACTGGGGGGGGGGAAGGGGAGGAGGCAGATGGATGTGTGAATTCCAGGCCACCCTTGTTTATCTAGCAAGTTATAAGCCAGCCAGGCCTATCATAGTGAGACTCTGTGTCAAGAAAACCACAAAATTGTTCTCCACAAGATAGACATCTAAATCCCTCTTTTCTCAGCTGCATATGCTTTTTTTAAAAAATGAAGTTTAGGACACTGAAGTTACAGAGGTGTCCTATTTCAGGTCTCATATACAGACCTTTAAAAATAGTACAGAGACCAGGCTAGCCTCTGATTTACAGAGATCCTGGTGCCTCTGCCTCGGAAGTGCTGGGATTAAAAACATGAGCCACCACACTCAGCAAACTTTTGATTTTTGACACACTCTGAAAGAAAACTAGAGAGAGGATGGGAGGGAGTCATACAATGCAGGGACTTCGATGAGTGTCCACGGGGCAATGATTGCTTTGGAAGGTTGCTTTAGTGTTCTCTAGCTAAAGGAAACTGAGTGGAGTATTTGTCAGGTGCATTTCTTCATGGCCTTTGTCCCTTACCACAGTGGACTTTGAAAGCTTAGGAGGTGTTTCTTCAACTCTGATTTAAAATTTACCAAGGTAGAGTGTGAGTAACTGCATTTCTCAAAGTCTAATGCAGCATCCATACATTTGGAAGTCAACTGTGGATCCCTTAAACATCTGCTCTTCTAGAACTTTCTGGCTTGCATTTTGAGAAGCTGAGCTCTACCCATATGCCTATCTTCTTTCTTCCCTGTGTTGTTATTCTTTATGTCTTCCTAGGAGTCCTGTTCTTGTTTTTGCCTCACATGTCAATTCTCTTCCTGACACTTGATTCTTTTGTGAAATCCTCAGTGGCCTCTCAGTATAAATCAATTTCCTGTTTGTATTCCTAAAGCTCACCAATGCATTTATTTTCCCAGCTAAAAGACATACGCCCAAATCCTGGTAGGAGAGATTGTCATGCAGCCAAGCACATAAACAAAACACAAAATGGTGTGAAATCAAGACGCAATGGTGTCTGGGTGTCCAGTGGAGTGCCTTCAGGTTCCCTACCACCGAGTGCAAGGAGGTCTGGGCTGCCCATCCCTGATTCCAGTCTGAATCTGACACAGAGCTGGTCTTTCTGGCTACTGTTAAGCCACTGTTATCTTCCCTTAGGGGTCATAGGGAAATATCTTTGCAAGCCTCACCTCGGATAAGTGGCAGAAAGGCTGAATCTTTTGTTTGGAAATAGACGTTTCTCCAGCACTGCGGAAAACCTCAGCATGTTTCCTGTGGCGCGCACTCAGTTCCACGGTCTTCCTTCATCTTCCTGCTCGTTCGCCTTCACAGAGCAGCTTCTAAAAAGGGAAGCACTGGGCTCAGCACTAATTGCCTTCTAAGGTGCAGGGTCTTCCCACAGGGTTCTCCCTAATCAAAAGCTGTATTGTTGGATGCTAAATACATACAATAAAGAATCCACGTTTGATTGGGCCCTTGATAAAAAGGTAGGGCGTGCTGACTGACAGCATAGGCTTTCTGAGAGATGTAGGTTTAGAGCTTAGATCTGCTGCCTTGGAAAAGCCACTTGATTTCCTGTACCTGTTGTCCCACCCATGAAGCTGTGCTAAGGACCCCATTGGTGCCGAATGAAAGATGAGCAGACATGATGATATCCAGCCGACAGCTGTTTGTGGCGGTATATACCTATAATCCTAGCAAGTGGAGGGCCGAGGCAGGAGGAGCTCCAGTTTGAGGTTAGAATGGGTAACATAAACCCTGTCAAAAGAGAGGGAGAGGTAGCAGTAGAGTGGAGAGATGGGGAAGGGAACAGAGGAGGAGGGAGAAGAGGAGAAAAAAAGAGGAAATCTTAATGTCGTTTACAGAAAAATGGATACAACTAGAGATCATCATATTAAGCAAAATATGTCAGATTCAGAGAGTTAATTACATTGTGTTTTTGTCATATAAATTCTAGGGTGTGTGTGTGTGTGTGTGTGTGTGTGTGTGAACATGGGATACTATATATTTATATATGACATGAAAGTAAAAGTGAGATGACCTGGAAGTAGAATGGACTAACGGGGGAAGGGTACACGAAGAAAGGGAAGGGGATATTGGGATGAGTATGGTCCAAGTATGTGAGACACACAAATGAAATATCTCTAGGGAACCCATCACTATGTGCACCAATAAAAGATTTAGAAAAGGAAAATATGTTACATACCATAATGTCTGTAAGTGAAAAGATGAAAAATGAAGAAAGAAAAGTGTTAATTTCTCTTTTTGTAGATGAGATATTGGAGGAACCAGATCCCTGAAAACCCACAACAGCCTGGCCATGGCATCCTTATCTGTTCATTTTTAGGCATTTGTCAAGCCTAAGGTAACAAACCACTAGTTGTCTGTTTATAATTTTGGTGAGCACAAACTGCGCAGTTCTTAGGCTGTGTGTGGCTGGCTCTATGCTAACCTGAAGAATTGGAGAACTGATTTTCTTTGTCACACAGAGGAGAGAAGGGGAGCTCTTCTCATTCTCTCTAGGGAAGGACAGAGTGTGTCCCTAAAGAGAAAGCTGAACTGGTTACCTTTCTTAAAATAGAAAATCTTTGCAGATCTGATGCTTTGTAGATGGCGTAGAGGGAGACACCCTGGTTGCAGGCAATGACACAGATTTATTATGCACTTGTGACCAAGAGCTCCTAATTTTCAAATGCTGAGCTCAGTCCAGAGCTCCTTGTGCTTTGAAGAGAGAGGATATCTGCCAGTGGAACAACACCAAACTCAAGCCAGTGCTTACGAATTCGCCAGCCAAGGTTCCGCGGGCTGCCTCTACCTGCCTCTTTAGGGCCTTCTCCGACTCAGTCCATTATGATCCTGCATTCCACTTTGGTCTTTGTATCTGTTTTCAGATGGGGACATTGTCTCTGTGTGTTTTATACAGTTAAATGTTTTCTAAGAATCTAATAAACAAGACCTATTCATTTGTGGGGGAGAAAAGAGGTACCGACAGGCACAGGGGTTTCCTGCTAATTATAAGTTGCTCCAGACAGAAAAGGAGATGAAAGAGGAACAATGTTTGGGCTACGTCAAGGCTATTGTGACTCAGCCACCTTACAGCTTTCATGGTGTCAAAGGATGTGTTAGGAGTTCTCTTCCTGGTTCAGTGTTCAGTGAGAGTTGTTTTGTTTTTGTTTGTTTGTTTGTTTGTAGTCACTGAATCCCACTCCCTGGACCAATTGTAGGAAGGCAACCCCATCATAATGCCAACTCTTAATGTTGGGGATCTCTTCATCATGTGGAAACAGGAATGCCAAACATTTATTAGGAAGAAGAACAATAAGGACATAGATAGTACAGGTTAGCCCTTCCTGTACTTCTTTTTACACTGATTTAGTGTGTGTGTGGGGGGGGTTATTCTGTAAATATGTTTCTCTTATTGGTTAATGAATAAAGCACTGTTAGCATATAGGAAGGCAAGATAGGTGGAACTAGGAAACAAAGAAAATTCTGTGAGATGTAGTAGAGAGGAGTAGAAATGTAGAACCAAGAGGAATAAGAGATCCGGACCCTCTCTCTGGTAAGATAAGATCACGTGGAAACACTTAGATGGATAGAAATGAGTTAATATTTAAAACAAAGCTAGCCAATAAGAAATGCTAGTAACTGGCCAACAGTTTCATAATTAATACAGTACCTCTATATGCTATTTGGGGCTGATGAGGTAGTGGGACAAGGCTGGCAGGAAAGTGCACATAACATGTGTGTGCATATGTGTGGTCCTGTGGTTCATTATGTGTGGCTGTACCCTATTGTTGTGGACTATTTGTTTAACTATGTAAAGTATGTGTTGCATTTGTTTAATAAAATTAACCTGGGCTCAGAGAAGTGGGATTAGCAACTAGTTGACAGAAAGTAGCAGGGAGGAGCACAGTGGTGGATATTTTAGTTGGAGCAGTGTGGAAGAAGAGAGAACAGAATGGAGGAGAGAGGAGGACACCCAGGCCAGCTAGACATAGAGAAAGCAGTGAAAGAGGACATATAGAAAGAAAGAAGGTGAAAAGTCCAGAGGCAAGCCGGGCATTGGTGGCACGCGCCTTTAATCCCAGCACTAGGGAGGCAGGCAGAACTCTGTGAGTTTGAGGCCGGCCTGGTCTACAGAGAAAGTTCCAGGACAGCCAGGGCTGTTAGAAACCCTGTCTCGAAAAACCAAAAAAAAAGGCAAGAAAGGTCGGACATTCATAACTAATAAAATTTCCATTTCATGATTTGGGAGCTGGTTGGCGACCCAAAAGAAAGAAAAAGCTTGCTACACGCTTCACTCCTATTCTGCCCAGAATCTAGTATCAGGCAAAGAACATATATTAATTATCAAAATAAGACAGCTACTCTCCTAAGGGAGTTCAAAACCCAAGGGAGAAGATGGCTTGCAAGGATGAAGCTTCCAGAACCAGTGTATTGTAAATTTACCAGTGTGCAGTAAAGAGGCAAATTAACTGAAGTTCCTATGAGCAAGGCCACAGGTACATTTACGTTTTCTCAACTACAAGTAACCATTCGTTCTTGGCAGAACACGTCTGATTTTGAGCATGAGACAGAGTGCAGATGAGGAACAGCCAGACACCAGGCAAACCATCTCACAGAACGTGGGGCTGGGGCAATACAAAGTGTCAGGGGACAGAACTGGGCCTGGTAGCATGCATAGCCAGCTGGCAGCACTCCACAGAGTAAAGCAATTGACAATGATCCAAACAGGCAGTTGGTGTCGGTGAGGCCCATATGTGGATGGTGGGTAGCACAGTAGGGGGGGCGGGCATCAGGTCCTGGCGGCCTGCAGCTCAGGAGAAAGGGACTACTGAGGTGTGAAGAGAACACATCGATTTAGGCAAAACTTCAGAAAGTTAAGTGAGTGTGGGTGCTGTTTGTTGGGCCACTCTGGTGTCAGAACATGCTTAGTTTCTCGTTGGCAACTGAGCACCAAGAGAATGAGCTAAACCAAAATTGGCATTGACAATGCTAGAAGGAGTTGATTTTGGGATCAACTCCAAGGAGAAGAGCCTGCTGTCCAAACCCCAGTTAGGGTCTGCCATGGACTGATGCCAATGTCTCCTATTGCTTTTGATAAACACCAAAACTGACATCTATAGTCCATCCTGAAGGGAAATGAAGGCAAGGACTCAAAGGCAAGAGCAGGAGCGGAGGCCATGAAGAGATTCTGCTTACTGGTTTCTTCTCTATGGTCCACTCAGCTCATTTTTTTAGACAGTCCAGGACCTTCTGCCCAGGGGTGGCACATGCAAAGGGGACTGGACCCTCCCACACTAATTATTAATTAAGAAACATCCTAGGAGATTTGTCCACAGACCAATCTGACGAAGGCATTTTCTCAATCAGGGTTCTCTCTTCCCAGATGATGCTCAATTTGTGTCAACTTGACAAAAAACTACTGAGTGTACCAATGTTCAAATTTGCCAAAAGGAACCCAAACCTTGCCTCTGCTGTTAAGAAAAAGCCGGGCGAGGGCCAGTCCTAGGAGCTGTGGTAGATCCCATGTCTAAACCAGGGTGATGATTCCTCTGTGTGAGGCTAAAGGTAGAGGCCGGGAGTCATGTCAAATATTTGGCCAAATCCAAGACTGGATTCAAGGAAAAAGGTTTAATTAACATCAGGTCTGAGATTTGAAAAAAAAAAAAAAATCCAATTGGGATCTTGAAACTAGGGAGAAAACAAAAGCATAGAGTAAGCCAGATGGTGGTGGTGCATACCTTTAATTTCAGCATTTGGGAGGCAGAGGCAGGTAAATTTCTGTGAATTCCAGGCCAAACTTGTTTACAGAGGGAGTTCCATTACAGCCAGGGCTACACAGAGAAACTGTTTCCAAAAAAAAAAAAAAAAACTGCATGCACGCGTGTGCATGTTCTCTCTCTCTCTCTCTCTCTTTCTCTCTCTCTCTCTCTCTCTCTCTCTCTCTCTCTCTCACACACACACACACACACACACACACACACACACACAAGCATGAAGTGAATTAATCAGGACACAGCCTGGGGCAAGTTGATAGCAAGTACCATAGATTGATTATATGAAACTATCCCAATACAGGGCAATGTATGTGCATTTATTTAAGCTATGTAAGGAGGAGGAGAGCAAGATTGTGATGGTGTCACATGACACAATAGTAGAGTTCACGCATGACAGAAACAGGAGGGTGGTTCATAGTTCTAGGAACATCTGCCCAATGGAAAACAAGACTCTGTCTAGCAGAGTGACAAAGTTCAGTACTTGGGGGAAAGGAATTAAGTCAAGAGGATGTGAGGATCCTAGCAAAGTAAGCCAGGGTCAGGGCACAGCTAAGTCCTGGGGTAACAGTCAGGATCCAGGGGCAAGGCATAGTCACATGGACAGAATACACAAAGGTGAGGGTGAGCTGGGATGCCTAGCTTCTGGAGCATCTCACTCCTTCCTGGTTCTGACCAGGCACAGCAAGGCTTTGGGCAGAAAAATTGATCTTCACTTTGGACTCAAACTAATAGAAGTTTTCTTCTTCCTACTGTTTCTTGACTGTGAGGCCATTAGCTAGTTAGTTAACATCTCTGAGTTCTGATTGCCTCATCTTTAAGATGAGGATAACAGCAAGCTCTTGGCAAGGTGGTTGGGAAGAGTAAGTGATGTAATGTGTGTGTGCATGAAGCTCTAGGCCTGGTACCTGGCACCATCGTGGCTGCTTCATAAACAAAGCCATTATAATCATTAAGACTCAATCCAAACCACACTGGTAGGGAGGGACCAGGGATGAAGAGTATAACATGTTGTCACACTGGTGTGGATCAACATGGGAACAGCAGGAGGCAGAGCCTAGTTGAGAGCTAGGCTCTTGATAGTCAGTTAGGTCTGGACTTGACCCTATGGATAAAGCAAGGACTACATATATTCCTAAAGCAGGTCAAGTTCAGAGAAGGAGCAACCCCAAGGTTCTAACTTCACGATGTCCATTTCCATCTTGAGGAAAACTACAGGCAGAGTCCAAGAAAACTGTTGCAGAAAGAGCAACAAGACATGTCATTAGTAAGCCAACAAGCCCCTGTTATTCCCTACTGTTCCTCTCTCTTTAATTCAAAGGCAGATATACCATGCTCCCAGTATACCACTGTGTAATTATTTCTCTTAATTAAACACAGTTGACTCTCCACGTCCATGAATTCTACAATCATGGGTTCAACCAATCACAGATGGAAAACATTTGAAAAGGGGCTAGGAATGCACCTCAGTTGTAGCATGCTTGCTTCGTGTGTAAAGCTTAGGTCCCATGAGTGGCACTGCAAAAAGAGAAAAAGAAATAAAATAGTTGAAAACTATCTATACTGAATACCTGCCAATTCTTTTGTCCTTGCTATTTCCTAAGCAACACAATATAACAACTGTTTGCACAGCATTTGCATTATGCGTTATAAGGAATCTGGAGATGATTTAAAATACAGAGGAAGGTATATCCAGGTTATGTGTGACTACTGTGCTGTTTTCTCTAAGCGACTGGGGCATCCTCAGATTTTGATATCTGTGTGAGGTCCTGGACCCAGTCTCCCATGGAGACAGAGAGTAAACAGTACTCTTCCCTCTGGGAATTATTGTTCAAAATTAAGTGCTGTCAGATGTGAAGCACATTGGTACTTGAATTGTTCATGTACGGAGCTCTCGATCTGCTGAGATGCCTGTAATGTGTCCAGACAATTCCTCTGAGTACTGACTGACCTTTCCCAAACACATGGCCACCAGTACAAAAGAAGAGGAGACATCTGTAGGTCCAGGAGCC